>OY757909.1:122606279-122618779 GCA_963585895.1 Sepioteuthis lessoniana | reverse complement strand
ACACACACTTATCTCTCTCTCTCTATCATACACACACATACATATATATCCTCATGTATATACATTTGCATGTATATCTTTGTATGTGCATGTGAGTAATTGTATGTCTACGTGTGTGAACATAACAAAATTTTCGTATATGTCAAATGTATGTGTACATGTAAGTGATTATTGGAGCAAATCTGAGTAAAGCCTCTCTTCGGTTGAATGAACCACTCCTTCTGATCAACTGTCTTTAAAAACAGGGCCGACATTATAACGGACCTGTGTGTCATCATCCTCAAACCGTGTCGATCTTACTTACCCCTAATGGCTTTGGCATTAGTTTATTCATGCACGAAAAACGTTTCGGTAGCTCTGTCAGGTAGAATTATCCCTCGTTAAAGCAAAATAGGGTGATACTTCAATTGAAACCGATTGTTCAGTGGCAATGTGCTTGTTCGTTGAGTCTGCCAAATGTTTATATTAGGTGATATTTTTGTGCATGAATAGGGTCGGTACTGGAGAGGGAGTATAGAAAGAAAAACCTTCACCTGTTACCGAGTGAGCAGCTGGATTTACCCAAAGTAAAGCCTAGGCAAATCTTCAGATTGAATTACGATATGCCAGATAGCCGTTAGCATTTTTTGTACCTGTGATGGGATCCACTAACGAGAAAGAGATGAGTGAGAGCGGGTAAACGGGAGAGAAAGAGAAAGAAAGTAAGAACAGAGAGAGAGAGAGAGAGAGAGAGAGAGAGATTAGAAAAAAAAATGACGGAAAGGAATAAAAATAGAATAATGTACAAAACATCGAACAGGCTTGTCGGTGGTGCTTAGAAAATACCGAAGATATCCCCTGCAGTGGAACAAAAATCGCCCGTTCCAGTTCTGGAGATATCGGGAGTGTTTAGAACCTGTATTTTGGCACTATGCCTGAGTCCACTCTGACCCAAAGTGGTAGTATATATTAAGGTCCAGCAATTGGTTAAAATGTTTTGTTAGAAAATTATTTAATTGATTTTTTTATATTATATAACTGTAAATTGTTTGTATTAAGTTAGTAATTTGAAGGTAAGTATTTCTATGATTTATTTGAAACCATATTACTGTGTGAAAATATAGTATATGAAAATGTTAAAGGCAAAGAAAACATCGCCGAATTGGAAATTTTGAGATAAAATTCGAACCAGCAGTTTGCTTCAAAACAAAAATAATAAAAACTAGGCCATCATCACTTTTTTTAAAGGCATAGAGAATATTATCATATTTACCAACCCTTCCGCTCAGGCAGGATATGACACAAGGTCAATATTTAAGCGGAGTTTAACAGGTTTGAATTCAGTTTTCCTGCTCCTAGACTAGTTGCATCACCAAGGCTGAAGAACCTAGTCTGCCCTACTATTTACCCATAGCTTGAGGGAGAATGATTGGATTCATACCTTTCTCAAGGGTATTAGTGTTATGTGAAATGCAATCAGTCTCGTCTAGGATTTGAACTCGTGTCGCCGTGTCCATTTCCTACGACGATAACCTTTACACCACGGGCACCTCCACATAGGGACACTTTGCAATCTCTACTCGTTAATGCTCTTTTTAAAGGTATGAATTCAATTCACCACCAGTCTCAGCTCTGGGTAATATAACTTACTAATTAGACTCATCTTACAAAAGCCAATCTAACTTTGACGTTCTTCAGCTCAGGAATCGTTCCTTGCTACTGATACCATATTACCCAATGCTGCTTTTCACCTATTAATATGAAAGTAGATGAACACCAACAAATATATTTCAGTGACCTAAAGATACCATGACTAGAAGGAATTAAGCCTGGGAGAATTGGTGGGCTATGGACATGTCTATATGTTCCTCTTTTATATGAAAATATCATAGTTCGAGCAGCAGATAATTATATTTACATAAAACTGATTCACAAAATAATAATAATAATAATAATAATAATAATAATAATAATAATAATAAAACTGAAAAGTATAAGATGCTTCTCAAAGAAAATTGTCTTATAAATCTATTAACATACACAATTTAAAGAAAGGAAGGAAAAGAGGGAAAAATAGAAGTAGAAATAAAATTCTATGGATTCAGAGAGCAATTCGCCGAAATCCAGCGAAGGAATACACTAATAATAATAATAATAATAATGATAATAATAATAACTCCAATGAGACTTTAACATACAAACGGGTCACCTAATCCCGGCCAGAAGACCAGACTTAATAATGATCAACAAAAAAAGAGAACTTGCAAAATAGTCGACTTTGCTGTCCCGGCTGACCACAGAATAAAACTGAAAGAATGTGAAAAGAAGGATAAGTACCTCGACCTTGTTAGGGAATTGAAAAAACTGTGGAACATGCAGGTGACAATTATACCAATTGTAATTGGTGCGTTTGGAACGGTAACTAAAGGATTACTAAAGGGACTAGAGGACTTGGAAGTAAGCGGACGAGTGGAGACCATCCAAACGACAGCATTATTGAGAACGGCCAGAATACTGAGAAGAATCCTGGAGACTTGAGGAGACTTGCTGTCACTCAGACTCCAGTGAAAAACATTAAGTTAGGCATGCGCATATGAAAGAAAAGTTTCATATTTCCGTTTTCCATTTGTCTGTATTGTTCTATTTGCCTATTAATTCATCGATGAGTCAATCTCTATCATTTTTATTTTCATATTAGAGTATTTGTTTATATATCTAAATGTCCTTTACCCTTTATTCAAAATCTCTCTTTCTCTCTCTCTCTCTCTCTCTCTCTCTCTCTCTCTCTCTATCTATCTATCTATCTATCTCTTTCTCTCTCTCTCTATGTATATATATATATATATGTGTGTGTGTGTGTGTGTGTGTGTGTGCGTGCACGAAGTAGAAATCCCAATCCCAAGGAACGTAATAAGAATAAAAATTATATCTCAAACAAGCCAGTGTATCTGCTGGCGAACTGACTCTCTAAAAATGTGTCACACGCACCTACACACACACACATACACACACACACTCATATTAACTCATATACGATATGTGTGGAAAAATATCGACTGGATCTTTATTTTATAAAAAAATGAAATATGAATTAAGACATTTGCAGATGTTAACTACTAAAATTAGTGATGGTATCTTGATTACCAATCCTAGATAATTTTGATAAACAGTCTGTTTTTTTTTTATTAAGTGCTGATTTTAAGATTTAGCGTGCATTTAATTCTTAGTTGTCTTTTACAATGCAAAGCTTAGAAAAAAATATATATATATATGTTGCTCCATTTAGTGTATTCAGCATGTTTACATTTTAGCATAAGGTTTTCTGTGCCAGGTTTCGATCCCAGTTTCGGGAATCTAGTCTGTCTAGCCACACTTAAGAGTTCTGATAGAACGAACCAGGTCTGTCTGTGGATAACAATATATATAGTTACAAAAATTATTTCGTGAGTCAGGAACTAACCTACTACAGTTTCGCCTAAGCGGCTCATCAGAGTACCTAACCCCGTCGGGATTAGGTACCCTGTAACTATTTTGCTCTACTTAGTATTGAGCACTTTTTGTACTTGTAGCTTAGCAGCAATTTACGGTGTTTTTTTTTTTAACCAATCGATTGTGTATCTGTTGATTTTTTTTCAATTGGTGTGACAAGGTGGGCTTTTTCTTTTTTTGCCAATATATATATTTTCCCCCTAGACAGTGATTCGTTTTATGTTTTTATCTTCGAATTACTTGTGTTTTTTCCCTTACCGTAAGTGCTATTATTTAGTAAGTTATTTAATATATACATATATATATATATATATATATATATATATACTTATGCATGTGTATGTATAGGTAACTGGAAGAAAGAAAGCTTGGCATTCAAAAAGTAGGATTATTTGAATTTTCTTGATATGTCCAGCAATTAAATCAGCCGTCGTTGGAATCTCAGCCTAAGATCTTTTGACTTGACATTCTAAGTTTCAAAACCTCACCTGCTATCAAGACATCTTAATATATAATTTCTTTTGATTTGATCTACGTGCGCACGTGCACATTGCGTATCTCAGTTATTTATTTACTTATTTATTGCAAAAAATAAACTAATGCATATGCAACTAAACCTTCTGCTTTTTATCGCAACTTAGTTTGAGTGTTGATTAAACTCTCTACGTACAAGAAACATTGAAAAGTGAGGTGAGTTAATTTTTTTCGAGTCATATCAGAGAGGATCGAGCTATATTTACAGAGGGAATGGGTTAGACAGAATCTGTTGCACCTGCGTTTATTTTTTGTTTTTTTTATTTTTTGTTTTCGTTATATCTTTTATATTAGTATTTTTATTAGTTTATTTTTATTTATTTAGTTTTTTTGATAGAGAAGCTGGAATTTGTCACAAAGAATAATAATGGATGTGTTAAAAAATGAATAATGAAAGAGAAAATTACGATATGGCTGAATCTAAAGCCCGATGTGTACAAATTAGCCTAAGGAATGAGTCCTTTTTTCATAAAAATTATCAATTAAATGTATTTATACCAGCACAGACGACAGAAGGATTTATGTGAAAATCGTCGAGTCAGCTTTGGTTATGTGTTCGAGACGACGGTTTTAGCTTGGACCTCGTCAAGGTCATATATAAAGTCAATCTTGCAACATCTCGGAGGGAGAGGAGAATTTACTTGTCTGAAACTATCTTCTCTTACAAAAAAAGTTGATACATAGCAACATTACCGATGGTCGATCCGCAAAGAGGAGTGAAGTAAACATGTCATTTGCTTCCACAGGATGAACAAATTATTTAGATTCCTGGGGGATAAGAACTTCTTATGGAGAGAAAGCCAGAGAGAGAGGCAGACAGACAGACAGACAAAGAGAATGATACGGAGATTTTCTGTTTGTCTATCTGTCTGTCTAATGGTATTGTCTTGTTCAGGATTTGATCACGAGTTCACGAACCCATTTCTCAAAACATTAACTGCTACACCACGAATCTGAAAATATATATATATATATATATATATATATATATATATATATGTGTGTGTGTGTGTGTGTGTGTGTGTGTGTGTGTGTGCGTGTGTGTGGCTGTCTCTGTTTCAATTTATTTGTATCTAAGAGAATGATATGGAGATAGATACAAATATATTGAAACAGAGACAGCTACAGACGCGCGCGCAAATACACAAACACATACACACACACACACACACACACACACTCACACACACACACACACACACATATATATATATATATTCAGATTCGTGGTGTAGCGGTTAATGTTGTGAGAAATGGGTTCGCGGACTCGTGATCAAATCCTGAACGAGATAAATACCATTAGGAAAGAAATCTATACTCCAGTAGCTTTTGTGGGACAGACTAGATTCTTCAGCTTTGGTTAAGCAACCGATCTAGAAATATTGCTTCACTTAAAAATTGACATTGTGTCACATACAACCTGTGCTGGAGTTATTGGATAAATACGCATATGCATGCATACACACATATTTAGAGAGAGAGAGAGAGAGAGAGAGAGAGAGAGAGAGAGAGAGAGAGAGAGAGAGAGAGAGATGGAAGTGGGGAGACAGATGCTGACATCTATGATGTATACACAAATAGGAAACTCACCATTTCTAACTAATTTCTCTTGAAATCAATAAATCAGAAAAGGTCATGAATAGAAACCATTTTGTTTTTCTTCCGATAATTTGCAAGCTTATATAAACGACATTCTAAAAAGGACTTCACTTGCTTATTTATTTTTAGCAATACAACACAGCAGAACTGCAAATCTGTTCTATTCCAAGGTAACATTTTAGCAAACAGATTTTTACTGCTTATTCGTCCGCTAAATATTCGTTTGGCTTTGTTGAATCCACTTTGATAATTCATCCTTTTCTGCGCCTATCACTCTGAAGGTCGACACAATGAATAACTTGCTATGAATCAGAAACCTACTTAACCCAAGCTGTACCACATGACCCTACAGTCATACACACCTACCTCTGGATTTTTAATTATTAAAAGCTACATCCGATTGTTCATTCTAATAAATGATGTCCTATTCACACAAGAGGTGTGAAAAGTTAGCTTCTTTCAAAAGCATATATAAAATTCTAATCAGTATTAGAGAGTGGGTGCAATAATTTCCAACAAACTATATAACTTGACGAACAAACGTATCAATTTAAAATAGTTGCAATTTTTATATTATTGATTAACTAGAATTAACAAATTATTTGGAAAAATATCAACCATTATCCCTCAACAGTTTTTTTTTTAATTTACATATTGTTATATTGACGTTAAATTAACATTGTTATCATCGTATTTTATTTCTTCGAGTCGTCACGCTAAACTTAGGAAGTTTTTATACATAAATGGCCTGGTTTGTCTTTTTTTCTGAATTTGTTTATTTGTTGCCACCTTTGTATTTATTATTATATGATTCAGTACAATTCACAGCAATAATAAATTTAAGTGGCGACGACATGTCTCCTTGGAAAATGTTTCTTTGGGTTTGTACCTCTTCTTCTCCGTCAGCATATTGAACTCATCAGTTTTACATAACTTTCATGATTTGCTCAATGAATTTGAACGTTTTCGGGCATTATCCATGATTGTGAGATCATGCCTTTTTTGTTGTCTATTCATTTCATTTCTTTTTTCTTCCTATTTACCAACCCCTCCGCTCGGGCAGGATATGACACAAGGTCAATTTTTAAGCGGAGTTTAACAGGTTTGAATTCAGAGTTTTCCTTCTAGTTTGAATTCAGAGTTTTCCTTTCTAGACTAGTTGCCTCACCAAGGCTGAAGAACTTAGTCTGTCCTACTATTTACCCATAGCTGGAGGGAGAATAATTGGATTCATACCTTTCTCAAGGGTATTAGTGCTATGTGAAATGCAATCAGTCTCTTCCAGGATTTGAACTCGTGTCGCCGTGTTCATTTCCTATGACGATAACCATTACACCACGGGCACCTCCATCGAGGTGCCCGTGGTGTAATGGTTATCGTCGTCCTTCCTTGTCTTTATCTTATTTAGAATATGCTAGTCTATATATGATTGAACATTTGTTCCTTTATTTTCTTTGCGACATCTTTTCTATTTCTAAGGGCATAACTGCCACCTTCCAATCGAGTCGTAGATTATGTGTGCTGCTATGATCTTCCACATCGTTAGCAAACACTATAGATGCTGCTAGTTTCTTGGGATGGTTCGTTTTGGGGGTCTTTCTAGATAAGGATCGTTTTCTCTTTTTAATCCATTCGAGAAATTTTGCCTCACAAATATTAGCTCGTTAATCTTATCTATCGTGGATTAATGTGAATCATTTGAACAAGAATCCTTGTATTCAATTGTTTCTTGGTAGAATTCTTAGTTGCTACTTTATTGACTCACATTTTAAGGTCTCTACGTTCTGTGACGTCTTTAATTCCTTCTAATTAATTTGTCATGTCATTTGTTCTCCGGAAATATTCTAATTTGTTTTCTTCTATTGACGCATTTTTCTTTTTGTTCGATAAATTTTATCTTTCTTAAAAAATTTAGTACTACTACAACTTCTATTACGACTAAGACAAAGATTATAATAATTATAATTATTTTTACTCTTCTGAGAGTTTTTCACACTAGATTTAGCTGATGGGTTCTCTCTAAAGTTTGAGTGATAGCAAGTCTCCTCAAGTCTCCAGGACTCTTCTCAGTATTATGGTCAATCACAATAATGATGTTGTTAGATGGTCTCCTCTCTCCCTCTTATTTCAAAGTTTTCCAGTACCTGTACCAAACATTTGGTGACCTGACAGAGCGCACCAACTACACTTGGTATTACCATCACTTTCATGTTCCTGAGTTTTTCAAATATCGAGTAAGGTCCAGGCACTTATCACTCATCAGCCTTTCAGTTTTACCTTGTGGTCATCCAGAACAGCAAAGTCCGCAATTCAGCAAGTTCCCCTTTTTATTGTGGACTATCCCTAGGTCTGGTTGTCTAACCCAGATTATGTGATTCCAAAGAATTTTGCGTGTCTCATTTTCTCGGACGGATTCTGGGTTGTGTATATACCATTTGTTCGTTTGATACAATTTAAACTTGCACAATTCCCAGTGGATCGCATTACCCATCCAGTCGTGTCTAGTCTAATACTCTTGTTATGCTAATTTACTGTTTTTGTTTATAATATAATCGATCGTTTAGTCTTTATCACCATATAACCTAAATTTGCTATTTTGTTGCATCTAATCTATCCTTGGTTGACATCGTTATTCATTATGGCGTTGTTTTGTACAGCTATCAGAAGATATTCAGTTTCTCTCTTAAGGTTTCTCTTTCTAAGTCATGTCCAAGTCGTGAGAGATATCGCTTGTTTACTCTTTGAAATGTCCATAGAGTTGCTTTTCTTCCCTTTTTTTAAATTTTTGGTTATTTTTGTCCTGTTGGTGCTTGTATTGCCTGTAGTGTTTCTAGTGTTTGTAACCAGTCTTCCTCGGTGCTTTTTTATGCAGTCTTCTATTCGTTGTATTGATGAATTGACGCTATCTTCAATGCTGGCAATTCTTCTTACTCATTCTTTTCTTGACATATACAGTCTGTCTCAGTTATCTCTGCGATTTAAGGCCTTATACACGGTCATGAGTTTTCTTGTTCTCTGGTCTAAATGTTAAAGTCCTTTTTTCGTCCACTTTAAAAATTTCGCGAATATTATTATTATTTACTCCTTTAGATTTTTTCGCATCTGTGTTAGCTGATGGTTTTTCACGGGATTTGAGTGACCTCAACTCTCCAGGACTCTTCTAAGTATTCTTGCCGTTCTTAGCAATGCTGTCATTTTGATAGTCTTTACCCGTCCGCCACTTCCAAGTCCTCCAGGCCTTTTAATGATCCTTTAGTTATTGTGCCAAAAGCACGAATCACAATTGGCACAATCGTCACTTTCATGTTCCACAGCTTTTTCAATTCTCTAGCGAGGTCGAGATACTTATCCTTCTTTTCACATTCCTTCAAATTCTCTAGCAAGGTTGAAGTACTTATCCTTCTTTTCATTTTCCTTCAAATTGATTCTGTGGTCCACCGGGACAGCGAAGTCAAAAATTTTACAAATTCTCTTTTTTTTTTTTTTGTTGATTATTATAAGGTCTGGTCTTCCGGCCGGGATTAGGCGATCCGTGTGTATGTCAAAGTCCCATCGGAGTTTATGCGTGTCGTTTTCTTGGACGGGTGCTGGGTTGTGTATATACCATTTGTTGGTATGGTCACATTTAAATTTCTGGCACATCTCCCAGTGGATCACCACTTCAACCCAGTCATGTCTCGCCTTATACACCTTCTGTGCTGCATTCGCTTATTATGTGAGTGATCGTTTCGTCTCTGTCACCGCATAGCCTACATTTAATGTTTTGTTGCGTCTTATCTATTCTCATTTTGATATGATTGGTCCTTATGGCGTTGTCCAGTGCTGCTATTAGAAGAGATTGCGTTTCTCTCTTAAGGTTTCCTTTCCTTTGCTAGGTCCATGTTTTCTGGTGTGAGATGTTGTTTATTAGTCGTTTAAAGCGGCCTTAGAGTTGTTTTTTCTCCCATTTTTGTTTTCTTGTTGTTGTCATTCTATCGTCTATCGTGTTGTCCGTATCGTTTTTGGTGGCTGTAATTAGTCCTCGTTCGTGTTTTTCTATGTAGTCTTCGAGCCGTTGTATCAATGCATCAACGCTGTCTTCAATGCTGGCGAGTCCTCTTCCTCCCTATTTTCTTGATACATTTTGAGAGTTTTTAACATCAGCATCAGCTCACAGTTTCTCACTGGAGTCTGAGTGACAGGATTTCTCTTCAAGTCTCCTGGACTCTTCTCAGTGTTCCGATCTTATTAATGCTATAGTCTGGATGGTCTCCACTCGTCCTCTTATATCCAAGTCTTCCCGTGCCTTTGTTAATTGTTCCTAGTGCACCGACCATAATTGGTATGACCGTCACCTTCCTGTTCGATAGATTTTAGTTCTCTAGCAAGTTCTAGGAACTTATCTCTCTTTCACTTTCTTTTATTTTCACTCTGTGGTCTGCTGTGACGCCAAAGTTCCCTATTCGGCAGGTTCTCTTTATTATTATTATTATTATTATTATTATTATTATTATTATTCATTAGAGTTTTTAACATAAGCGTTAGCTGATTGTTTTTAACTGGAGTTTGAGTGACAGCAAGTCTCCTCAAGTCTCCAGGACTCGTCTCAGAATTCTGGCCGTTCTCAACAATGCTGTCGTTTGGATAGTCTCTACCCGTCCACCAACTTACAAGTCCTCCAGGCCTTTTAATAATCCTTTAGCTATAGTGCCTAAAGCAGCAATCACAATTGGTACAATCGTCACTTTCATGTTCCACAGCTTTTTCAATTATCTAGCAAGGTTGTGGTACTTATCCTTCTTTTCATTTTCATTCAGATTTATTCTGTGGTCCGCCTGGACAGCAAAATCTACAATTTTGCAAATTCTCTTTTTTCTGTTGATTATTATAAGGTCTGGTTTTTGGCTAGGATTAGGTGATCCGTTTGCATGTTAAAGTCCCATAGGAGTTTATGCATGTCATTTTCTTGGACAGGCGCTGGGTTGTGCATATACCGTTTGTTTGTATGGTCAAATTTAAATTTCTTGCACATTTCCCACTGGATCACCTTGCCGACCCAGTCGTGTCTGGCCTTATACTCCTCCTGTGCAAATTTCCTTCATTATTATTATTACTATTATTATTATTTTACTTCCAATGAGTTTTCACGCTAACATCAGCCGTTGGTCTTTCGGGGAGTCAGTACGACAGCAATTTTCCTCAGGTTTCCAGGACCCTTCTGAGTATTTTATTCGATCTCAACATTGTTGTGGTCTTAATGGTCTCGATTCTTTTCCTGATTTCTCCTTCCAAAAATCTATTTCCCAAGTTTTGGGGAACTTTGTCAAGAACACCACCTATTACTGATATCAACTCCACCTTTATATTCATCAGCTTTTTTTCAACTCTCTGGCAGTGTACAAGTATTTGTGTAGCTTTTAATTTTTTTTTTTTTCAGTCTTTGGTTCGCTATCATCATCATTATTATTATTATCATTATTATTTTCATTATTTGCTCTTTGAGAGTTTTTCACATCAGCGTTAGCTGATGGTTTTTCACTGGACTTTGAGTGACAGCAAGTCTCCTCAAGTCTCCAGGACTCTTGTCAGTATTGTGGCCGTCTTCAATAATGCTGTTGTTTGGATGGTCTCCACTCATCCACCAACTTCCAAATCCTCCAGGCCCTTTAATAATCCTTCAGTCACTGTGCCAAAAGCACCAATCACAATTGGTACCAGCGACACTTCATGTTCCATAGTTTCTTCAATTCTCAAGCAAGGTCGAGGTTCTTCTTCTTCTTCTTCTTCTTCTTCTTCTTCTTCTTCTTCTTCTTCTTCTTCTTCTTCTTCTTATTATTATTATTATTATTATTATTATTATTATTATTATTATTATTATTCCTTATAAATTTCTTATTAGAGTCGGAGTGACAGCAAGACTTCTCAGGTCTCCAGAACTCTTCCCAACATCGGACCGATCAAAGAAATGCTGTAGTTTAGATGGTCTCGTTTTGTCCTTGAATTTCCTACTCTTCCAAGAACAGCACCAAAGAAAAATGACTTCTTGGGATTGAAAAACAGCGTCCAAATCGCTTTGGCTTTCATTTTACTTTATCAGTCACACTGATAACTGCTTGTTTGAATCAATACGACGTTTATCAAAGAAATTTAAAAAGAAAGACAATAATGATTCAGATAAAATGAAAAAGAAAGAATAGAACACAAACAGAAAGGAAAACCTAAAAGTTTACCTTTAAAATGGAAATGCAAAATAGACGGAAAATGAAGACAAACGAGAGAGAGGAGATAACACAATTAGATGGACAAATTGAAAGAAAGAAAGAAAGAAAGAAAGAAAGAAGCTGTTGATATATGCCAAGAAGGAGGGGAAATTTAATGATAAGGGAAAAAGAAAGAAAGAAAGAAAGACGCCATTAATATATGTCATGAAAGAGGGAAAATTTAATGATAAAGAAAATAGAAAGAAAGAAAGAAAGAAAGAAAGAAAGAAGCCGTTGATATATGCCATGAAAGAGGGAAAATTTAATGATAAAGGAAAAAGAAAAAAAGGAAAAGATTAAGAAAGAAAGAAAGAAAGAAAGAAAGAAAGAAAGAAAAAAAGAAAAAAGAGAGAAAGAAAGACGCCATTAATATATGTCAAGAAAGAGGGAAAATTTAATGATAAAGAAAAAAGAAAAAAGTAAAAAAGAAAAAGAAAGAAAAAAGAAAGAAAGAAAGAAAGAAATGCAATAGGAATAAAGATACAAAAGGACTGTTTGTATGAAAAAAGAAAAGGAGAGAAAAATAAATTAATGAAATGAGTAAAGATGAGAAACAAAACCCAAACTAAAGAAAATACATGCTTTCATTCCAAGAGTGAAATCTCATCAAAAAAAAAAAAAAAAATCATAAGAAACAAAAAAAATATTTAAAAAAACAAA
>OY757909.1:122583779-122603779 GCA_963585895.1 Sepioteuthis lessoniana | reverse complement strand
GAGTGAATCTAACCCCCAACTAAATAACTTTAGGCCAATTTTCTTTACTTTTGATACTGCTGCAATGACAGCTGAAAGATTTCAGTTTTCAAAGTACTCGTAAGTTCAGAGCCAGCTGGAAGGATATTTTGAGTGTCCACAAAGATTTGTTGGATTTATTCAAAAAATAAGATATGAGGGATTTAACAGTGAAGCATATCATAATCCAAAACATTCACATCAACCAAAAATAAAATTCTTCCTTCGACATCGACCATTTTTTTAATGTCTGGGATCGCTCAATAAAATTCCCGGTGTTATTTACCTATTCGCTTTTTCAGCGATATTGGACCCGATTTTCTCATAGATATAGCAAATAATAGAGCATTATATATATATATATATATATATATATATATATATATATATATATATATATATATATATATATATATATAAATATAAATTTGAGTTTGTGTGTGTGTGTATGTGTCTGTGTATGAATTAATCTAGATATATATTTAGAGAGAGAAAGAGAGAGAGAGAGAAAGGGGGAGATTGTTTGGGTAATGGAGGCAGAGAGTCAACAGTATTTGGTCAGTTTCTCGCCCATGCAATCATCACAATAAGTCTAAAATATATATACTTGATCGCATTATCATATGCTATATCTACATTACACATACACACACATATATCTATATCTATATCTGTGTGGGGGGTGCGTGTGTGTGTGTGTGAACAGACACTGTTGAAGAGACTATTTGGAGAGAAGGAATACCATTACATACCCAGTAATTCAAAAACAATAATCAACTTTATATTTCTTCTATATTAATTAATTAGTTTATTTATATAATGTGTTTATTTATCAATTCATTTTACTTTGAAGTAGATCTTAGAAAAATCAATATCGAAAAAGAATTTCATCAACAAGCAAATTGAACAAAATAAAAATGATAAGTAAATAAGTATAGTGTGTTTTAATTGAAGAAGTTTGTGTAAGACCTGGAATTTTCCTATTTTAGAATATCCAAATATACCCATAAAACTGGTCCCGTTTACTGAATCGACTCAAAACCAATTTCATTTTCGAAGTAATCTTAGAAACCTTTAAGTTGTGTGTGTGTGTGTGTGTGTGTGTGTGTGTGTGTGTGTGTGTGTGTGTGTGTGTGTGTGTGTGTTATTTACAAACATGTAAATCTCTTTTGACGCACTGGGAGTATCTGTTGTACACATCTTTGTTTCGATCACCATGTCTGCATTTACACAGATTCAAGCATATCAGAAAGAAAACAAGCACGTGTTTATAATCGTCTGCACTCAATAATAATAATAATAATAATAATAATAATAAAGAAGATTCATGCGCTGCAATATATAATTTAAACTTGCTTACGTATGCGCATGCGTACTCAATCTCAAGTGCCCAGTATTGTCTGTGAGACATTTTAAACAGTCCATAGCCATACGTGACGTCAATTTGGTCATCCAACCACAGCATCGTTTTGGGGGAGTGGGATGGTGTTGTAGAGACGATGAGATCATCAAAATGGTCACCATCAAATGCGGACTCTATGAAACCGAACGGCAGTAAGGACAGGAGAGAATGGAAAAAGGAAACGAACAAACCGCGCGTAAAAGACAGGCCTCTTTCACACACAAAAAAAAGCACTGGTATGCCTGATTGTGGCATAGAGATGGACGCATGACCGAGAACTTTCCGATGCGAAGATCTTACTGAACGATTTAAGACAGAAAACAGAGTAAACTCGGGTGGTAGTGGGGATGGTAGTCTGATGTGAAACGGGATGATATGAGTAGCGACTTGTTTTACAGAAAGTGAGATAGACAGCGCGGGAGATGAGGGAATGTAGGAAATTAAAGAGAATTCCAGAAAATTCGAAGCATTGAAAAAGAGAAAAAGCAGTGATGTATTTTGTTGCCAGCATTTGTCGCAGAACTTCCTTGAAGATTGAAGCAAAAAGTTTCATTGTAAATATTTTGGTAGTTTCTAATATTTTTCTTCAACTAAACAATCTTTAATGTAAATGAATTTAAACATGGTATATATGACTCCAAAATTCATGGAAAATATATCAAAAGTATTTTTGTATTTTACAAACTCCTTCGTTTACTTGGGTTACAGCATTTTAAAAAAAGAAAAATATTTCACAACGCTTTATAAAACTTATCATATTTATTAAAGTGTATAAGAAATATTTTGGTTTGGTTTGGTTTGGTTTTATGGCGTATCAACTATTGTTGGTTATTTAATGCCAAATCCTTTTATACATATTAAATATATCGGATTTAGTTTGATTGGGTTTTATGGCATATCAACCATTGTATGTTATTTAATTTCAAATCCTTTTCATACATATATATTAAATATATATGATTTGGTTTGGTTGAGTTTTATGGCATATCAACCATTGTCGGTTATTTAATTTCAAATCCTTTTCATACATATATATTAAATATATATGATTTGGTTTGGTTGAGTTTTATGGCATATCAACCATTGTAGGTTATTTAATGTCAAATCCTTTTCATACGTATATGTTAAATATATATGATTTGGTTTGGTTGAGTTTTATGGCATATCAACCGTTGTAGGTTATATAATGTCAAATCCTTTTCATACATATATATTAAATATATATGATTTGGTTTGGTTGGGTTTTATGGCATATCAACCCTTGTAGGTTATTTAATGTCAAATCCTTTTCATACATATATATTGAATATATCATTTTTAAACATATTGGGTAGCTAACATCTTTAAACGAGACTGAGCTAATTTTTTGCACAGAATTAAATAGTTTCACGTATATCTATCTGATACGAATAATTCTATTTACTATTAATTATTTTTCTGCACACAATTAAAAGTTTTCAAGTATTCCTAACAATTCAATTAGACATCTATCATTTGTTTACACACAGTTAAATGATCAAACAATTCTATTTCATACAATTCAGTTTAGCATGTGAAAATTAAACGGTTCCAAATATTGCTACGTATCATCAACAATTCAATTAAATATCAGTCATTTATCTACACCCAATTAAATGATTGAAAAGATATATTTAAATCAATTCAATTGAGCATAAGTCATTTGTTTGCACTCTGTTTAAATGTCAAAGTACACAGTTTAAAAGTTATACAGTTCTATTTGACACATAGATACGACCCTGTCAGGTGCTACAACGCGAGGTGAACCTGTGAGCGATGGTAATAAATAATTACTCCGCATTCTCCAAAGCTCCAGCATTCCTGGAGCCTCACCATCAGATTGCCTAGTGTTATGTCTGGAACGCTCGTCGGGGTGTCTTACCCCTCTGCAGAGTCAGAGTATTTGACAACCCCACATGAGGGGGCCAAGAAATATTTTCCTTTTGTAACTAATTTTCGTCTAAGGTTTATTTCATGTACTTATTTAAAACCCTGTGTGTCTCCACAAAATTATTACTGCAATTTTATGACATATCGTTATATATGATTTTCAATTGTATATTTTGTTTCTGATGTTGAAATAGCAGATACGATTATCAAGATTCTGCATCATTATTTTAAACTGGATTTTTCACCTGCTGAATCAATTGGCTAAATTTTCGAAACGAAAAATACAGAAAAATGAGTATAATGGTACTGACCAAAATATGATCAACATTTCGAAGAGCCAATTTTTCTTTTAAAATTAAGTACAGATTTGGGTTATGAGGTTTT
The DNA here is from genome assembly GCA_963585895.1 of Sepioteuthis lessoniana. Classification (NCBI taxonomy): domain Eukaryota; kingdom Metazoa; phylum Mollusca; class Cephalopoda; order Myopsida; family Loliginidae; genus Sepioteuthis; species Sepioteuthis lessoniana. The sequence goes on along the minus strand of OY757909.1, from coordinate 122,600,067 downwards.
TAAAATCCCAAATTGGGCTAGAATCCAACTACCTACAAGCATCACGTGAAGGTATTATATACGGAGCAAGGCATAACTTTTATAAGATAATATAGACGTAATCAAGAATTATCTATAAACTCTTATTTGGTTGAAGGTACGAATGGCATATCCTTTATCGTTAGACGAGAGGGAGAGAGAGAAGGAGGGAAGGAATGAGAGAGAGAGAGAGAGAGAGAGAGAGAGAAATAGATATCAAAATAACATATACAATGGACAGAAAAGAAAAATTGAGGAAAACTTCGTATGGAGATCTTTAGTCCTGAGGGCCAGAACTAACTTCTACCCAACTATATTATGATTTTAATGGCTTCATCCACCTCATCCCTACGGTCATTTAGACCTCATCACAGAAAAAAAAACACATTATAACCAGTTAGGTTTCTTTGCGCATAATATCCTTCTGGGGTGAATACTTCGGATTGCTAACTCTTGGCGAAATGGATCTCTGTCTTCCCATTAAAATCAGATATATACATCCGCTTCTAGCCACCTTAACACATATCTTGGTTTTATCAACCAATATCTTATCTTATCTGGAAAAACATGATGATAAGAAATCAATATTCGATTTATACTCAACATTATTTTCATACATTCCCAAATGTTGTTTTAGTATGTATAATAATAACATTCATATTATATACAAAGGTATTAACTTTTATTGCAAGTATAGTGTGTAAGAATATATCGAAGATTTACTCTCTGTATGACTGGGGAATGTTAATCACTGTTCAGAAGTTTAGTATTTCTTTGAAAATATATCCATTCATGATAGAATACATAGTGGATATGTCATGGCTGTGAAAAGATTTAAAATCAGAGATGATAAAGAACCAGTGATGAGTGATAAATCTGGGGAGCATGAAGTGAAATAAAAGAAATAATTAAACTTTGTTTGGAATGATGGTTATGAAAAGTAATATGATAATTGAAGAAAAAGTACTCTGAAATAAGAATGAGAATGAAAAACATATTATGAGAAAGAAGAAACAAAACTGATCATAAAGTAAGAAGAGTAACGATGATGATAATAATAACAATGTCAGGAAACAAAGTAGTAGAACTGATAAGAGTAGAAAATAATGAGTAGTAGTAGTAGTAGTAGTAGTAGTAGTAGTAGTAGTAGTAGTAGTTAAAAAAAAAGAAGAAGCTATGATGGCTGGGGACAGAAGGAAGAAAAATAATGATAACGATGTTAATGATGAAAAAGGCATGCAATAATCATGGTGATGGTGACGCTCATGGAAAAGATGGGAGGAGGAATTAAAGGCTGAGAGGAGGGGTAAAAGGCTGGGAAAAGGAGTACAGTGACTGTTTTGAGAATGATGACGCTGATGATGCTGATGATGATAATGAGTAAAAAGAGAACTAGGAGTAGACAAAAGAATAGCGCAAGGGGAAAGACTGGGTATAACGATGTGAGCAAAGCAATCACTTCTGTCTTTGAAGACGCCGCGGCCGATTACACCGACTTAATGTATAAAAAAAAGATTATTCGAGAGGGACTGGTGGGTAGCTTTTGACGGGAAGGAAAAATGGCGAGTGTCTGGAAAAAGAATAAGCGAGTTGGACCAAATAGTGAAACGAGGTCGAAGAAAAGGAAGATGAAAAGACAAAGATTGATCTTAAAAGAATTTGGTTTGGAGGAAAACAGAAATTCAAAGAGTTTTACATGGTTGTTAGGAGGATGTACTCTGAAATAAAAATAAGAATCAAAAGAGAAAGAAAGAAAGAAAGAAAGAAAGAAAGAAAGAAAGAAAGAATATGAAATGAAATAGAAAAACAATGAATGAAAAAAGAACGAAAGATTAAAAGAATAGGATTTGCTTTCCTTATTTAATGACATATCAACCATCGAGTGTGTTTTAATACCAAAGTCATTCTTGTAGAAGAACAGCACTGATACTCTTTGACCTATAGCAAGGGAATAAATGTGGTTCCTACCTTTTCCAAGGGTATTTAGTCCTTAAGAGAAACCAATAGCGCGGCTGCGGTTTGAACATATTTACTTCGAGGCCGCAGTCCAGCACTTAAGCCATTACGGAGACTCCCCGAAAAGAATAATAATAAATCGAAAGAAAGTCCAGGAATCGAAAAGATATAAATGAATGAATGAATGAATGAATCGATAAGTGAACGAAATATCAAGAGAAAGAAAGACAGAAGCAATAAAAGAATAAGAAAGAAAGTAGAAAGGAATATGAGAAAGAAAAATTATAAACCGTAAGAAAGTACAGGAAGCTGAAAGATAATAAGAAAGAAGAATAAAAAGCAGTAAATGAAACATTAGAAGAAAAAAAGAAAGAAAGAAAGAAGCACCTAAATGGTAAGAGCATATAAAGTTTAAGAAGTACAATGAGACAAAAGGAAACTATCCCAAAAGAAAAAAAGAAAGAAAGAAGCACCTAAGTGGTTAGTACATATAACGTTTAAGAAGTATAACAAGATAGAAGTAAAAGAAAAGAAAGAAAGAAAGAAAGAAAGAAAGAAAGAAGCACCCAAATGGTTAGTGCATATAAAGTTTAAGAAGTATAACGAGAAAGAAATAAAAGGAAAGTATCACAAAAGAAAGAAAGAAAGAAAGAAAGAAAGAAAAAGAATTAATGAAGAAGCACCTAAATGGTTAGAGCATATAAAGTTTAAGGAGTATAAAGTGAAAGAAGTAAAAGAAAAGTATCACAAGAGAAAGAAAGAAAGAAAGAAAGAAAGAAAGAAGAAAGAAAGAAAGAAATAAAGAAGAAAGAAAGAAAGAAAGAAAGAAAAAGAATTAATGAAGAAGCACCTAAATGGTTAGAGCATATAAAGTTTAAGGAGTATAAAGTGAAAGAAGTAAAAGAAAAGTATCACAAGAGAAAGAAAGAAAGAAAGAAAGAAGAAAGAAAGAAAGAAATAAAGAAGAAAGAAAGAAAGAAAGAAAGAAAAAGAATTAATGAAGAAGCACCTAAATGGTTAGAGCATATAAAGTTTAAGGAGTATAAAGTGAAAGAAGTAAAAGAAAAGTATCACAAGAGAAAGAAAGAAAGAAAGAAAGAAAGAAAGAAAGAAAGAAAGAAAGAAAGAAAGAAAAAAGTAAAATGCTAATACTAAAAATGAAAAAAACAAATATGAAACGTAAGAAAGAAGAAAAAATGTACAGAAGACAAAGACAAGAAAGCTAGAACGAATGACTAAATGATACAGAAAGAAAGTGTTAGATACATAGAGAAAAATAAAAGAAGGAAAGAAAGAAATATAAAAAGAAAGTGACCGATCATTCATAATATGTATAACAGAGAATTAAAATTATAGCTTCAGAAATATGAAATTTAATTGAAATTCAAAAGTAAAATGAGATCGGAGACAAAAACATTGAATATTAGTTATCATATCTAAATTTATTGGTGTACATGAAATAAAAAGGTTTAAGAACAATTTACTAAACAAAACTAAGATAAGAAAAAGATAAATGTTTGTAAAAGATGAGAGTCAATCACAAAAATATGAAGCAATGATAGAAAAAATTAAACGATTAAAAAAAAAAACTATGTGTAAATGAAAAAATATAAAAAAAAATGTGTCTAGTCTGTCGATGCTTCACAGATGTGGGGAGAAAAAGAGAGATCAATTTGTACACACAGATTTAAAGAAATCAGTAGGAAAGAAAAGTGTTTTGTGGGGGTCACGAAGGTGAGTAAGTCAAGAGGTGTTCATTGTGATCGACAAAAAACACCAAAAAAAAACGCTTGGAAGACACTAAAATACATATAAGAAGACCAAAGGAATGAATTATTGAGAAGAAGAAGAAGAAGAAGAAGAAGAAGAAGAAGAAGAAGAAGAAGAACAACAACAACAACAACAACAACAACAACAACAACAATGAAATTTGCGAAGACAATCAAAGAAATGAAGACCAAGGTATTAAATTCAAGACGGAAGCAAACAAGAGGAATTGCGCATTTTAAAATAATAAAAAGACTATGGGAAAAACGAGATTAAAATGTTTAGTAAATTGACCAAAAACCCCGAAGGAAATAAATACATAATTAGTTAGAGTAAAAAAGTTAAAAGAAGAAAGAAAGAAAGAGCGAATCTCTGGGTCGGGGAGGTAAGAGAGAAGAAATTCTGGTGATGATATAAAAGATGAGGATATATTCAAGCAGATGAAGACGAAAAAGTAAAGATATGAACATGATGTCGAATAAAAAAAAGACACATTTCAAAAATGAAAAGTCGAAGAGTAAAATAAAAGAAAGAAAGAGATTTTAAAACAAAAGAAAACCATAAAACAAATAAATTAACTAAAAATATATATTTTTTACCACCACCAGCATTCATAGTAGTAGTTGTTAGCTCAAGATACAAGAAAAAACAATAGAAATTAGAATTGTTGTTTTCATAAATAAAATGACACAAAGCCGATGGATAACTTCTGAGAAACAGACTCACTAAAAATAGTCTGTTAGCCAAGCATTGTATCACTCAAAGAACCAGACAACTGAAGATTATGGGTAATAATAATTGTTTTATGAAACAAGATTATTTCTCCCCCTCCTCCTCCTCCTCATCATCATCATCTACGAACATCTACTACAAATAATAATAATAATAAGAAGAAGAAGAAGAAGAAGAACAACAACAACAACAACAACAACAGCAACAAACTGAGGAAATTAAGCATAGTGGAGGGACAAATAAAGACACGAATGAGAAATTACAAAAAAAAAAGAAGAAAAGAATGAAGAAAAGAAAGAAAGAAATGCAAATCTGAAAAGAAAAAAAGAAAGAAGAAAACCCAAGAAGAGAAAATGAGAAATAAGAAAGCATAAATAAGGAAAAGAAACAAAAAATCAGTTGAAAATGAACATTTGAAGCAACAACAACAACAGAAGAAGAAGAAGAAGAAGATGAAGGAGAAGAAGAAGAAGAAGAAGAAGAAGAAAGAGGAGGAGGAGGAGGAGGAGGAGGAGGAGATATCAACATGAATTAAACATAAAAAGAAAGGAAAACGAGAAAGAAAATTGATGCTGTAAAATGTGCCCTTTCTTTTTCTGCTCTAAAGAAAGCATAGTAGAAAGAGTGGTGCATTATAAAGCCCAGAGAGAGAGAGAGAGAGAGAGAGAGAGAGAGAGAGAGAGAGAGAGAAATTAAAGAAAAAGGTAGTGAAGTGGGAAGCCGTTGTCGGCGTGATAAGATGAAAGTTGTCGCGTGGCCAGCAAGTCAAGCCTGGTGGATGTTGGTGGGAAAAGGAAAAAAATAATCACGTCTGAAAGTCCATGGACGAAGAGGGTTTGAACCATAATCCAGAGGAGGAGAAGGGTGACGCCAATGACGACACGGAGGAAGTGGATATGGGAAGAAGTGAGGGACTTTTTTTAACAAGGGGTGGGGGGAGCAGTTTAGGAGGGTAAGGTACGTAACGTATGGCCAGGAAGGTAAATGTGACGAGGGTGCGGTCTGGATCTGGCGGATTTAGGGAAGACACCAAGGAAAGAAAATGAGATGTGGGGTGGGGTTTAAAATAGAGGGGTTGAGTTGTGGGTAAAGGGATGTTTCGGCAGCCGGACGGACGGACGGTGTCTGTTCAGTGGGATGAGGAATCGTTAGAGGTGGACATCACAGAAAAAAAAGGATGGGGTTGTGATGGAAGAATGAAAAAGGAAAAGACAAAAAGGAAGAAAGAGAACAGACTCTGTTTGAGAATAGAGGGCCTGAATTTGGTTTGAGATGAAGGTTGGTAAGGCCAAGGGGTAGATCAAACAAATGCGGGTTGGAAATTGAGTGTGGGGGTGACCATTTGCCGTTGATGGGCACGCAGGCACAGAGACACGCCAGATTTGCACGCACACTTCTGCTGTAACATCGAAAGATAAACTATAACATTAACACATATTAACAGCAATATATATATATATATATATATATATATATATATATATATATATATATATATATATATATATATATATATATATATATATATATATATATATATATATATATATATATATATATATATATATATATATATATATATATATATATATATATATATATATATATATATATATATATATATATATATATATATATATATATATATATATATATATATATATATATATATATATATATATATCCAGTCAATGTCCAAACGGAGAGTGTAATAATATTCTCCGCCGAAATAAATTTATAATGACGACTTAACCAAGTTTGAGTTTCCATGAAATTGCACTCACTCTGGCGAAGGAATTGTCGGCCGCCCCTAGCGTAATGCAAAGCTCTTCGTAAGAATTGAGCACTCTGGTAGCCGATAAGGTATAAAAAAATGTAAACAAAGGCTGCTGCTGTTGCTAAAATAAATACCTTAAAATTCTCTAAGCCAACGTAGTCCGCTTGGTTGGCCGACAGGTTTGAAGCTTAGTCTAACGTAAAGTTGGACGGGTTTCGATCCCGGCTTTGAGCGTGCTGCGTGTCTAGCCACACTGAAGAGTTCTGATAAAACGAAACAGTCTGTCTGTGGATGACAATATATATCTGTATATATATATATGAGGTTTGAGGATAAATATTACCCGGAAATGAAAGAAAATTATTGTTTTTAAATTCCTCGATACTTTTATGTAAAAAATCTCAGTAGTTTATTTTGACTATTAGTTCGATGTTCACACGTTTGGACAGCACAATCATCAGATAAGGAGTGATATTCGAGAGTTTATTTGCATTTTATATTCATTTTCTTTTTGATTTGTCAGATGAAAGAGAAAGACAAATATCTAAAAAGAAAAATAGTTTTCTTCCTCTCTCTTAAATTCCTATTCTGTTTTGCTTTCCTTTACATCATCGTCTCCCTCGTTTTATTTCTATGCCACACGTATTTACTAATTCTATTTTTGAGTTTGTTGCGCATCATCGAAACTAGTCTTGGAATAAATGACATAACAGAGATGTATTTAAATAATGAAACTTCCATCCGAATTCAGACTCTTTATTTCACTGTTCAGCAATATCCGGATATTCTAATACACATACTTTTTCTTTGGGGCAGAATTTGGTGGATATATGGGGGTGCTTGGCGAATGTCTGTTTCTTTTCTGAATTATTATATTCTTGATATTTATTCCTTTCTCTGACAAGGTTTCATAAAATTATCTAATCTATAATTTCAATCTTCTTTCTCTCCTTCCAAGCTGTTTTTTTTTTCCGTACTGCATTTTCCTAATTTGACATCAATGTATTGAACACCTATTAATTAAACTAACTTCTCCGTCAATTTTTTTCATGAACAAAAAAGTTGATGATTAATGCATGACCTAAATTAGAAGAACATCATTTATACACCTGCAATTTAAGTCATACTGTCAGTTCTATATTTTGAAAGATTAAACAGTCTTTTTGTGATCCATAACTGTTTTTTTTTTAATCACGCTTTTGTGTCAGCTATTTACAAGATTATTTCATCCGGCCATCAATTACTTCAATAAAAGTGTTTATTGCATAAAGATAGCCACTAGGACACCCACTTCGGCTTAGACAAGTTTATGTATTTGGAAAAAGGTCTGAATATATATTTTTTATCTTTAGTTACGATAAATCAGTAAAATAGTTCGAATTCCTTATTTCTACCTCCCTGGCTTGGAGATAGACAAATCTAATTTAATACCAAGGCGAGTAACATTCAAATAGGCAACCAGCAATGCAATATAATGCATCTAGAGCAATGCAGAACATGTACAGAACCAATTCGATCATCAGATGATTTTGCAATGGCCAACCTCTGGATCAAGATAAAATGGAATGAGAGTTAATACTGACGATTAGCTCCCCTTTCTAACATTATAATGCAAGTGCAAGTCATGACATCATTTGAAGCCATTATAAAGTTGAACTAGAAAGGATAGAAAGAAGAATTATAATGGGTATCAATTAATGTTGCATTATATGTGAAATAAAACCAGAAGTATGACACACTCAGTGAAAAACATACTGATTATTAGTGTTCTACGAGACAAGTTTGCATAACATTATATGACGTGGGAAGCCAAACACCCCGCTATATATATATATATATATATATATGTATATATATATATATATATATATATATATATATATGACATTATCTTTGTCCCACGTATTTTAGTATTAACCTGACTAATTTAGCAAAACACTGTGAGTTTAATTCTTTATATGTACGTATACTTCTGCACATTAGTGTCTGTTGGCTTCCTTATATATATATATATATATATATATAGATAGATAGATAGATAGATAGATAGATAGATAGATAGATAGGGGGATTAGGAACCCAACAGACTCTAATGAGTTTTAGAAAACTTAGAGAAAAATAATAAAACATATTTTTAAAAAGTACTAGAATACAACCAAAATTCAAGTCAATATCCTCAGAAATTTGGTTGAAAATAAAAAATTTCAAATAGAATGACAGATATTAGATAAAATCAACGTGAGTAAAACTAAAAGATGCCAGCCAAGAAGAAAGATTTTATAAGTGGAAAGAGCATCTCAATAATCTGCTTGGAAGCTTCCCAAAAATCCTAGAATCAAAGAGATTCTTAATGACCAATAAGACACCAAACTAACAGTTTACAGAGAAAAAAACTTAAGGCAGTACAAAAAAAAAAAAAAAAAAGAACGACGACATACATTTTGATGCATAGAAGAACAAGGAAGTTTTACGACATACCAATTTGATTGGAAATTTAGTTAATAAACGAAACATTTTAGAGAAATAAACGAGAAATTCCAGTACCCAAAAATTGACGACTTCGGAATCTCCAAGAACAAGAGAGGATGAAAACTTACTGCTGCAGTTGCTAAGGTTGATAATCATCTGTCTCTAAATTTAATCAGAACTCAAGTTTGGAAAATTCTAAGAAAAAATCAAAACGGCTTTCGGAGAAATCAGTCAAATACTTATCAGATTTTGACTCGAAGATGTACGGGTAAAAATATCACGGCTGTACTTCGAATTTCTCCAGGGGATTTTGATTCCATGGACAGAGGTAAAATAGGGCAAATACTTCCAGCATATTGACACCCCACCAAAAAAAAAAAAAAATGTTATCGTCATAATTACACTCTTCAAAACACGAAAACAAAGGTTCACTCGTCCGATGATGATAGGGAACGTTTTTACATTTCCGCTGGAGTCTAACGTGAACGTGTATAAGCACCGTTTCTGTTTTTAATCTGCCTTACTTTTAGTTCTTCAAAATTCACTAAATTTAATAAAAGAAAATGGTCTGACCCTTAAAAACAAGCCAAGGATCAGAAAATATATCTAATAAATTAGTAGGGATCTGGGATACGCAGATGATCTACGACTTCTCGCAAATACACCAGCGTAATCCGAATAGCTGCTGCATACTCAGAAATATGCAGCAAAAGGCATGGGTCTATCTATTAACTGAGATAAAATAGAATCTATGTGTATGAAAAAAGATGGTGCCATCTCATCATTACTAAAATCTGAAAGAAATAAACCCTTTTACATAACTCGGTAGCAATATCTCATTTACTGAAAGCGATGTCAACATGCACGTAGGAAATTCATGGAATGCTATTTAGTTATCGACTATATGGAAATCTTATATCTGTGATAATATATATTGTATTTTATGGCAAATCCACCTTTGTTGGTTATTTAATGCCAAATCATATATATATATATATATATATATATATATATATATATATATATATGTGTGTGTGTGTGTGTGTGTAGGTTGGCCGTAACCGAGTGCGACTCGAAGGTTCCCTTTTCAATAGCTAATATATCGATGTGTAGAGGGGGTGCTACTATGTATATATAAATAATTCGTAATGTAATGGTTACTGTCATTGGAAATTAATACGAGTTCAAATCCAGGACGAGACTGTTTGCATATCACAAAGCGTTAATATCCCTAGGAAAAGCATGAATCTAATCATCCCCACTCCAGCTATGGTTGTATAGTATGGCAGACTGGGCTCTTTAACGATGGTATGGCAATCAGTCAAAGAAAAAAAAATCTGAATTCAAACCTGTAAACAAAACAAGCATTCTTCCGAGCTGAAGCAGTGTTGGTACTATTGATAGATAGCACCACCTTGAATTTAATGAAGTGCTTGAAGAAAAGCTTAAATTGGAACTACATACTGATGCTGTGTGCTGTTTTGAACAAATCATGGAAGAAGCACCCAGAAAAACAGCAATTGTACAGCTTCTTGCCTCCCAAATCCCAAACCATGCAAGTCAAGCAAGACATGTGTGGCACTGCAATCCAGGGAATGGAGTTGCGCCTTCCCCTAACCTCGGTGTAAGTAAGTAAGAAAAAGTAAAGTTGGCGACCGTTGTCGAGGGCGACCAGAAGGCTCCCTTTTCAATAGCTTCTTCACCGAAGTGTAGGGGAGGGCGCTACCCCTTTCCCTGGATTGCTCCAGTTTACCTTTGATACGTACCTTATATTGATGAGTGTTAAGCACGGAGGTATTAAGTACAATGTTTAAAGGCTTTATGACGCGACATGAGATTGAACCCAGGTTTCCCGGACCATTGGCGAACACTTCACCCACTAGGCCAATGAGCCGGTTCTAAAGTAGCTCTAATGATTTCATGGCTATAAAAAAATCATGCATCTCACCAATGTATTATCATCATAAGAGATGTACTCTTATGGATCCCCACACATGGCCGCACAAAAGCAGGGCGACCAGCTCGAACGTACATTCAGCAGCTATGTGAGGATACGGGGTGTTGTCCTGAAGACCTACCTAGGGCGATGAACGATAGGGAGGAGTGGCGAGAGAGGGTCAGGGATATCCGTGCTACCAGCACGATATGATGATGATGATGATGATACGAAAGTCTTTATTACAAAACATTTAGACTCGTAAAAAATATTCAAAATACACTTTCCTTTTCTTCATAAATGTATCGTAAATTGTCTGAAGAAACCTTCAATGTAGCTCTCATCTTTTCAACGATGATAGTATTAAAAGAAAAAAATGTTTTCCGAGTCAAATGTTTTATATGATGAAAAGGTTCTTGATCACTTGTACGAAGGAGACAAATTCACACGGTTCCCTCCGTCTGTGTTTGCGTGTGTGTGTGTGTGTGTGTTTATGTGTGGAGAGAGAGGGAGGGATCTAAAGAAGTTGTGGTCAGTGTGTGTGTACTATCCCCGAGGCAAGAACCATAGTAAAATACAGACAATAATAACGATTAGAAAAATGATGTTAATGAAAAGAAAAAAAGCCATTTAAGCGACATAAGATATTGCTTAGCGCCAAAAGTGTCAACTTAAAATGTGACACTTACTGCTTTGACACCTCGTTTTTTTTTTATCTTCTTTATTATCTTTAATACTCTTTCTATTTGATATTATTACTTGGACTTCGATTTATTTTCTTCTGTCATTCACTTTTCTTTCTTTTGCTTTTCATTTTTTTTTTTTTTTGAAAGAAAAAGCTTTTGTGGTCATTTTTTAAACATCAAATACCCTACTGAGTCGTCATTAGCTTCTTTCTTTCTTTCTTTCTTCCTTCCTTTCTTTCTTTCTATATTGCAAGGGAAAAAATAATTTGCACGACAACAACCAGTTTATACTAATGTAGCTACACATCGAAGTGACAAAAACACGCAAATCGTTTTACAGAGATACCTCAAAATCTGTACAGGTTTTTAAATAAATAGTTGGTTCATGCTGGTTCTTTTGTGATGATACATCAATCAATCTAAACAATAATTTATTCTCCACCACACGTCTCTCTTTCTTTTTTTCTATCTTTTTTCTGTCTTTCTGTCAGTCTGTCTCTCTCTCTCTATATATATATTCACACGCACATATATGCATAAAATATGATACATACATATATAGATACGTTGTTATATGCCTGTTTTTAAAACAGTGCATATTTTGTGGACCCGTAGTCGTACACCACTTAATAATATGAAGAACACACACACACACACACACACACACACACACACACACATTCGTATATATATATATATATATATATATATATATATATATATGCAAAATTCGGTGCCTCACATGTCAAAATCGTTAGTGATATTGGCTAATTAGAACAATAATAGTGAATTTGATTCTCTGTGGACGTCTTATACTTCTGGCCCAATCATTTTAACTGACAATAATTGTGCCTTGTTAAAATGAACAAATTTACATACCCAATAATTTCTCTGATATTCCGTTTAAATGAAACTCCGTTAGAATAAACCAAATGTAATGCATGTGTGTGTCTTTGTACGTGTACGTGTTCATTATGCTTGGTTGCATGCAAGCATATTTCCTGTGTGAGATTTCCCCTGTATTTGTGTATCAGTGTCTATGTATACATCCTTGTGTGGGTATGTTTATTCCTTTTTCACATTATGTGTACTTGTCTTTATTTCTGTGTTTTTGTACTTTTGTTGGTTAGAGAAATTCCTCTTGAATGCAAATGTGTGATTGCCTGTTTGTTTTGGGGCGAGAATGATTTTTTCTACATGCATGAACACTTACTTGTTTGAGTTTGTGTGGATGTCTATGAATATATGCGTCTTTAAGGATTCATTTGAATTTGTAGGATTTTTTTTATGGGCGTGATTGCGTGTGTGTGTGTGTGTGTGTATGAGTGAGTGTGTGTGTGTTTGTGTATGAGTGAGTGAGTGTGTGTGTGTGTGTGTGAGAGTGAGTGATTGTGTGTGTGTGAGTGTGTGTGTGTGTGTATGAGTGAGTGTGTGTGTGTGTGTGTGTATGAGTGAGTGTGTGTGTGTGAGTGAGTGATTGTGTGTGTGTGTGTGTGTGTGTGTGTGTGCACATATGCACGTGCCTGTGTAAGCATTTATTTGAAAGGAAACATTCTTTAGTTCTCAATCTCTTTATTCGTAGAAAGAAAAGGAATTTATAAGTTATTATTTGTTTATGATCTCCATTATCATTAAATTCACCGAAAAAAAAATCAATTATTATTTAAAATCCCAGTAGAGGATATTTTAGAAATAATCAAAGCAGATTATTAAAATAGTAATCCACAAATAATGATTTAATAATAATTTAGAACATTATTCTAAAGAACTAATTTTTTTTTAATTGACCACTAAAAAGTCGTCATATTTTTTGACATTTCTAAACATGACTGTTGAATGAAAAATGTATAAAGAAACCATATAACGATAAAAAATAAGCATATAACGATAAAAAATAAGCATATAACGATAAAAAATAAGCATATAACGATAAAAAATATTTTTAAACACTTTTCTATAAGTCGGATTTTTAATTGCTATTTTATAAGTAATAAATATGACTTTATATGTATAATGATTTTTTAAAAATTTTCAATTTAGTTAAGTTGATATTCAAGCATAATGGAAAGAACCAGGAGAAACTATTGACGTCAAAAATAATCCTCAAAATATAAGATTTCGACACCATTCATCAAAGGTCAACCTAGATATAAGATTGACGTATACATGAGTTAATACGGTGATCTTAAAACTTGCAACTTGTATCAAATTAATGAAAAAATCATCTTATCCAAAAATCTACATCTTCAGGTATGATGCGTGGACCGTCATTAAATTTTGCTAAATGATTAGATATGAACGGAAGATATATTCAAATATATTATATACAATCTCTCTCTCTCTCTCTCTCTTTCTTTCTCTCTATCTATCTATCTATCTATCGTGAGAGAGTGAAGGGGGTAAAGACTAACTATGCTAAGTTTTGTACGCAGTTGAAATGTTGACTCTGAGAAAGATCTTACTGCACCAAATAAAGCGGGACAAACTTGAAAATATACATTTTTGTGATTTTCCTTGGCCTCAAACACCCACAGCTATCAACTGTCAAAATTATTACGTAATTACAAATAACACTCAAGCACACACACACACACACACACACACACACACACACACACACACACACACACACACACACACACACACACACACACACGTTCTTCCCGGCAGCGGTCGTATCGATACTGCTATATGGATGCACTACTTGGACGCTAACTAAACGGCTGAAGAAGAAACTAGACGGCAATTACACAAGAATGTTTAGAGCAATATTGAACAAGTCCTGGCGACAACACCGCACAAGACACCAACTATACAGCCACTTGCCTCCCATCACGAAAACTATACAGGTTAGATGAACCAGACACGCAGGACACAGCTGGAGAAGCAAGGACGAACTCATCAGTGATGTACTCCTTTGGATCCCGCATATGGCCAAGCAAAAGCAGGACGACCAGCTCGAACATACATACAGCAGCAATGTGAGGATACGGGATGTAACCCTGAAGACCTGCCAAAAGCGATTAATGATAGGGAGAAGTGGCGAGAGAGGGTCAGGGATATCCGTGCTGGCGGCACGAGATGATGATGATGATGATGATATATATATATATATATATATATATATATATATATATATATATATATATTAATTTATTTATTTATTCATAATTATATATGTATGTATATGTGAGTTCATTTACAGAGTGGTATCCAGTCATGTCTTCTCCGATCAATCTTTTGATTTATGTGGACATTCATCTATGCATTCGCGTTTCGATTCATATGAAAATATCAGCCCGTCTTTATGCGAAATGGTGTGACAAAGCCAATATCTAAAATCGTGAAAGCTATGTAGTCAAAGGCAAAGGACGAATAATGATGGACAAAATAATTGCTGAGTCTATGCCTGTCTGGTAAAATGCGCATCTGTCGGCATCGATACTGATAAGGAAGAGCAAATGAAAGGGCTTTCCTGTCTATAAGAAGGAATTGTTGCTTCAAGCAGTCAATTAGATTCTGTGTAACTTGTCTAACTTGCTATTCTATTTACATTTTCTGTCCATGTCACTTTATCAGTAGGCATACACTGACCCTGACATTTTCATCCACATATATATATATACACACACACACACGCACAAAATAAGGATGCATATATCCTAGCCTGACAATATGACCCCCATATATATATATATAGAGAGAGAGAGAGAGGAGGGGGAGAGAAAGAGAGAGCTTTAGTTTTATATGCCTTTACACTTATGCTTCAATTTAAAGGTATATTCTCACATAGATATGCATGCATGCACATATGTGTGCATGTGATTATGCATGTACGTATTTACTAATTCCATCAATGCATGGCGAACGAATTGCCATATATGGTTTACTCAAAGATCTTATATATATATGTATATATATATATATATATATATATATATAAACTTTCTTCGTTGTAGGTCCAAAGCGAGAAAAAAGTAACTATTTCAAAAGGAATAAGTCCACTAAGAGATCTAATTTTTTTAAAGAATTATTTATTTCGCTCTTACATACGGGTGTATTTCCAGCTTGTTGCCTTTGTCAAAGAACATATGTGGCACAAAGCTATGTAAATGGGGCACCCAATTAGACTATACGATCAAGTGCACCACTGACGTAGTTTTGTGCCACATATGTTCTCTAACAAAAGCAATAAGCTGGAAATATACCCGAATGTAAGAACGAAATGAGTAATTCGTTAAAAAAATCTCATAGTGGACCAATTCATTTATATATATATATATATATAGTCATCCACAATGCACACACACATGCATATATATTTAATGATTTATAAGACAGATGTAGATAAAAACTGAGATAGATAGAGAGATAGAGAGATATGAACAAATTGATATATATATATATATATATATATATATATATATATATATATATATACGAGGATCATTAAATAAGTTTCAAGACTTTTTTTCATATGGGCACTTTTATTGATAGTATATACATGTAACTCTAGTCCACTTCGAAGTAATCTCCTCCGGCTGCAATGCACTTATTTTACCGTTCCAACAACTTCTGGAAGGCCCAAAGGAAGTCCTCTTGTGTGAGCGTGTCAATGACCGTCATCACAGCTCTTTCATTTCCTCAATTGTCTCATAACGACAGCCTCTGAGCTTAGGGAATAACCACAAGTCACAGGGAGCAAGGTCTGAACAATAGGGAGGCTGGAGAACAGTCTTGATGCCCATCTTGGTCAAAAGGTCTGTGACAAGGATGGAGTTGTGGACTGGTGGATTGTCCTGGTGGAAATACCACTGATCCGATTTGAAGAGTGCTGGCCTCTTCCGACGGAATCTCTTTCTGAACTCCCTTAAAACCTCAACATAGTAACCTTAACCGTAACCGTAACTCTTTGGCCAATCAACTCTGGTGTATTGACTTCCTTAC
>OY757909.1:122566279-122578779 GCA_963585895.1 Sepioteuthis lessoniana | reverse complement strand
TAGAGAATTGCGTTCATATGTATCTTCATGTTTTCATTTTTTGTATAAGTATTTCTTAGATTTTTTTTTTTTTTGCACATGGTCCTATCGGGTAGGAAGATTCATATACAGATAATAGGGGACTCTAACAGGTACTAACACTCTAAGTCAGATATGACATGAGAGTAATAATAATTTAGGAGTGCTCGACATTCCTCATATCATTAGAACTGTAGTCTTAACATTAGATATTGTCAAGTTTCATACTCAGGACAACTCCTTTTAGATGAGGTTTTACCGTTCTTCAGGAATGCAAGAAAATACCATATTCGATAGCGAAAAATTTGGTCATAAAATTTGATCAAAATATGAACGTAGTGTAAAAATACAGATGAATTGTGTTAAAAGTCTATCAAATAAAATGATTAATAAAATCTTATACAACTTTTATAGATCAAATTTTATTTCAATCATAAATTTATTTACGGAGGTGCCCGTGGAGTAATGGTTATCGTCTTAGGAAATGGACACGGCGACACGAGTTCAAATCCTGGACGAGACTGATTGCATTTTACAAAGCACTAATACCCTTGGGAAAGGTATGAATCTAATTATTCTCACTCCAGCTAGGACAGACTAGGTTCTTCAGCCTTGGTGAGGCAACTAGTCTAGGAGAAGGAAAACTCTGAATTCAAACTCCGCTTAAAAATCGACCTTGTGTGATATCCTGTCCGAGCGGAGGGGTTGGTAAATAGGATCACAAATTTATTTCAGCTTTTCTAACTTTGAAAAAAATTGTTTTCAGTAAAAATTATCTCCTTTCTAATTAGATCAAAAACTTTCCTTGTTGATTTGTTGTCAAGGAAAGAAAGTTTTACCTAAACTGATGTATAGAAATTAACATACTTGGAGTCGTATATTTTGGGTGAGAAAAGTGAACGCGGCAGACCTAACAAAAATGGTAAATTTATCATAAATACTAAGCTCTCTTATATTGGTTAAAATGTGAAACAGTTTTTTTTTGTCTTCTTTTATTTTTCATTCATCTCATGATTCATGATTTACTCCTCACTTCTCAACAGCTTGGAGTCTCATGATATATCACAGGAATAATACAGAGATTATGTTAGAGTGATAAAAATAATGGAAGAAGGTAGAGTGACATTAAAACCAGAACAGACCCTTTGTTCATTTAGTGGTATGAAGTTGTCTACTTAAATTCGTTGAAGGAATACGATTACTTTGGATAAGTATATAATAGTCACATGCTAAAACAGTTATTTCCTGAATGGATAAGTCCCCAGTTAGTTATTAAGAGGTAATTATGACTGAATGAATATTTAAACAAGGTAGATTGGTTTACTTTATTTGTTTAAAGACATATCACACTTCGTGGCTTAATTAATGCCAACGCCATCCTCATAAAACAGCAGTGATACTAGATAATCCATAATTAAAGGGTATAAAGGGTTTCATAACTTTCCCAAGGGTATTAGTGGGAAAGTTTACGTAAGAGAGCGACTCAAGTTCGAACTTGCTTTCTTCGACATCGCAGTCCAGTACTTTAGTCATCACGGCACTGGAACTTCCATCAAACACAGAAGAATGCTCTGTGATAGTAACCACTTTACACTACTGTAAACTAATTATATGTGAAGAAGTTATAGCGCGGTTAAAAACAAAACAAAATGGGAAGGTGATTATACATTGTTTACAGAAATTACTTTTTAGCTTAGATAAAATTTTAAATTCTAACTACTGCTAACTCCGTTTGGCATACCGGAGTAACTGTTTTTTTTAAACACTTCAACATTTTGTCGCATTCATTTAATAAATACGTTGATAGATGGCGACCATAACCCTAAGGCTCCCTTTTCAATAGCTACCACACCGAGGTGTAGGGGAGAGCATTACTTCATTCCTTTCCCGGGATTGCTCCACTTTACCCTTGATCCTTACCTTATAAGGCTGAGTGTTAAGCTAGGTGGCATCATGTACTATTTTTCAAGTCTTTTGTATGACTTGATCTGGGATTGAAACCAGGTATCTCGGACCATTGGCGAACACTCTACTCAACCATCAACTTTGATAGTTAAGTATTAAAAGAAATAGTAAAACGAACGGAAAGGTCTGCTCGCCCAGATCTTTCAGGAAAAATAGATTTGGTTGATAATTAAACTAGAAAGGCCCTTTGTTACTGAATCTGTACACCTTATATAAACTAGTTTAACATCTTTTATAGATGTAAATTCAAGTTTCTTAAAAAATAGCGAAAGACAGAAAAGAATTCTGTCACGAAAAAGTTACAAAACTCTCAAACGCATATTGATTTTTTTCTCCAAAAATTAAGAAAAAATATTAACCTGGAACAATTACACGTAAGATTTTATTTTTGCTGTTTGAAATAAATTATAACGACATTCTACAACTGCTTTTACTAAGAATACTCTATTCTGGTATTGGACCACACTAATGGTAGGCGGTTAGTTTTGAGCGATTAGCTTGTTTGCCATTACGTTATGCCAGGTGGTTGGTTGGTTGGTTGGTTGGATTTTAAAGCATATCAACCCTTGTCGGTTATTTAATGCCAAATCCATTTTTATACAAATAATCACTTCTATTTCAAATAATTCAGTTTAGAATGAATACACAGTGTCATTGTCAAAAACATTTCTATTTTAAGCTATTCAGTTTAGTCAAACGGTGCTAATTCAGTTTAAACCAATTCAGTTTAATATGCGTAAAGATTTTGTTTACACACAGATGAATGTTAAAACAATTCAATTTCAAACAATTCAATTTAGCATAAGTAGAGGTTCAATGTCAAAAAAGTTCTATTTCAAACAATTCAGTTTAGCATAAGTACGCAGTTTAGTTCTACTTGACCCATAGATAGGATCCTCTCAGATACTACCACACTGGGGTCAGAGTGGACCTGATAGCGATGGCAGTGAAGGGGTGTTCCACATTCCCCAAAGCGCCAGCATTACTGAAACCTCACCATCAAATTGTTTAGTGTCCTATCCAGGACACTTGCTGGGGGTTGTCATACCCCTTGGCAGAGACGCATTTGGTGTATTCTATAGCTCCAGACGACTGTGCATGCTAGGTGAATAGACACTTGCTCATCTTCCGTACAAACTTGCTTTGGCCTGCACACAAATAGTCTGAAATCTTGGGTTTTGCAAGACTCACGAACGACTCCACTGTGTCAGACAATTGGCGAGTCCACTGCATTCATTCAACTATTTGTATATACATTCAGCCATGTTATCTTATCAAATATAAAAGCCGTGTCTATTTTGTCACTCCATCATGATTTTCGTGACTAACCTTGTTAAATTAGCTTATTACCGTTCAAAGAAAAATCAAAGAAAACGGGAGAACTGTGAAAAGATTGTGCTGTTACAGATATTCAAGCCTGGAGAACAATTCTTAAACCTTCCTTTTTTTTACTGTAGTTCAAAGAAAGATCACAGACCTTTGTGGAAATTGCACAAATCAATAAACCACAAAGGACGTCCCCCGTTTATCATGTTTATATTAGTCTGTACCAAAATCAAATAGAGAGAAAAATGATAGGAAATGCCTATGAATGAGAGACGTGTTATTTTCATCACGCTATAATGATCCTGTTTGGTCAAGCCACGTTTCTACTATGAAATAAATCTAGCAAAAAAAAAAAAAAATGACTCACAAATAAGTGTGAGAATTCAGCGTAAGCCACTATTTATAATCGTTACCAAACATTAAAGCAATATTTTATAGAACATATTCTGTATAAATCCCCAGTATTCTTTTTCACTGCACTGTTAAAATCAGCTAACATATTTAGAATAGACCTTGAGCCCTAAAGGGATTGCTGTCACTCCACCGGGGCTTAGAATAACCCGATTGTATCCCCTTTAGATGGGAAATACCCACCACCAAAAAGAGAGTGTCTCGGATTTGACACTAAACTATCTGTGTTAAGAGTGAATTACCCCTTTATTAACATTACTCCCTGTTCCACTCTGACTCGGAGATCTTTTAAAATTTTATCGTATTTTGTATCTAAAAAATCTCTTAAAAAGCATAAAATAATTCTAGAAGGTTTGACATGCCTTAAAATCAATCAATCAACAAGTTTGAACTGATATGAAAAAATTGCGAGAAGAAGAAGATGATGATTCTGATGATGATAGTACAGTCATAGCTATAGAGATAAAATAACCTTTGGAATAAAGGTTTTTTATAAAAGATACCCGAGTTAGACGAACCAGACATGCAGGACACCGCTAGAGAAGCAGGGACGAGCTCATAAGCGATGTACTCCTATGGACTCCCACATATGGCCGGGCAAAAGCAGGACGACCAGCACGAACATACATTCAGCAGCTATGTGAAGATACGGGATGTAGCCCTGAAGACCTACCAGAGGCGATGAACGATAGGGAAAAGTGGCGAGAGAGGGTCAGGGATATCCGTGGTAGTGGCACGACATGATGATGATGATAAAAGATACAATTTTTGATGGGGATTTATATTTCACTTGAGTAAGGACAAACTTATAAGCAACATTATTTTATAGACGCACAAGGGTTGGTCGACCAGTAAAGACTCACATAAATCAGCTCCAGTGGAACACTGGATACAGTCTAGAGGATCTTCGAGAAGCGATGGATGACAGAGAGAGAGAGAGAGAGAGAGAGAGAGAGAGTAAAAATACTGCATGTGATCAGCTACTTAATGATGATAGTGATGATCATGAATGTTTATAGATATTTTCATAAATTACTGTCTCTGAATAAGTCAAGCCTAACATATGCCTATTTGTTCTGGATGAATTCATTTAGAGCTGTCTATGTTTACATTTTGCATTTAATGTGAATAATTGATCAGCAAGTGAAGAAGGTGGTGTCTCTTGCACATCTATTCGTTGTTACGCAACACCCACGTGGTGGTTGTTTACCTGTTGCTAGTTGAAGCATTTTGCCGGTGATTGACAATCGATCTACTTTAGCGGCCGTATCAAGGTAAGCAGCTGATAATTCCTCAGTGGCAGATTGATTACTTTTCCAATGACTTTGCAACAGACTAAAAGAAAATGGAAACTTGATACTTTCATGCAACTCTCTAACTCACATACAACAATATATTCGTTTGTCACTTACTTTAATAATTCTAACTTTACCCTAATATATATATATATATTAGTTGGGTATAAATATTCATGTGTGTGTGTGTGTGTGTTTACCAACCCCTTTGTACAAACGTAATGTAACGCATATCAATTTTTTAAGCGGAGTTTAACAATCTTGAATTCAGAATTTCCTTCTCCTAGACCGGTTGCCGCACTAAGATTAAAAGGCTCAGTCTTTTCTACTCTTTGCAAATAGCTGCATGGAGAATCGTTGGATTCATACCTTTCATTAAATTGGTTGATTTTTTTACGCGTATCAACTCTATCCGGATCATTTAACACCAAATTGAATTTCAAACAATTCTGCTAGTATAAGAATATTTTTTGTTTACAAAGAATTAAATATCAAAACATTTCAGTTAAATATCAAAACAGTTCTATTTCAAACAGTTCAGTTTAGCATAAGTACAGTTTCAATGTAAAAACAGTTCTGTTTAAAAATAATTCAGTTTAAGTACACAGTTTAGTTGTATTTGACCTATAGATACGACTACTGCTCTGAGCTAGAGTGGATCTGGGAGTGATGGTAATAAAGGGGTGCTCTATATTCATCAAAACTCCACCATTACTGGAACATCACATTCAGATTGTTTAGTGTCATGCTCAGGATATGAGCTGTCAGTTTATTCAACAGTCCCAGCCGACTTGGGCAACCTTTCATTTGAGTATTTGCATTATGTAAAATGCACTCAGTCTCGTCCAATCATTGAACTCGGGTCACTGTGTGCGTGTATGTATAGGGGTGTCTAGAAATCACTCTAAAACCTTATTTTTATAAATTAGAAAAAAGCTCAGTAAGGACGAATTGAACTGGATAAACGTTAAAATAGATGAAGGCATACTCACCACCTCATAACACTTTTATATCTAACAGTTTCCTGTAATTTCTTGTAAAAAAGAAGCATAGCGAGTGTTTTGATATTGTTTCTTTGTTTAATGGCATATCTCCCAAACACATTTTTGATTTATTTGTTTAATGGCATTTCAACCTTCGTAGGTAATTAACATTCAGTACCTTCCTTGTAAAAGAACAGCAGAGATAATATTTAATAGGTGGCTCGAGCAATAAGGGGTTACATTTCTTTCCCAAGTTTATTTGTTCTGTTATATTCTCATATACCGTATCATAACAACACAACAATAATTAAACAGACGCACAAGGATAAAGTCGCAGGAACAAACGACGCACGCAAGGAAGACGCAGGAAGACTTCTTTATAAAATATTTTACCTCTCATCTTTATTTGTAAGGTTTCGAAAAGGGTTACACAAAGTTGCGTGTGAGAGGTAGCTGGGGACCGAACATTACTGAAATATTTTGACCCCAAAGTTATGGCCGTCAGCGTTGTGTCTTTCTCGTTCTTCATGGCTGCTCAACCGGACCCTGGAGTAAACTCTTCTGTGTGCTGGCTTTCCCTACTACATTGCGTCTACCTCCGTCTCCCACTGTACTGCTTGCCCTCCTTCTCGCCTATCTCCCACTGTCCTCAATTCGTCGGTCGTATATTACCTTCAAACTCCCACGCAGTAATATAGACACGCCTCAACGCCCACGCAACCTCTTCCGATTTCCAGCGACCGGGATGTGTCACTTACTTCCGGTGCACCACCTTGAATGGCATTTTTGGCCGGGTCAAAAGGTCAAAACATAACAGTTCGAAAGAGAACGGATTAGTGCGACGGGACGAAGTATGTGTCCGTGAATGAGCACACAAGTAGGGATACAGATGTATGTACGTGTGCATCCGTGTTTATACACATGTCCTC
This sequence comes from Sepioteuthis lessoniana, assembly GCA_963585895.1. NCBI lineage: Eukaryota > Metazoa > Mollusca > Cephalopoda > Myopsida > Loliginidae > Sepioteuthis > Sepioteuthis lessoniana. The sequence continues at coordinate 122,571,852 of OY757909.1, read as the reverse complement.
GTCCCATAAAACTTTCCTTCGGCCATCAGTGTTGTATATTGTGTAATTGCACACCATAATATCAGTCGGCGAAAGGGGAGAGTTACTTAGCGGCGCCCATTTCCTCTCTATATACTATATAATTCTGGATTGCATGTTAAAAGTAACAAAAAATGATATCTACCCCACAAACTAATTTTGAAGTCAGACTTTTCATTCTTCTGAATGTGTTGTCTTACAATTGGTAAAATAGCCCAGTCTGTCCTTTTATTTATTCATTGCTGACTGGTAGATTAGGTGATTTACATAAATATATATAAGTAGTCGTAAGTTGGCTGACCCTTGTTGAGGGCGACCCGAAGGCTCACTTTTCAATAGCTAATACACCCATGAATATATATATATATATATATATATATATAGAGAGAGAGAGAGAGAGAGAGAGAAGAGAGAAATAACAATAATGTTTATAAATCTTTTTTATTCAAAGATTACTTAAAATCTTTCTTTTCTTTCTTTCTTTCTTTCTTTTATTTTGAGATAGATTTGAATAGACTCAGACAGTCGAGAGATATCAAAATTTTACCTCTACACAATCAACAAAAAAAAGTTGTGTAATGCGTATCTATTAAGGGGTGTGTCTTGGTTGTGCAACGACTAAACGGCGCCTCCTTCATTAGCAACTCTTTTAGAGTTCATGCGAATTGCCGGGGTTCTTCACGGCAGCTGCTTAGGGTTAACAGAAGTAAGGATGGGGAAGTTGTCTTGGAACGTTTGAAATAGTCGTATTAACCAAAGTGTCGGGTTGATTTTTGACCATTAAAAAAGCCTAAGCGATTTGAAAGAATTGTGATTATTCCTGTCAAAATCTTAATCATAGAAAATCAAATCAAATTTAAAAAGCTAAAATTTACTTTTTGAAAGTATATATATATATATATATATATATATATATATATATATATGTGTGTGTGTGTGTGTGTGTGTGTGTGTGTGACAGAGAAACAGCGAAAGAGAGAGAGAGAGAGAGAGAGAATATGTTTTATATTCCGACGTTTACATACAGCTTTAAATATCATGAATGGAATTTATTCAATCTCAGTTCCATTGACATATTTATCGTCTCTAGTTTCTTGCAAAAACTGGTATAGAATAGGCAAATCTACTTCTCTTTCCTAACTTCCTTAGCTGGACAAGCAATAATAATATTCTACCCCTTTATTCAAACTTGACAGAGTTTAATTAAACACGCAAAAAATAAACTGCACCCAAAATTTAAAAAAAATAGATAGATAGATAGATAGATTGTTTTTGAGATTGTTTTTGGTTTTACTTTTAAAAGTCAGACGATTAACCCTTTGAAGCTGTATTACTGGTATTTTGGGCTGAGCCCTGTTTTAATTTATATTATAATCCCGATACTTTGGGTTCAGGGATATCACATCAAAGCACTTGATATAGTGATTATTCACAGTTTTCTTTTTTAATCAAACGATGAAGTAGGTTTAAACAACAATATCTGCGTTATGGGTTGAATTTTGAATGCGTTATTTACAGTCTTTGAGAACGAAGGGGATAAACTTTCAAAAGTTCCAGCGAATGAATTAACGACAGTCTCAAGATTTTTTAAAATTTATATAAATACCATAAATATTTGTTTCGTATCAAAAATCACCGATGTAGTTTTTTGTTCATGAAATCCAACATTCATTATTTTATAGAATAGTAAGTAAAAGGTAAAGTTGGCGACCGTAGTTGAGGGCGACCCGAATGCTCCCTTTTCAATAGCTACTACACAGAGATGTAGGGAAGGGTGCTGCTCCTTTACTTGGATTGCTCCACTTTACTCTTGATACGTACCTTATAATGCTGAGTGTTAAGCAAGGTGCCCGTGGTGTAATGGTTATCGCCGTAGGAAATGGACACTGCGACACGAGTTCAAATCCGGGACGAGACTTATTGCATTTTACATAGCACTAATACCCTTGGGAAAGGTATGAATCCAAATATTATCCCTCCAGCTATGGGTAAATAGTAGGACAAACAAGGTTCTTCTGCCTTGGTGAGGCAACTAGTCTAGGAGAAGAACAACTCTGAATTCAAACATGTTAAACTCCGCTTAAAAATTGACCTTGTGTCATATCCTGCCCGAGCGGAGCGGTTGGTAAATATGATATCAAGTACCATTTTTGAGTCTTTGGTATGACTTGACCTGGGGATGAACCCTGGTCTTCCGGGCCATTGGCGAACACTCAACCCAATATATCAATGGGCCAGTTGATATAGAATAGTATTCGAAATTAAATTAACAATTGTAACAGTTGATTATCACAAAGAACCCCAAAACTAATATAACTCTATAAAATTTGCTGAAAATTGCATGGTTTACAAAAGAGAGAAGAGATGGTGCATTTCACGATTTTAAAATCCTTTTCCTTCTCGTTGGTGTCATTTGCAATTTATTTTCTTTACCTCTGAATCGACCTCGGATATCTCATTACTCAGATGTCTGCTCTAACTGCTGTAATGCTCTTCGATCTTCATAATCGCTTCATGTTCTCTTCGTTACGACTTAGTAACCAACGTGCGTTTTCAGATCAAACAACTTGGCGCCAGGAACGTTGTCTTACGCGGAACACGTGGAAACAAAACCCCGCTGCTAAGCAGACAAGACAAGACATGTGAAGATTATTGATTCGGATCGGGGAAGACCACCAAACGAACTACTGAATCACAGTCCAACATTGCATTGATGCTTTCGAGCACGTGACTGAGCAACTGGGAAAAGGCGCGAAATGGGGAGAAATCGAAGACGACGGAAGTATTAAGCAATCAGTCGTTCAATAGTATTCTGAGATATTATGAGAATTAATGGCAAGACGATTGCGGAAGTAAATGAAAGATAAAAGAAAAGGAAATAAACAAATAAAGAAATACAGAGGAATACAAAGAAATGATAAAGACAAATTAAAGAATGAATATTATCAAAAAACGAAAGTAATTCGAAGAATTATAAAAATATATAATTGTTAGAAATATAATTAATATAAAAAAGAGAGATAAATTCGAGGAGGAGAAAGGAGAAAAAACAGCAAATCAATACACAGAATGTCCTCGTTTCAAGGTTGGATTAGGGGACTTTCCCGGTAAAATTGGTGTCTGCATATATATATATATATATATATATATATATATATATATATATATATATATACATGAATATTAATTTTGAGGGAGCAAAATTCAAGTATATTTTGGATTAAAGAACTGAAAAAAATATAAAAGGACGAAGAAAAGTATATATATATATATATATATATATATATATATATATATATATATATATATATATATATACTTGAATATTAATTTTGAGGGAGCAAAATTCAAGTTTATTTTGGATTAAAGAACTGAAAAAAATATAAAAGGACGAAGAAAAGACTATATATATATATATATATATATATATATATATATATATATATATATATATATATATATACTTGAATAGTAATTTTGAGGGAGCAAAATTCAAGTATATTTTAGATTACATAAAAAACAACAAAGAAACAAACTGAAAGAAAAACGGAAGATAGAAAGACCTAAAATCTAACCAATCTAACAAATCTAGATAGCTACATCGATAGATAGATAGATAGATAGGGAAGAGAAAGGGACACGCTCACAAACTAAGAGAAATAACTATAAGAATAAGTGTTTCCCCAAAATGTACATTTGATAATAAGTCGTTTTGTGAAATTAACTGCTAATTTCGGGGAAACTACGAATAAAGCAAACAAAAAGGAATAAAGAATGATAAAAAATCAAAATAGAAAGAAAAAAACTGCTAAAAACAAAATTATTAGCATGTCTAAAATGTATATACATTTTTTTAAATCACGAAAGTAATTATCATGAAAAACATCTCAATTAAAAAGAGAATTAAAGTCTTTAAAACAGAACAAGATAAGCAATACACATAGTTAGAATAAAAAGTTAACTGGTGAATAAATTGACAAAAAGAAAGTGGATGAATAAATTGTAAATGATAAGAAAGAAATAGTCAAGTTTTCAACAAAAAATATACGGAAAACAAAAGTAGTAAAAATCCTGAAAACATAGTTGGAAATTGGTCTATTGCCCGAAAATGTGTTTACGTAAGAAAATATAGTTATCCTTTACTAGGTATTTCCTGGCAAATTGTATCGCAAACCGATTATCTTATATTCTAAATCTGATATATACTGGGTACCCAATAATTTGGAAATATACCAGACTGAGCTGTGGTAGGTAAATAACTACGTCATCTACCTCAGCCCGATATTTGGCAAGATTTTTTGCACAGATCAATTCACTAAAGTCGGGAGTTTGAAATTCATTGCATTCCCCAAAACAGTGGTACAAGATTATGAAATAAATATAGATATTTGACTCAGAGAAGCGGTTCGTATATTAGTCTTTTTTATTACTTATTAATATAGTGCATTTGAGCCATACTAAATAACCGAACAATTTAGATTCTCACGAGAACAAGATAAACTAAGTTTACAAAATAAAAAAAAAATAAAATAAATAAATAAAAGGGCGGATGGTTAACTTAGCGTAATCTATTAGAAACCACCCGTCGAACTGGGAGTAATTTGTACCTTTACTTCATTATACTATTCAAGATGTCATGATCTTCGTTAATCTGGTGACACCGGAAGGAAATAATGTAGAAACATTTAAATGCTGGAAAAGTTACCTAATCCCAAACGCCGGATTGTCTATTTGATCATTTACTACTGAAAAGAGTTAATGCCTAAATAACTGATCCACGATTTGAATACGTGTGGCAGACAAAACTTATCCATCAAATATAAAATTATCCTTAAATACAAGCTTAGTTAAGTAAGGCACCTGGCCAATTCATAAGGTATGAACGTTAGAACGTCTTTTAAGGTATTTTCCCAGAAGTGGTGGATAATACGTACCTTGAAAATACATGAAGAAAATCTCGGTCTTCATGCGATTTTAACCTTTTTTCAAGAGCCAGTGTTCAAAATAATCGTATCGTTTTATATATATTTTCCTCCTCTCTTACTGATATTAAAAGTTTTCAAATTAAAATGATGATCTAATTTTTGCATTGTTTATATTAGTGTAACCCGATAAAAACGGCACAGGATGTTTGTTGGTGCAATAACGTTAAAATATTCAAGTGTAAATTAAAAAGTAATTCCCGGTGCAGTTTGTGACAAGGTAGTGTTAGTCATGGTTTTTAGTTCAAGTGCATCCCAAACAATATTTATCAAGGGAAATAAATCGTAAATGTTACTTATTGAGCATTCCTCTAAATTTATATTTAAAAGTCCCATCATTATTTCTGGCTTCGTATCCTGGATTATTCGTGGAGTTGCTACTCGTGTTGAGGCTCTTGAGCAGGAATAACTTTGCAGAGCTCATCCCTGTCCATTTCTGCAAGTAGTTTGAATTTTGAGTTTTATTCCACCTAGACCGACTGCCATTTAGAAGCCTGGTCTTCCTAACTATTTTCCCATAGCGGGTGAAAGAATAGTAAAATTTATACCTTTACCAAAGGATATCGCATTTTT
>OY757909.1:122548779-122561279 GCA_963585895.1 Sepioteuthis lessoniana | reverse complement strand
TGTATTTGTACAAACAAATCTATTACTAAAATGATGTTTATGATAATCTTTCATATGAAAGTTGTATTAAAGATAGAATAGACACCGAATTTGCTTACGCAGACGACGCATCTGGTTTCAAAATTTTCATAATTTTTTTTTTAGCTTATACGTTTTTTGTTTTACTTTGTTTCTATTAGAAAATATGAAATTGAGAATCTCAAGTTTCTTTGTCTTCTTTTGAAATTTCAGAGAAAGAAAATAAAAGAGAAGCATGAAAAATAACTAAAAATCAATTTACTTCTGAGATTAAAAGGATATTGATTTTTCCGTAAACATTTCTTTTTATGATTTTTTAATATGAAATTCGTTCATAAAAGAATAATTTCATAAATACCTACACATTCAAACCCATTTGCATATGCATCAGCTGTAAGTCCATAGACTATTGGTAATAAGTCCAAGCCAGAAGGAAAATGCAGGCAAAAACTTTAAACTACTTTTTAAGTATTTTATAACATGTGTATGATTTATGTATGAGTATATACATGTAATTAGAAATAATATATTTGCATAATAATTGTTTTTACTAATTGCTAAGGTTTGGTTTGGTTTCTTTGTTTAATGATATATCAACCTTCTTAATTTGTTTAAAGCCAAAGTTATCCTTGTAAAGGAACGTTAGAGGTACTATTTACCTCATAGTTGGGCCTCTTAGAGTTAATGAAAGAAAAGGGAAAGCACAGAAGATTAATTGAGCCGACCTTTGTACTTTATGAATTCTTTTATTATTTTGGATTAGGCTGATAATGAAATTAAAATTCACTAATACTTTTTTATAAATAAAGATTTACAGAACTTTCAATGAGAGCATTCAAACTTTTGTTAAAGCCAAGTATCTCTAAAAATACAGAAATGTAACGGTTAACGTCGTAAAAGGTGGACACGTCGAACCGAATTTATTCTTGGTCAAGATTGTAGACATTTCTCATAGCGCTTATAACCTTGGGAGAGGTTCGAATCCAACAACTCCTTCCCAGCCAACAATGAGAAAATAGTTGGGCAGACTGGGCCCTTTAACATTAGTATAGTAACCAGTCTAGGAGAAGGAAAACTCTCGTTGTCCTCCGTTAGAAATTGATGTCTAGTCGCATCTTAGCGGAATGATACGATAAATACAAATGAATAACAATATTAAAACAGAGCTTGATTTCTACGATGTGGAGGGTAAGTTCAGTGGATAACGAGCGGCCCTGTGATGTTATAGTCAGCGAGTTCGATTCCCAATCAATCTATTACGTTCACTTTCGGACTTATACTCTCGGAAAAGGCATGAACACTCTTAGGCCCTAGCTATGTGTTAAATTATAGTACTACTGACTGTTCTAGGATGTCTCGAGCATTGAATAATCCACAAAAAATTTAATATGCAATTTAACAAAATAAACCCGCTATCAATATATTATACTTTGATTACTATTTGATGAACGTTTTATAAAATGTTAATATTTGCAACTGTGTCCCTTACTGACGCAAATAAAATATCAATATTGTTTATCGAACACATGTTTGATCCTAATAGAGGGGTCACTCTGAATCCTCATGGAAATTATAGGCCCATGACAACTGGACGACTCGCTTAAGTTTATTCTAGTCTGTTCTTTCATATATAAATCTTCTGTCTTTCTGATTGGTAGGTTGGTTGTTTGGGTTTTATGTCATATCGACATTTGTAGGTTATTTAATTCCAAATCAATTTTTATACAAATTATCAGATCTATTTAAAACAATACAGTTTAGCATGAGTACATTGATTAATTGTCAAAAATATTCCAATTTTAAGCTATTCAGTTTAGTCAAACAGTTTTAATTCAAACAATTCAGTTTAGCATGAATACGCAGTTAAATTCTATTTGACCCATAGATAGGACCCAATCAGGTTTTACCACTACGGGCCAGAGTGGTTCTGGGGGCATTGGCAATGAAGGAGTGCTTCACATTCCACAAAGCTCCAGAATTACTTGAGCCTCACCATCAGATTATTTAGTGTTATATCCAAGACACTCGTTGGGGGATTCTTACCCCTCTGTAGAGAAGCCGTCAGTGTATTCTACAGCCCCAGCTGACAAGGCCACAGTCTTTCTGAATATCGCACCGGTGCTAGGGTGAGTGATTTCGTGCATAGATATCATTTATAATTTGACCCGGGGAAAGAACAAGATCAACCCAACTTACACTACACAGAAAAACATTACGCACGCGCGCATCTATTTATCTATATATCAGTCTGTATAAGAGAGAGAGAGAGAGAGAGAGAGAAAGAGAGAGAGAGAGAGAGAGAGAGAGAGAGAGAGAGCGTGCAATTGATATTTGCCGTTTGACGAGACCAAAGAGTCTCAAACTCCTGAATCTTGGTGAACAAGTGCTCTTCCTATTGTGCAACGATAGCATTTCGTCCATATCATCTGAAAATTATTGTTTACAGGAGAAGGAATCAAAATGAATTAAATCGGAACAGGGGGTGTCCTCGTGGTGTAATGGTTAAAGCGTTGGACGGCAGAATCGTAGTACGCGAGTTCGTACTCCAGTCGCGCTATTACGTTCACTTTCGGGCAAATACCTTTGGAAAGGTATGAGCCCCCTTATCCTCCCAGCTATTGGTTAAATAGTACCACGACTGTTCTTCTTGGAGAATGGCTTTGGCATTAAATAACCTAAAAAGAGTTGATATGCCATTAAACAAAGAAACCAAACCAAATCGGAACAATAAAAACCATAATAGTCGTTTCCCTCTCTATTTCCCACTCTCTATCTCTCACTCTCATTCTCTCTCTCTCTCTCTCACACACACACACAAATGCAACACACAAATTCCACACACGAAACACTCACAAACTTAAGCAGAAATGTAAATAAATACACATACCGAGATAGTCGTTTAACCGGTCCATTGGTCTAACGCGTAGAATGTTCGTAGAATGGTCCGGGAGGCTGGGGTTCAATCCTAGATCGAGTCATACCCCTGACTTAAAAATGCTACTTGATGCCACCTTTCTAAACACTCAGCATTATAAGGTAAGGAACAAGGGTGAAGTAGAGCAATCCAGGGAATGAAGTAGCAATTGAAAAGGAAGCCTTCGGGTCACCCTCGACTAAGGTCACCAACTTTACTTTTATATTGTCGTTTAGGTTTCTTTATAAATTATTTTGTTTCAATTGCATATCAACATTCGTGGGTTATTTTATACGAAAGCTATCTTCGTAGACAAAGAATCGTAGTTTAATTCACTCAAAGCTAAGAAGGATATGGGGGTTTCATTTATACATATATATATATATATATATATTTATATATATATATACACACACACATACACACACACACACACACACACACACACACACACACATATATATATATATATATATATATATATATATATTATATATATATATATATATATATATATATATATATATATATATATATATATATATATATATATATATATATATATATATATATATATATATATATATATATATATATATATATATATATATCGACTGATGGCTGAGCGGTACGATACTAAGTCTAACGTAAATTTGGACGGCTTTCAATCCCAGCTTGAAGAGTCCTACGTGTTTAGCCACACTGATGAGTGGTGATACAACAAAACAGTCTGTGGATGATGACCATATATATATATATATATATATTTGAGTTGGATCAATACGTCTGTGGGAAGATATTTAATTATTAGCATTGTATGAATTTTAACATTTACAGTATTTATTATTTTTCATTGATTTTCACCAGTGAATTGGTTGCATTAACAAAGAAGTAGTTTACACACGCTCACACACACACACACACACACACACACACACACACACACACACACACATATATATATATATATATATATATATATATATATGTAATATTTGAAGTGTATATTTATACATACACACCCAGCAACATGCATATACACAAATATATATATATATATATATATATATATATATATATATATGTGTGTGTGTGTGTGTGTGTGTGTGTGTCTGTGTGTGTCTGTGTGTGTATTACTAATTGAATAACTCATTTATACCAATAATATTCATTAATAACTCTTAGAAGATCACTTCAATGAGTCTATCTTATTTCTGATTGATCAATAATTTCTGAAAATAAAGAATCGAAATTTCTGTGGAGTTGTAATTCATTGATAGTTGCTTGAGTTATATAATCAATATTTGCAAAGGAAACACTAAAACACTGAGCGTATGCGAGTGTCTGTTAAAGGATACAAGAAAGGACGCAATCTGGAACACGCACACCCATACATATGTACACACATATACATATATTTCACAGTAATACCTTTGTGAAAAGCAAGAACCTCTTTTAATTACTTCAGAGATGTTCAATAACAAGCATATCGGGCTCTCTGGATTTAAAAGAGACTGTCTAATCCAGGAACAAAGCTTTGAATTCAAAACCCTTTCCAACGTATTGGTGTGACAGTGTAACTTTCCATCCTGAGTAAGTCTACCGATAGTTCTTTGCAACTGATACCATGTAACCTAGCATAATTTGTCATTTGTTACTTGCAGACAAGATGGGTACCTCCTACTAAATATTCTATCGCCCTGAGAGATGTCCTGAAGAGATATTGCCTGACATGGCGGCCCGAAGTCCTGAAAAAATTTTATGGAGCTATAACTAACAAACACTGGTTGTTTTCGGCGTCTTGGTGAATAGCTTATTATAATCCTCAACTTTACAGATAAGACACGAGATATTGGTTTTGTGCTACTTCAAGGGAAGGCGTGGTTATATACTGTCAAATACAGCATTAGCTTCTTGAATTCCGTCTCGTTATATACATTTTTGGAGACAGTAGCTTCAAAATATTCTTTTATTTTGATGAAAATAATCATGAAAACATCAAGATAGATAGATATTTTCTATAGAACTTTTGTATATTGTATATTTTCTATAGAATTTTTGTTTATATGTATGCGTTAGTCATGTTTTGCGGTAATACTGAGAAACCTGTTCATGGAAATGAGTTACGAACAAATCACACTGAAAGCACCAACAGAAGTTAAGCAACAAAGAGCTTGTTCGGTATTCAGATAAGTGCCAACTTTGGAATAAACAATCTAACACATGGGTGCATTCTAAGCAAAACCTACCGGCTATAAGTAAATAGGCAGACAAACTTAATGGTAAGAGTGTTCGCCAATGGTCTGGGAAACTGGGGTTCAATCCTAAATCGAGTCATACCAAAAACTCAAAAAATGATACTTGATGTCTCCTTGCTTTACACTCAACATTATTAGGTTGGTTGGTTGGTTGGTTGGTTGTGTTTTATGGCATATCAACCTTTGTAGCTTATTTTACGCCAAATCTATTTTTATGCAAATAAACAGTTCTATTTTAAACAATTCAGTTTAGCATGGGTAGACAGTTTAATAGTCAAAAACATTTCTATTTCAAGCTATTTAGCATACGTATGCCGTTATATTTAACCCATAGATAGTGCCATATCAGGTGCTACCATGCTGGGCCAGAGTGGACCTGGGAGCAATGGCAATGAAGGGGTGCTTCGCATTCCCCAAAGCCCCAGCATTATTGGAACTTCACTATCAGATTGTTTTGTGTCAAAACCAGGACATTCAGTGGGAGGGGGTCTTAACCCCTTTGGAGAGGTGCAGTCAGTGTATTCTACAGCCCCAGCCGACCGGGTAAACATTATAAGGTACGGATCTAGAGTAAGTGGAGCAATCAAAGGTAAATAGCACTCTACCCTACACTTTGGTGTAGTAGCTACTGAAAAAAGAACCTTCGGTCGCCAATATACAACCAGTCTAGAAGGAAAATTGAATTTAGATCGCATGTACTTCTCTTAAAAATGACTTTGTGTCGCATTCTGCCTATTTTAAAATGTTTTAGTAAATACATACCAATCAAAATTTAGTCAAGGGTATTAGTCCGACAGTGAAAGTAATAGCTCGACTGGAGCTCGAACACGCTTACCACGATGTCGATGTTGCCAGTACGCCACGGTGACTCCTCTTAGACTTATCATTTTACTGCTATTGAGTATTAGTTTCAGGTATTAAAGAATGATATCCTGTCTGACCGTATTTCGATCTTTTAGTTAATATGCTTGATGAATTGATCGAAGATAATCAGCTTTGGGATTAATAATGAAAAATATTGATTGATTGTGGTTGCTTCCGATTATGATGACTGCATCAATTTAACGAAAAAGAGAAAAAACGAAATAACAACAGGAAGAAGGGTGGACGCAAATAAGAACTTCTTCCGAACAATGTCCGATTAATTTCTTGTTTATCAAATGAAAAAGATGGAGAAGATTTGCTTGTTTTTGGTGTTCGAGCGAAATCTTAAGTAATTGTGCTTACAAAAATCATACACAGTAGACATTGGTGGAATACTTTTGAACCTAAAAGTTTGGTCACTGGAAGCCACCTACATAAAACTTCCGATAAATTACATACTGGTATCATTCTGGATAGGTAAATGACTGGCTTATCTAAAGACCTATCCCTCATACTGAGAGAGGCTAGGGGAACTGCGAGGAAAACCTCAAAATTTTGCAAAAACAATAACTTTTCCCGAACTCATTTTAATTGCAGATCTTATCTTGTACTCAGGAATAGACTGTTTATCTTTGAGGACTTTATATTCGTGTCTAGAATTTTGATGACTAATATATTCCATTAAATTCTTCCCTTTTTCGTAAAAATATATTTGGATAAGAGGTTTGTATAAACAATAACACTAGTAGAATAAATTCAACTAAATAATTTAAATGCATTTTTCCTTTTAGAACATACTGGAACGATGAAAATATCTTCAGTTTTGATTGAATTTGGAAAGCTACACTCATATAGCCAGGTTTGAGACTTATCTTAACGTTGCCCACTGATATTATTGCTACTCCTAAACTCACCTGGTTGCCTTTGTAAACAGAGCTCGGTCAGGGGTTTCAGAATACATTGACTGCACCTCTGATGAGGGCTAATATTCTCCTCCCCGTAGCTAGTGTCTTGGATAAAACACAAAGCTATCTGATAGTGAGGCTTCCGTCCAAGAGTTACAAGACTTGTGGGGAACCCCTTTATTACCATTACTCCCAGGTCCACTCTAACCCGGTCTAATAGTACGTTTTAGGGTCCAATCTATGGGTAAAATAGAACTGTTCAATTTTTTACACATGATTATCATTTTAGGCATCATCATCATCATCATCATCATATGGTATCATTAGAGGTAATTAACAAAAACTGAAAACTTTTACCTTTGAGAAAACTAACGGTTAATATCAAATAGTATAATTTGTGTTAGATAATAACTCATGAAACCGTTTAACAGTGTTCAAACAAATGACCCCTGGTTCGTTTAAAACTAATTTTGTCGATAAACTATTCGCTTACATGTCTTATAAATAATATATATGTATAAATGTATAAACAGAATTTGGCATTAAATGGCTCACAATGGTTGATATGCCATAAAACACAAACTAAACCAAACTTTTGTTACCATAATATCTATTTCTAAAAGTAGAAAAAATACATGCATTATTAATTTATAAAACATTCTAAATTTTTGCATAGAATGTATTTTAAAATATTCGAGACACAAGTAGATGTGGTAATAAATAATCAGAAAAAAAACAGATGAACAGTTATATATATATATATATGTGTGTGTGTGTGTGTGCGTGTGTGTGTGTGTGTGTGTGTGTGTCAGAGAGAGAGAGAGAGAGAGAGAGACTTATGATAGCTTAGATATGGATTCAGCGGCACTTGGTGACAGTCACGTTCTCAAGGCGATCATCATACGAGAAATTCATGATTATTCTAACTTATATATGATCTATCGCCATTAGTGAGTTATCTTTATATAGTAAATTACGTTATCTATCTATCTATCTATCTATCTATCTATCTATCTCAGTCATGCAATATGGTCACACTACAAAGTAATGCTAATTTTTTTTTTTCATATAGCAAGATGCTAATTAACTTGACCTATGATAAATATATGTAAATATATGTAAATATATTATTTAATTTCTTTTCTAAAAACAATCTCGTCGAGATTCAAATACACCCGGTTTTTTTAACGGGTAGACAGCCGTTAGTATTTTTTCCTCCTCCCACACTTTCCTTTTCCTCTTTTTCCTTCTCACACAATAAATTTCTATATATCAACCTTCTCCTTTCTCTTTATTTTTGTGTTGTGGAGATGACGCCAAATCTAGATTTCCAGTTCGTTCAACTTTCAGCAACAAATCCAATAAATTACTTGTGGCAATAAGTGACTCGTTGTTCAACTTCAAAATCCTGCTGAACCGTATTTATTACCTCATAAGACGTTTCTCTATGTCATACGTTTTTATCTCCCACCATTTTTATGTCTACGTATAAAACAGCGATTCATACGAAGATGATGCTTTTTTGTTTTTATGCCAATAACAATTTTGGAAGTTTTTAAGCTGAATTGTAAGGAAAGTGCCTCTTGAATTTATCGTATTGTATGATTCTTCACACCACAGGAAACTTGTAGGTATCTCTAGAAATCAAATGAAAATAAGTCTCCTTAAGTCTCACAGTCCTCATTTTTTAAATCAGTTTTATTCTATCTTCTATAGCTTCATTTAAGTTCTTGCCGGTTTTTTACGGAGGTGAGTTTTCACAAGAGTCTGACTGACAGCAAGTCTCTTCAGATATCCAGGACTCTTCTGATTTTAGTTGTATTGCGGTCTGAATGGTCTCAATTCTTTCTCCAGTTCATTCAGTCTCTTTTTCAGATTCTAAGCGAGAGTAACTTGGGCTCTAGCTATGATTGATATCATCGTCACTTTCTTGACCCAAATATTTTCAACACTCTTTCAATATCTAAGAATTTGTTTGTCTTTATGCCTTTTTTTTTTAAATTTCTAATGTCCTAAAACAGTCAAATCTACAAGATGGCAAGTTTTTCTTCTCTGATTACTTTTATTAATTCATTTACATTTTCATTTTCTTCCTTTTCTTTTTGTTCATTTAAACTATGCTTTATCTCCTGGCTTTCATTGCGTGATTGGTTTGTACTTCAAAGTCCTAGAGTATTTTAATACGTCTTACTATCGCAAGAAGATTCTTTTTGTGCCTATGCCATTTGTTCGCATGGTGAACTGTCAATCTCTTGCACAGTTCCCAGTAGATCATCTTCATCACCCAGTCATGCTAATTTTTGTATTCCTTTTGGTAAAGTTAGATGCATTCACTTAGCATAGCCTACGCGTGTTATTCTCCGTCGTATTACCTATTTTCGTGAAAAAAATAGCCCTTGTAGCATTATGTTAAGCTGCAATAACAAGAAATTCAGTTTTTTCTTAAGATTTCTCCTTCTTAGTTAGGTCCACGTCATCTCATTTAAACTTTTTTAGTTTATCACTTAAAGTATCCATACAGTTGTTTTTCTTCCCATTTTTAATTACTAGCATTTTTTTATTGTTAATTTTCTAATTTGTCCTTTAGTTATTCCTGTTTTTATTGCTTTTACTGGTTGCTGAAAGCTCTCTTTACAATTTTCATAATCTTCGATTCTCTTGATTGCTGCATCAATGCAGTCTTTAATGCTGGTTCTTTTCTCCTTCTTTTCTAGTTGTATAGAGTTTTTATATCATCTCTCAGGTGTAAGTCTTTGTACTATGGTTCATGAATTTTAGTTAATTTCTTGTCCAATATAAAAAGGATTCAGAGGATCTTACAAGGCAAATTAGATTTCACCCGCAGAAAATGTTTTTATGAAGTTTTCGTGTCCATTTATTGTCGTTTCTAACTTTTCCTTCTCCTCCCAGCTATGGGTTAAATAACACCACCACTGTTCTTCTAGGAGAATGGCTTTGGCATTAAATAACATAAAAAGAGTTGATATGCCATTAAACAAAGAATCCTTTTCCTTCTCCATTTGCTTGACTGTACCTGCTTCTAATTTCCCTAAGCATTTGTAATTATTTTGTTCTGCCATAAGAATTATCATTTTAGATATAAACAATATCGATTCTTTTTAATTTGAACCTCTCCATACTGAGGTTTCTTAAGTTTTTTCTTGTCTATTTATGTTAATGGGGAAACATTTCTCCGTTGTAAATGCACCCTCCTTCGAAGAGAGTTAGCCATCTAGCTGGGAGTACAGCGAATAACTGAAATTCTTTCTCAGATGACACCAACTTTGATACAACAAAGATCAATAAAACTCCAAATGTCTACACCCTGCATTTTTACAGTTACAATGTACTGAAATATTAAGTTGCTTGATTGACCGAACAGGATTCAGCCAAGGATATATTTTCGATATTTTAAGAAATGACCATAGGCAACAAATGTGGAGAACCTTTCTAGAAATCCTCTAAGGATTCTGAAGCTGATATATATATGTATACATATATATATATATACGCTCCCCCGTGGGGGCTGAGCACTCTGGTGAAGGAATTTTGGGCCGCAGTTCGCATAATGCAAAGCACTTCGAAAGAATTGAGCACTCTGGTAGGCGATAGGGTATAAAATGTAAACAAACGGCTGCTGCTGTTACTACATATACCTGAAAAAATTCCCTTACCCAAACGTGGTACGCTTGTTGGCCGAGCTGTCTGAGACTTAGTCTTAGGTAAAGTTGGATGGACTTCGATCCCGGCTTCGAGCGTCCTAGGTGTCTAGCCACACTGAAGAGTTCTGATAGAACGAAACAGTCCGTCTGTGGATGACTATATATATATATATACCTTTTTCTAATGGAGGCACATGTAAATTAACGGACATCACGGTAGGAAAAAGGTGAGATAAATATAATCCTGAACGTGGCTGTTTGCACTTCATTCAAAGCCAATATCCCTAAGGAAGTTATGAATCAATCTCTTTTACTCAAGACATGAGTAAATAGTAAAGAAAACTGGGCTTTTTAGTCTTGGAAAGGCAACCGGTTTCGGAAAAAGTAAATTAAGACTTTTCATGAGGCAGAGGTTTGGGAAATACACACATAAATCAAACACATATACATACATCTTCGAACGTTTTCATAAGTTGGAGACAAGGGTCTCCTTTACTTTCCATTTTAGATCATTGTGATTGAAAACTAGAGCGCGTCTTTTCTCGGCTTTATTATAAGGAAAGAGTCAGCAATCAGAATCTAGATTCGTACCTTATATATATATATATATATATATATATATATATATATATATGTGTGTGTGTGTGTGTGTGTGTGTGTGTGTGTGTGTAAAAAGGATTAAAAAGTCATGACTTGGAGTTTCAAGTTATAATTGAAAAGAATATTTATATGTGTGTGTGTGTATGTTCGTGTGTAAGAGAGAGAGAGAGAGAGAGAGAGAGAGAGAGAGAGAGAGAGAGAGAGAGAGAGAGATCATCTGCTTCCTCGTGGAATAAAAGATTTGTGGTTGAAGGAACATTTTCAATGGATTTATTCTCATAATGAATGTACACAGAGAAGGTGATGTACAAAGCTTATTTACAAAATAATTCGCGCCTTCTTTATAAACGAATTGTTTACCGAAACAAACGTGATAAGCAATACAGTGTGCAAAATATACAAAGTTAATTTTCCCGTGATGCATCGGAAGAATATGCATCGGGATGCAAGAATTAATCCAGAAACTTTTCAGTCGATTTTTTTTTAATCTTTGCTTAAATATCTAAATTTTTATCACACCGAGTCGGTTAATATTGAACTTTGGTTTTGCCAATTATGTAGTTGTGTTTTTTTTTCTTATTTGAGGACAGCAATATCTAAGTAAGCGAAGTCTGGTTTTACTATTACATTCACTTTTGACCCAATCGAAAAGTTTTGAGCCCCCTTGGCCACCATTTATGGGTTAGATAGTATCACTGCTGTTCTTCTACAAGAATATTGATATTACATTAAATAAAAAAGACAAAACAAACTTCTCTTAATTCTTCAAGTTTCTTTAGATTTAACAGGAGCTTCGAATACTAGAAGAAAATGTATCCCTATAGACGATCATACAATATATTAAATAACAGATAAATCAAATTGAGGAAATACCGAAGTTATCCGGTCAAATTGAAGGACTGCTTAAAAGTTTAACTTGAATAAATTAATAAAAAAATGTCTATATTCTCTTTATCTTACAAACTGAATAATTCTTTTTCAGGTGTTTCTTAAAGCAACTCTTAATTTCCAAACGTTAAAATTTACTCATTGTTGGCAAACATATGTTATACACAGAGACACACGCAAACATGCGCTCACAAAAATACTCAAGCATATGTATACACACACTCACTATATTATCAAACTCACTTCCTCTCTCTCTCTCTCTCTTTCTCTCTCTCTCTCTCTTACACTCACACACACATACACACTCAACTATAAACAAATATATGCATGGGATATAGAGAAAATAGATTAATTTACATATAAATATTAATAAACTTATATAGATGTGAGC
>OY757909.1:122528779-122543779 GCA_963585895.1 Sepioteuthis lessoniana | reverse complement strand
GTAGTTTTTATCGATTATTGATCATGGATCAATTCTTGCAGGTTTCTGATATTAACAAGGTTGTGGTTTGAATGGTCTGGAGGATCTCGATTCTTCCTCTGATTTCCAATTCCCCCAGTCAACTTTCTAAGCCTATTAAGACCTTTCCAACAGTTCATTCTAAAATTGATCTAATCATCATCTTCATGTTCCACAGATTTTCCAGTGCTCTGGCAAAATCCAAGTAGCTCAATATTTCGCTTTCTTTTATTTTCACTGTTGTCAGTTCAAATAGTAAAATCCAGTAGATGGCAAGTTATAGTTTTCTTGCAAATAAACACTAAGTTTGGCCTTCTGGTCGTAATTTGGTCATCTGTCTGTACTTTTATCACTATTATCATTATTATCATTAATTGTAGTAGTAATAGTTGTTGTAGTATTTTACTCCTTTGAGAGTTTTTCACACCAACCTTACCTGGGGAGTTTTCACTGAAATCTGAGTAACAGTAAGTCTCCTCAAGTCTCCAGGACTCTTTTTAGGATTCTAGCCGATCTCAACAATGCTGTTGTTTGGATGGTCTCGTTTACTCGTCCTCTAATATCCAAGTCTTCCATTCTCTGTACCAATCTCTCGATGACTGTAACGAACGCACTAACTACAATTAGTATCACCATCATGTTCATGCTTCATAGATTGTTTTTTTTTTTTTTTCAATTCCCTTGAACAGTCTATGTATTTATCTCTCTTTTCGCTATCCTTAAGATTTACCTTGTGGTCAGCCGGAATGGCAAGGTCCACAATTCGGGAGGTCCCTCCCCCTTTTTTTGTTGACTGTCACTAGGTCTGGTCGTCTGATCGAGATTAGGTGATTCGTTCGTATCTCATTATTATTATTATTATTATTATTATTATTATTATTATTATTATTATTTTTCTCTTTGAGAGTTTTTCACATCAGTGTTAGCCGATGGTTTCTCCCCTGAGTTTGAGTGACAACAAGTGTTTTCAAGTCTCCTCAAGTCTCCAGGACTCTTCTCAGTATTTTGGCCAATCTTAATAAAGCTGTTGTTTGGTTATAATTTACAACTGAGATTTAGAAAAATCAAGCTTTCTCGATATTTTAGCGCACTTTATCTTCTAACTGTTTCCGGAGAACATTTGTCTCCATGCTCATAGCTTTCTCTTGGATTATCTGTCCTCCAAGAAATTCTTCTAAGCTTTTTTATTTCATTTGCTGCGGTGCAACAATGTTCATTAAAACTATTACTTTCAGTTTGTTGCCCAATTTATTCAAACTTGTGATAAAGCCTAGCCCCTAATAACTTTTAAACTTTTATTTAATTCTAATCTGTTCTGCGGCAAAACCAGAATCCATTGCCTTATCTTTTTTTCTTCCAATTCACAATTAGATCCACACTGGATTGAATCTTATTGACTCAGATAGTTTTATAAGTACAATTTCTGAGTCAATCTTAAATAAAACGAAATAAAAAAATCGCTTGTGACATCAAGTTTCTTTTAATCTCCAGGACTTTATCCACAGTAAATTCAGTAGTAAGATATTCTAAATTGCTTCGATTCTCCTGAGAAGAATCAGAATTTTAAAAAGTGCCCGGATATTACTTTCCTTTATGAATAAGAGTTTTTGTATTTTTCATGTTAAAGTTACGGAAAGACGTGAAAAAATTATCAATTATAATATTTAGCTCTCTATCAACAAACAGAATCTCTATACATATAAAACACAATGTTACCAAAGATAAACATGTCCCGAGTTACCATAATGACGGAATTACTCATTACTTTGACGAGGATTTTAATATATTACGAAAAGTTTTGTATGTATCGTAACATGACAGAATTTGGACTAAATATTAATATTATTGAAACGAATGAAATGTCCACAAACCTTAATTCAATACACACACAGACGCACACACACACACACACACATACACACACACACACACACACACACACACACACACACACACACACGTATATATATATATATATATATATATATATATATATATATATATATATATATATATATATGTTTTGTATTACTAATGCCTCATCAAATTTTTGTTATAGGAAGCTAAAACATCTGACAACGTAGAAATATAGGAATAAATCTTTTTTCAAATGTATTTTTTCTTATTACCTATAAATTTTCTGTCACATTAAATTATTCATGTCTCTAGTTGATTGTAGCTCAAAACGATGATTTTTGTCCGTATGACACGTGACGAAAAACTGTTCGTGCAGATTGATTTTCTTTAAAAGAATCAGCAGTAAAATCAATTGTAGAATTAAAGTAAAAAATCTTCCCCGAAATTCGATGAAGAATTTTTCAACAAAGCAACCCCCCCACACACACAGACACACACACACACACACACAGAGACACACACACACAGACGCACACACACACACACACACACACACAGACGCACACACACACAGACACACAGACACACACACACACACACACACTCACACATACACACATACACACACACAAATATTTGAATGTACAGCGAAAATATGAAGAAATATTTATAGCTTTACCTAGACACAAAAAATTGCAGGATTATTCCGAAAATGTTCTTGCTCGTTAAATGAAAACCACAATATAACATTTTCCTTGTACTTGACATTTTGGTTTCTAAACAAAATAAACTGAATGCACAGGTCAATTTAATACAAAGTTTCTTTTTTGGTGATTATTTCTGTCGATGATATTATAGTAATTCTAATTTGATATTTCACATTGGAAGTTTTAAATGAACGTTTCAAATGATATCAATTGTATTCTTCAGTATTTCTCTTAGATTATTCTGATAATTGTTTATTGAACTTTTTATATACATAGATCTATTTGAACAGTTCTGGATCTTTACAGACACAACGTTTCGATCTTGTAACAAATTGGGTAACTTTTTTAACATTTTAGATTAAACAATTCAATCAATCTATGGGGATATACTACCGTTTAGATAAGGTTAGAATTGAAGAACATTAGAAGTTCTAATTTTTACAAGCGTCAGAAAAGATTTTCTGGGCTGGTCAAAACACTCTAACGAGAAAAGATACAAGTGTTTTATAAGCATTCTGTAATCTTTTCCAAATCTTGCTCAGGTATTTTCTTTGATTATTCTAAATCAATAATACTGATTGATGTTATTTTTTTTATCAAGTGATTTGGAATCTTGGAAAATCTACAACGCTTTTTCTTAATAAACTTAATGTTTTAACTCACATTTTAATGAGACGGGTTCGATTCTTCTAAATTGTTTAAAATCTTTCCGTTCTCCTTCAGATATAAGGACAGACTGGGTTCTTCAGCCTTGGTGAGGCAACTAGTCTAGGAGAAGGAAAACTCTGAATTCAAACCCGTTAAACTCCGCTTAAAAATTGACCTTGTGTCATATCCTGCTTGAGCGGAAGGGTTGGTAAATGTATATAACAATATAGATCAGCAAGACTTGCACTTATATATTCCCATCTTCACCTCCTACTTATTCTTTTATGAATATCATATATATATATATATATATATATATATATATATATATATATATATATATATATATATATATACCCATTAGGTGTCCCAAGACTATGGGTGTGGAATATTTGTATATAGTATATATAAATCTACGGGAGTGCTCGATCTATGGCTATCAATATATATATCTTCCATTATTTATATTAGAAGATTCACATATACAGCATATATAACTGAAAGAAAACTCGTGTTTTCTTCAAGTTATATATATATATATATATATATATATATATATATATATATGTGTGTGTGTGTGTGTGTGTGTGTGAGTTGTGATACAACGAAATTGTCTGTGGATGACAATATAGATAGATAGATAGATAGATAGATAGATAGATAGATAGATAGATAGATAGGGAGAGAGAGAGATAGAGAGAGATTGAAAAACAGTTTTTCTTTGTTTTTCAATTTTTCTCTGAACTGTCGGATTCATATCGCTGTGTGTATGTATGTCTATATATGCGTTGTTTTAGAAGAAAACGATACGCGTGAGCAAGCGAATGAATGTGTGTGTGTGTGTGTGTGTGTGTGTGTGTGTGTGTGTGTGTGTGTGTGTGTGTGTGTGTGTGTGTGTGTGTGCATGCGCGGGCACAAATTTGAAGTTTCTGATAGAACTGAGTTTTTCAATATTTCATTGGGAGAATATGTGTTCCGCACATTTCAAAAATCTTCATTCATTGCTTCGCAAATGAAAGTTTGGACCAAAGATTTTAATTTGAACTCATCAAATAAAATGAAATTAAATAGACTGATCGTAATCAAGTGTCTATTTGTTTTTTAAAAGTTTCTTTCTATTGTTATGAATCTTGCAGTAACAAATTCGAATTTCGTTCATTTGAATTTGTAAAAATATGTTATATAATTTAAATTTGATTTATATAATTCTGTTTATTTTAATTTCTTTAAAGGTCATTTAATATAATTTTATTATGATTATCCTAAAAAAAGAGATTATAAATATCACTCACAGGCTTAGTTCGAAGACGAAGGAGCAACATATTAATTCTGAACAAGGTCCCGTGGAGATACTCTACAATCCTAAACATATAATACACTCTGAGATTAGATATGCATAAATAATCAAAACATTTATATTGCTATTGATTGTTAGAAAATAAAATGATCAAAGTGAAGTATAAGAGAAGTTATGAACGTGTGACTCTATTAAAGTAGGTTATATTTAAGTTACTTGTATTGAATTCCAAAATAAAATCAGTTGCTGAATACTCAAATTGTAGATATAATTTTATACATAACGAAAAGTTAGATTGACAATAGAAACGAAATATGTTTAATTGGTGATTGAAATTTGATAAAAACATGGTGAAAAGGAAAAATAAATGACGAAAATGTTTGTAAAATCTCTGCAGATTGTTGAATGCATCCATTGTTTTCCAAATTTAAAAGTTCGTACTCCAGTCGCGCTATTACGTTCACTTTCTGGCAAATACCCTTGGGAAAGGCATGAACCCCCTTATCTTCCCAGGTTTTGGTTCAATAGTACCCCTACTGTTCTTCTGGGAGAATAGCTTTGGCATTAAATAACCTTCAAAGGTTGATATGCCGTTCAAACAAAAAACCGAAACCGAACCTAATTTAAAATCTTCGAGACTAATACATGTTCTAGTTACTTCTTTTGGCTTCTAAGCAAACTTTTTTTTTCTTTTTTAAGGTATGCATAAAAGTTTAATAAGTAAAGGAATTTGGACAACTTCCTAACAAGCCAATATAAGACACAAGATCGTTTTTATAGTGGGGAACAATTTACGAATCGAGACATGCGTGACTTTTAATAAATGCTTAGTCCTGTCAGCAGTAGCGCCTCAGGCACCGAGCAATGAATTCAACCCTCCAAATCAGTTATAGCATGGGAGGAATCCTTCCTTGAGACCAGGTGATCGATTGACAATCACCCGGCAAAAAATACAAGATAGTCCTGCCTGTTGGCTGGTAGAAATTAAAGTATTAATATGATAATATACGTTCAAGTTTATCTGTAGATCATAGTCAGTCGTTAAATTGAAAGAAGAAAAGAACAACAAAAACGTTAAGATAAGATAGAGCTGGATTGAATATTATAAATGTATAACGAATAAGAGCAATTCAACTTTTTTATATTAATGCCCGGGAGACCTGGGTTCAATCCCAGGTCGAGTCATACCAAAGACTCAAAAAATGGTACTTGATTCCGCCTTGCTTAACATTCAGCATTATAAGGTAGGGATCAAGGGTAAAGTGGAGCAATCCATGGAAAGGAGTAGCGCCCTTCCCTACACCCTGGTGTTGTAGCTATCGAAAAGGGAGCCTTCGGGTCACTCTCGGCAATGCTCGCCAACTTTACTTTTTTTTACTTGGATTAATAAAAAAAGAAAATTGCTACGATGTGATCTTCGATTTTTTTTAAAACTCATTTTTTGTTGGTTTCTCTATTCATTTACCCGTTTGTTTTGTTGACCATTAATAAGATAGTATTCGTATAAAATGTATGGGATATATAAGTTTGCAAAGGGATGTACTTTGTTTTGGATAAAAGAATCGATCTCCGGCTCTAATACTAAGGATCAGGGAATAGGATCTGTGTCCTCTGTAAAAAAGTATATCACACGCATACACTAATATACACACACACTTGCACAAATATAACAATATAGAAAATCATATATATATATATATATATATATAATTTCTATGAAGCGTATGAATACAACTCTGATATAAAATAAATGTGTTGAAGACCATTTATTATAAATGCACAAAATATTGTTTATTCTTTTGTTTTTGAGCTTAAAATTTGTTTTTATTCGTTTTGGGGGTTCCACGGTTGTTAGAGTGTATATGTACATTGTGTGTTCTATGCACAAAAAAGATGAGAGAGAAATATATGTTTCTTGCGAAATAATTTATTTACAAACACTAAAATATTTGTTTATTATATAAATGTATGTTCTATTATTATTATAATATATTATATGAATGTATGTGCATATGTACGTTGTTTATAAATTAGTTGACCAGAGTCCTAAAATAATGTATACTCTGTTATTATAGGGTTGGCATAATGTTTAGAGTGTTCACCTAAGTCCCTAGAGACCTGGGTTCTTTCCCCGATCGAGTCATACTAAAGACTCAAAAAATGGTATTTAATGCATCCTTGCTGAACACTAAGCATTATAAGGTTCGGATCAACGGTCAAGTGGAGCAATCCAGAGAAAGGAGTCGTGCCCTCTCCTACACGTTGTTGTAGTAGCTATCGAAAAGGTAGACTTGGGGTCACTCTCGAGAATGGTCGCCAAATTTACTTTACTTACTCTTTAAAAAAGTAAACACGAGGAGTATCCTAAAGAATGTAATCAAGTAGTTAATAAGTATCAAATTGGGCTGGTAAATACACACACACACACACACACACACACACACACACACACACACACACACACATATATATATATATATATATATATATATATATATATATTAAAGTGAGTTGATCCGCAAATGATTTCAAAACTTTAGAATATTAACTTTTCTCTAGCTGGAAGAACAAAAAAAAAAAAAAATATATATATATATATATATATATATATATATATATATATATATATATATATAAGTATTTGTGTTTGTGCGTGTGTTTGCGTATTTGTATATCATATGAAGACTATCTATCTATCTGTCTGTCTGTTTTTCTCACAATGTTTAGACATATCTTCCTCTGTTCAATCGTGAAACCATACACGCGCAATGCGCGTGCACACACTCTCATATGTAGATATGTACACATGAACACATATATTAATACAATACACACATATATATATATATATATATATATATATATACATTCATACTTACATCAACACACACACCCACATCTATCTATCTATCTTCAAACATAAATCACACTCACATATAAATTAATGTCACTTACCTGTACCATTCCAATCCTTTGTTATAATGCCTGTCAAAGAAATGTGGTTCCGGTCCAGGAGCCCGGATATCCGGATGCAAACGTAAAAACTCCAATAGTGCTCGTGTGCCTCCTTTTTTCACTCCGATGATAATAGCTTGCGGTAGCTTCTTGGAGGCTCCTTCACGTATTGTTATTATTCTAGAAGATCTTGGTAAGACCGGCATCATGCGAAAGTTTGAATCCTCCCGGTCGGCAGTGTCCTCGTCTTCCTCGCCTTGATGGACCCTGTTGCGCAACGGCTGACCGAGATTGCTAATAACGCTATTCCTAGCCGATTCGGTCCCAAACCCGTCAGCAGTCTCTTCTGCGAGCACCATATTTCGTTCAGCGTCCATCTCCTCTGCTTCACCCTCATCATCTTCCTCATCTTCAGTATCATCATCTCTGACACCTTCATCGAAGAGGTTAACGTCAACTTCTGAATTTTTAACAATAGAATTTCCGTCTAAAACTCTCCCACCACCTCCATCACCACCATCAGCAAAACGACCATTTTGAATATCCGTAAACTCTTTGTTATTATTATTGTTATTGTTGTTGCTATTGTAATTTCTGTACCAGTTAAATAAGTCCCCGTTCGTCTCCTCGGCATTTATATCAACAGTTTCATCTATATCATGACTTCTATTCTTGCCATCTACCAATATTTTTGCATGACTGGCTTCGGCCAGGTTATCCGGCTTTAACTGTCCAGTTTTCAGCTTCAACCGTTCCCGAGCGGGCAGTGCAACACTGTTTGGATGGTCAAAATCCCGACCACCGTAGTCTGAATTCTCATCATGCTCACCTTTAGAGCCATCTTTCTCTCTGTCGTTTCGATCAGCGTTAACGTCACTGTCCTCAACGTCGGCAGCGTTAGCCCTTTTCACAGCCAACGAAGATGACGGCAGTAACGTTGACGGCGGTCGCAGTGGCAATGACGGAGACAAAGATAATGAAGAATTTGATGCAAAAGAAGGCGACGATGATATAGATGGAGTTGATGATGATGTTGAAGAGGTGGATGATAATGTGGATGATGGAAGTCTTGAGTCCGACAGGTGTCTTTGTGCGTTTCTCTCTCTCTGGTACTGATTTTGGTCCGTGCCGATGCTGGAAACCTGTACATAGGAACCGTTTTGTAAATGTGTCCTTGGATCTGTACTGCTAAGCCTTGAAATGTGTTCATGACTGTGTGACTGTTGTAAGCGTTCTAATAATTTTGGTTCTGTTGTTTTTTGCCGTTTTGGTGTTTGCTTAGGGACGGATTGTTCCTGGAGCAGTTTGTGTGCACGTAAGGCCAACGGACTACGCACAGCCACTTGTACAGGTCTATCTTTGTCAAGTGTCCGCGGTGACCCCTCGTAATCCTGTGTTCTTTTCGTCTCCTTATGCAATAGTTGAGACGGATTTACAGCTAGAGAAGATGAATATGTCTGGGGGTTTGATTGTAATGGTGATAGTAATGATGAGGACTGTGAAGGAGGTAGAGCCTGAGCTTCCGGATCATTGTAGTCTGCAATATTGGACGGCGCGATAATAAATTGCTGTTCGTCTTGTAACTGTTGCCGACGGTGCCGGCGTAGGAGATGCCGCCGATGATGGCGTGGTTTTGGAAGCAGGTGATGATGTCGAATAACAAGAAGATGTTGAAGTGGACCTGCGAGCATTTGTTGCGCCTCTTCTTGTTGCTTTTCTTTTTGTTGGAATTGTACTGAGTACCTTAAATCCTGTTGGATGTGTTGTTCCGGAGACTGTTTTTCATGTAACTGAGTAAGTTCCAGGTTTTGTTTTTGTTTTTCAGAAGTATAGGGTCGTTCTGGTGGAAAGTGAGAGTCCCTGTAGGTTGCAAGGACGGGAGGGCCAACAAGCACTACCTGTCGACCCCCTACAAACAGGACCGAGGTATTGTAGGCGATGAGTAGAGTGTAGACGAACGCACTTAGAAGTCCACTAAGCATAACGAACGTGATAAAAGTCCTACGTATCATCTACATAACTATAGCGTCCAGGACGGTTAGAAATTTCCCCCCCTTACAAACCCCCCGTCTGCTTCGTCCGTTTTTTCGGACCACCTTGGCTTTTGTGGAAAGTAAGCTCTATGTATTCCTCCGGCTAACACACCCTCTCATGATGGCGAACAGTCGCCCTCTGGCTGATCAAGCCGTATGCGTATGTATGTATATTAGAAAAAGACTGCCTACCTGACTATCAGTCAGCGAGTATAGAGTGGTTCAAAGTAGGCAAGGGATTGAGAAGTGAGGCGGAGAATCAGGAGGAGGAGTGAATAGGGAGCCGGGGAGGGTTGGATGGAGGCAGGAGTGTGTGGGTGAGAAAGAAGAGAAGAGATGTAAAATTAGGAGAGTCAGGGTGATGGGGAGAGTAAAACATCGAATAATAAGTAAAGAGAGAAGAAAACTGAATGTGAGAGCGGGCACGGAGTACAGAAGACTGGGGAAGCGTTGAATGAATGAGAATTTGAAAAAGAGAGAAAGAAAAAAAGAAGAAATGATGAAAATAGTTTGAAGGAAAAAGAAAATGGGGAAAAGCAATAACTTAATGTAATCGGGAGAAAGAGAGAGAAGAGGGAAAACTGACAAAAAAATTGATACTTCAGAGAGTTAGAAGACGACTGAGAAAAAAATCGGGTTTAGGAAAAAGTTTTAAGAGAATTATAACGCGGGAGAAGAAAAAGATACACTGTTTTAATAAAAATAAAAAAAAGAAGAATTTGTAAATAAGATTAAGTGAATGAAGAAAAAGAAGAAGAAAAAAAGAAGAAGAAAAGAAGAAGGGAAAATTTATCTTTTTAGAGGAAGAAAAGTCGTCAGTAACTTGGTGTTATAGAGAGAAGGAGAGAGCGAAAGAAAGTATTGTATAATATCTTAACTGAGAGAAAGAGGAAAAAGGTGATATTTCAGTGATGAGAGAGAGAGGGGGGGAGAAAAGGGAGAGGGAGAGAACGAGTGTTGAAGAAAGTGTTATAGACAGAAGAAGAGACTGAATGTTTGATATTTTAACGTATTTTTCGATTATTCAAATAGTTCACAAATAAGTTGTATCAGTGTGTGTGTGTGTGTGTGTGTGTGTGTGTGTGTGTGTGTGTGTGTGTGTGTGTGTGTGTGTGCAAGTCTATGCGTATGTGTGTGCATCTAAATACTTTTCATATGAAATAATGTATCTTACTAGATCCCTTTAAAAAGTGTTAGAACTTTGAAATCAAAGAATTTCTCTTTATTCGCTTTCTTATTATCTAAAATGTCTCTAAAAATTGCATAAAACTTTTATGGAAAAGTTACAGATAAAAACTATAATCTTTTTTAAACTACAGAATTCAATTTTTATATTTACAGAAAGTAAACATTTATAAATTATTGAAAAATGTTTTTAAAAAATAACTGTTCTCCTTTATCTAAATCTTAGTAATTGGATTTATTGAATTTAAAATCCAGTTAACACATTGAAGCTAACTCTTTTTTTAAAACTATTTTAAAGATCTTTATACACTTTACTTTAAGATCACAATGATATTGCTTATAGATCGTATGCATAAAAATAGCGACAGATTATAAAGTAAATTTTAAGGTAATCGAAATTAATATGCGTTAATCTTAATTATTGTTTACTTAAAGAAGGAAGTAAACTTCTTTTTTCTTTAGCACCCTAGAGTGTTTAAACTATTATATACTCAGGCATTTTGACAATAAAACTAGTATTTAATGTATATCTGGGGAAAACAACTAAGTCTGATGTATTTACGAGTTATTTAGTTGGATAATCTGTTTTAATACGAAAGCTGATGTAAAAATTAATATACTTTAAGTAATGATAACTTTTAAAAAATTATATTATTAAAGATAGATAGATAGATTGATAGATAGATGTTCCACACTTCTATAGGTTAAATCCTTTTTTGATTGTCTTCGTGTATATCTGGATTTATACCAGGACACTTGATTACGTACATTACTAGGTATATAAACGTCTCTATTACGTGTCTAGGTCTTTACATGTTGAATTTATAAGAAGGATATCTTTACAAATTACTGAAAGAAAAAGAAAATGTTCCATAATAATAATAATAATAATAATCCTGATTAAAACTGGTTATCGTTAAGTAATAGCCCGGAAGTGCATTAGTGTGTATACATCAAAAGGCAGTCCAGTGCTGATTGGCCCCGGTGCTTCCCTTCGTCGGTACATTTCTGTGTTGCTCTAGTGTGGAGTGAAGAGAAGAGTAATAGCCAATAGCACTAGCGTTGGCAGCCTTTCCAATTGCACGTGTTGCAAACAAAGTTCTTGATAAGAATACAGTGCACTTGTTGTCGTTATTGTGTGACGCACATGCGCCTGTTAGGGACGCAGCGAACTTATCGCGGTGTGCTGAAGACAGAAGGCAAAGATGCTGCGGCGGAGAGTCAGATGCACAAGAAGAAGAAGAAGAAGAAGAAGAAGAAGAAGAAAAGGAAAAAGACAAAAAAAAATCTCCCGAATGTAAAGCAGAGAAAATTTTTGTGGGAATTTGGACGATAATACAAGGGCTACTAAGTATTTGAATGGTGAAGATTTAGTGGGAAGTGAAAGACTTGTATAAAGATGCTGTGTATATTGTAAGATGATCTTTTTGTATAAGTCCCCTTATCTCTTTGTAAATTTTTTTGTAAAATTTTTGCGTCATTATTATTCAAATTATATTTATTATTTCTTATACACAGATTTTTTAAAACCCACTAGGTAACTCGTGGCATTCACAGGATATCAAGTGACAACAAGTGACTAGTTTCGTAATTAAAGATTTGAGTAAGTTTATATTAGCTTACACTAATTATAATCGATTTATTATTATTATTATTATTATTATTATTATTATTATTGTAGTAGTAGTAGTAGTAGTAGTAGTAGTAGACCCCGTGCGTTTGTACAAGTTTTTTCTTAAATAAGGCCGTGGAAGATTAAATGATTTTATTTTAGTGTTTTTGTGACTTATGATGCATTTCTATAATCAATATCACCTATGTTAAAATATTAAGATTTACTCAAATGTTCATCAATACCCCCTTAAATGTTCATCAATATCCCCTTAATTTTTTTAAATGCAGTGTTAATCACACGTTATTGGCTGTATCAACATATTTCCAAGTTTATGAATATATATTCTTATAGTCTATATTTTGCAAAACTTTTTAACATACAGTTATTAATTTTAAATGGTCGATAGCAATCACTTGAAAACTGATATAGTTTGTAGATTTTTCAGATATTTTTTTTTTATTTTTCCTTTTAGGGATGATTTGTCTTTTCAGGTTTAATCAATATCTCTATAAATATAATTTGTTTCTTGGATTAATGTTTTAGCTATACAAAATAAAAATAAAAATATTGATATTTTTCTTCAGACTTTTACCTGACATAAAAACAGTTGCTTTTCCGTTTCCCTCGGATTATTTCTAAGATTACGAGTTTCCTTTTTTTTCATAGGATTTTTTAAATTTTATTCTATGAATAAGAAGTCAATTCTTAAGATTACATTCTTTGAATTATATTGATCTTCTGACAGAGCTTAAGTTATAAACATTTGTCTTTTGGGCACCTCTGGTGGTGTAACGGTTAACAAGCTAGACTAGCAAACCTACACGAGTGAGTTCCAGTCTCATTGGGTGCCCCATTCATTCGGCCTTGTGCCACATCGAAGCAAAGAGCTTTGTAAATTACAATACATTTGTCTTTTGGCTTGGGTTGATTAAAAATTGCTTCAATTTTCATGGGATTTTCCGCAACCAAAATACCGAAAATAGAATTTATATATCAATTGAATAAATCCTATTTCAAGGATTCTACCATTTTCAAATTCACTTTTCCTTTATTTTTATCCCTGGAAAACCGTTCGCCTTAAGGTTCTCTTCTTAAATGTATAATTTTTTTTTTTCAACTTTATGATTTGTTTTGTTTTATGAATTTCTTCCTATTCTAGAAAGATTACAATTTTTCATATATCCAGATTCGTTTATATTCTTTTTTCTATAATGAAAAATTAAAATTTATTTTATGCTTTGACGACTTAAAAATCATATCGTATTTGGCAAGTCAAAATAAATTTGCTTACAAATTGTTGTGAAAGTTTTCTTTTATCCTCCTGTAGTGTTGCCAGTTTAATTCAGGTAAATGATCCTTTTCTTGTGTTGTAATAATCTTCAGTCCATATTTTACTCTGCTTCGTAATAAAAATCCATTGGTTAAATTCTTGTGTCATACTTAGTTTTATGTTTCAACACATAAAATGATACTCCGTTGAAGCGTGACTTGTTTTATAATCCAATAGGTAAACAGAATGGGTCTTAAAACCTATTCTATTTTAAATTTTAGGTTCTTCGTTCAATGCAGTTGTATGCAGTTGCTTACATAAGCATTTAATTTCACGGAAGTAATCCGTAAAAGGGTTTGTAATTTCTACAAGAAGAAAAAAAGGAAAATATTTGCTTCAAGTTATATTTATTATGTTGTTCGTCGTTGAGGGGTCTTTTTATTAATAGCTTGTATAATAAAATTTGTCGTTCCCATCTTCGTTGTACTGCAGAGCAGTAAACGTCTTACCGAAAAAAAAGTTATGGATTAGGAGAAAAATCAATTTGAAATCTCCTAGAAGGACAAATATGAATAACTGGATTTTTTGTAGGAAAGGTTATTTCCATGATTTTTTTTTTTTTTGCTGGTGGGGGGAGGACTTTTTTTTTTTTGGTTTATTCTTATTTTTTTTTTACTTCATTTTTCTTTTGTTCACGAAAATCTTAGCTTTAATAGTAAACAAGTTATTTGGAAGAAAATTGTGGATCTCTGTTTTTGGCGTTTCGATGTATTTTTTTATTTTTATTTCATGCATGAAGACATATAGAGAGCATTATCGCTATTAAATCTCTTTTAATATCCATTAATCCACTTCAAATCTACATAGTTTTGACATATTAAGCACACATATTTTTAGGTTGTATATATTTATGTTTGTGTGAAAATAAATTTCTGTACATAACGCAGGCGCACATGTCTCTAGTACAGTCGTGCATGTGGTCGTAGGAAGTATTCCTATGACTTCACCAACCAACGTGAGTGTTTTCTTTCTAAACGTGTTAAAACAATAAACACTCAGTTATTGATGTGTGCATCGGTGTGATTTCTACTGCGTGTGTAGGTGTGTATTGATGTAAATAAATCTGCACCTGTGGTAGCAGTTGAAGTAGTAGTAGTCGTAGTAGTAGAAGAAGTCACCGTTGCAGTGGTATCACAGATTATTCACGTTCGTAGGGTCCGCGTGTAAGTCGATCGACTCCGGCCAGCGACGATGACGACGGCATATGAAGACTACACTCCTGAATCCCCCGTATCCTGAGTGGGTAGTATCAACATCACTTCATGGACGCATACACACACACACACACACGCTAGCACACTCACTGACATCTTACTGTAAATGTGGCTCTTCTTCCGAAAAGTAGCGGCAAGGAT
>OY757909.1:122458779-122526279 GCA_963585895.1 Sepioteuthis lessoniana | reverse complement strand
CCCCCACTCTATCTATCTATCTATCTATCTATATATATATATATATATATATATATATACTCGACCCTCTTTCTCTCCCTCTCTCTCACACACACTTATTCGAGGTCAGTGTCTGCATCAACACACACACACACACACACACACACACACACATATATGAGATTATATCAAAATAAATACAATTATCATTGTACTGTAAGTTATTTATGTATTCAAAATCTATCTATCTATCTATCTATCTATCTATCTATCTGCACTAAAAGTGCTACCGGGTTAACAAAGAAGAGAATCGCTTTTATTTAAGTTTTTTATTTCTTTTATTTTAGTCTTTAAGGAGTGTTTAGTAAATAACAGACAATAATCATGGCTCAAAGTGATGTCCTTCTTGGTTTCACCGAGAACTTTTCTATGTCAGCTTGTTTCAATCTATCAATCTGTCCAATTTTCTCCCTTTCTATGAATTTTCTTGTGAGTCGAAACAGCTTTGAATAGCTTCTTGGATTTGAATTTCTTGCAGGTTTTATTTGACAACGTTGATATTCTCATGCATCTATATGCATCTATATACTCGCATTGACTCCATCCTAAACACACACACACACACACACACACACATACACACACACACACACACACATATATATATATATATATATATATATATATATATATATATATATGATGGCGTCAATCGAGGAAAAGGAGTAGCGCCCTCCCTAGCTATTGAAGAGGAACCCATCGGGTCGCCCTCAACGATGCTTGGCCAACTTACTTATATATATATATATATATATATATATATATATATATATATTTCGATCCCATTTTCAAGTGTCCTACGTGTCTAGCAACAATGAAGAGTTGTGGTACAACGAAACAATCTGTTTGTGGATGACAATATATATATATATATATATATATATATATATATATATATATATATAATGAAGCGAGAGATTGATAGAGAAATAAACTGTCGGATATAAATCTATATTCCATTATGTCTAAGTTTATCACAAGAAGGTAAATAAGATATTATTTTCTTCAAATTAACGTAGAACCAATTTCCGTAGATTTTGACTTTTGAAACTAAGCCTTGTAAACAAGGTGATGTTATTGATTGTTTACACGATAAATAGGTTCTCAGTGAGACAGGAACTCATGATCACTTTACTTCCTAAATCCTAGTTAAAGGTTGTAGCTATACTAAGCGATTTAGCTACAAGCACTCTTGGTCTGATAAAAGATTAATTCTAAACTTAAATCCCGCTTTTAATTTTTCTCCAGTTTCTCTCAGTGACATTTTCACACAATTATTATCATCATTATTCTCAATAGTAGTTAATAAGTTACTTTTATACTAATATTTTTTTAACTGTATTAGATTGATGGACTGAGTTTATTTATGATAAAATGACATTTCTAAAAAAAGGAAAAAATATTAATCAGCGTTTTCATAAGAAGTGTTGTTTACTTTTGAATACAAGAACTTATTGTATCGGCTATATTAATGTATAAAGGGTTTTCTTTGTGTAATTTTTCTATATTAAAGGTTCTTTTAAGTGAAAGTCTATAATTTCAAATCATATGATATCTTTTTAGATTAAATAAGATATGGAAATTAATATCCAAATGAATTCTCTTCTAAATTACTATTGCAAATTTATCTTTAACGCAGTAATTATTCAGTGTTACAGGGTTTCCAAATATTCGACCCAGTTTTTCATTTCGTCCATGTAGAAACTTTCTACTTTGCTTTCTGATCTAATTGTGCATGGTACTTCAAATTCAGCATCAAGTGAATAATTTCGATTTTTCAGCGCCGCTTTTCTTCAGGGGATCTGGGGGTGCCAAATCAAGGCTTTATGGAGGGTAGACAATAATGTGAATTTCAGACTTCTAACCTTTTGTGCTGTTTATCGATTAAAATGCAGCTTTGCACAGATGTAAAAAATGAAAAAATAAAAAGCTGCATACTGTGGATTCGTTTCTTGTGCATTTCAAATGTTTTCACATCAATCCATCAAATTAATTGACATTACTTTTGGCAAAAAACGAAAGACCAAGTTACATCATTAGATGATGTGAGGATGATTTTTTTTGTTACAAATAGGTACGTTTGAATGATATTTTAGATACTTCTGACTGTTTAAACATACTTTGATCTCTTTTATAACTGACATTCTACGACAGGATACCTTATTTATCAATCACTCTTCAAATGTTTTTATCAAACCTCTCCGCCGTGAACAGGATGTGACACGAGGTCAATTGTTGAACGTAGTCTAATTGGTTTTAATTCACAGTGTCTTTTTCTCGAAGTCAGGTTATCAGAAAAAGTATAAAGAGTCAAGTCTGCCCTACAAGCCTCGTATATATGCTAGATTTCTTGTAAGTTAATTCGCATCCTGAAGTATGGATTGATTTTAAAAGGCAAAGATTTGCTTTTTGATGCTTTTGAAAGTAAGTAACTTCATGTATAATTGTTTATATATAAAAAGAACTTATAAATTCCGTTCAAGTAATTTTTTTTACTGTGGAAGTTTAAAAGAAATGTTCACTCTGTTTACCGCCAGATTATATTGAAATATGTTTATCGTTAAGCAAATAATTGTCAAGTCGAATATTCCCTCCATTCACAAAAGTAATGTACTTTTTCCTTATCTTTTAACCAAAAGTTTTGGATAAGCTTCAGCGTTTAGCATTCATTGTTATGACCTTCGAAAACATGATCAATACAGAATGAATTGAAGGATTCACTCTTAGCGTTCGGATTATCCTCGGAGGAAATAAAATCAGTGATGTGTTCAAATCTTAGACAAGACCTTTTTTGTTGGGAAAGGCATGAATTCTTCTTTTCCACCACAGATGAGTTATTTAGCCAAGATAAGGCAACTTGTCCATGAGAAGGAAAAACCTGAATTCAAACCATATATAAATAAGTAAAGTTGGCGACCGTAATCAATGGCCTTATTTGTCTCTGCCTCCTAACAGATAGATTTTGACACAAGGTCTTTTTTAAAGTGGGGGTTTAGGGAGGGGGAGTTTGGGCACGAGCCGAGGCTCGAGCCCTACTTGACGTATGCTTGTCATCGGCTCACTTAGTGCAATATGAGTCAGAGGAGCCTACTGCTGGACTTGTACTTACTCGATATATTACGTAAATCCGGCACGTGTGCCTGCTCATCGCTTGAACTAGAACCGAGAGTGTAGTGCTATGCAATACTTATCAATGACATCATCGCCCACCTGCATGTGACCCAGCCGAAGCCGGGAGCTATTCGGCCTTTTCTTCGAGAGCGATCTGAAGGCTCCTTTTTCAATAGCTACTACACCGAGGAGTAGAAGAGGGCGCTACTTCTTTCCCTGGATTGCTCCACTTTACCCTTAATACGTACCTTATGATGCTGAGTGTTAAGCAAGGATATATCAAGTACCATTTTTTGAGTCTTTGATATGATTCGACCGGGGATTAAATCTCTGTCTCTCCACTTGAAAATGACCCAGTCGTAGCCTGATCCTAGTGAAGGTGTCGGGGCAACTCATACAAAAATAAAATAAAAAACAACTTCATAATACAAAAGTAAATGCCATAATTTTACTCGGGAAGACTAGAGAAATTAGAAGTTAAGTGAATTGTGATACATGGCATCAGTCGAAATATCAAACAACATTGCTAAGACCAAACAGCATTGCTCACCTGCGAAAAAAATGCGAATCTTTATTGTTATAGTGCTATCATAGAATTGAAAAATCGGAAGTCGGTCAATCGTGAGGCGCGAACAATCCCTATGCATTTGATGTGTGTACTTTGTAAACACCCATATAAAAAAATGATTGTCTTGGGATGATATTTTGAAAAAGTATTTGTAAAAAGGCAGAAAATGTAAGGCTTGAACCAAAAGCTAAAAAATATTTCTTTATTTACAAAAGAGTAAAATGGGTGAATATTACGATAGAAATATGTTTAAAGACGTTGGCTATAAATGCGAGAAAGATTTAAAATCCTTATTAACTGAGCTTATGTAATTTGAAAGCAGTTAGAAAAAAATGCAAGCAAGAAAATAATTATTGTGTACGAATATGAGAATACATTGAAAAGAATGAAACAGGAGGATATGACATTATGAGAGTTAGAATATAAAAAAACAAAAAGAGAAATATGAAGAAAGAATAAAAAGAAGAAAATCATTTAGCGTTAAAAGAAATTAAGAAAATAAGAGAAATGTTTCAGAAAAACGGAAGGAAATAAGAAAGGAAGAGAAAAAGAGAGAAAATACATGGAAAGAAAAACGGAAAATATTACAAAAATTTTTAAATTTAAAAAGAGAAAAACAGAAAGAAAATGTCTGAAAAGAAAGAAAGAAAGAAAGAACATAGAAAATGTATAAAAGAAAAAAATAAAGAAACAAATTAAAAGAGAAAAGAAAAATGAACTAACAACATGTATGATTGACTATAGAAAGAAAGAAAGAAAGAAAGAAAGAAAGAAAGAAAGAAAGAACATAGAAAATGTATAAAAGAAAAAATAAAGAAACAAATTAAAAGAGAAAAGAAAAATGAACTAACAACATGTATGATTGACTATAGAAAGAAAGAAAGAAAGAACATAGAAAATGTATAAAAGAAAAAATAAAGAAACAAATTAAAAGAGAAAAGAAAAATGAACTAACAACATGTATGATTGACTATAGAAAGAAAGAAAGAAAGAAAGAAAGAAAGAAAGAAAGAAAGAAAGCGTATTGAGCGAAGAGGAAGGTCTACTTGTTCATTGAGCACATTGAATTCCATAAATGTCTTTGCATTTAAAATGACATAACAATGAAAGAACATATACGATAACATATAAGTTCTAATAAATCAATGAAAAAAGAATTTGTACACAAAATATAAATATACGTGAATTTTAGATACAAAACTGAATAGGTATAAAAATAGAAATGGAAAACGTTTTGCTGAAAATAAAGTCAGCAAAATCGTTGACAAGGAAAGGGATCAGTAAGGTAACAGCGTACACATTTAAACTATTGTACATGTGTGTGTGTGTGTGTGTGTGGATCCTGGAATTTTTAGATTAGAAGAATAAGTTTTTCTTTCGATGTATTTTTAAGTTCTTTTGAATATGTTTATGTTAAGAAAAAAAAAAAAAAAAGCTTTCGTGTGTGCGTAAGTGTGTGCAGTGTGAATGAGTGCGGTGTAAGTGTGAGCATGTGTGCGCGCACGCACGTTGGTATGCGTTGTGTATGAGTGCGTTTATGAGTGGGTGTGTGTGTGTGTGTGAGAGAGAGAGAGAGAGAGAAAGAGAGAGAGAGAGAGAGACAGACAGACAGACAGACGCTGATGTGTGCCTATATGTTTACATATACATTTTATCTATTTTTTTTATTAATTTACAAAACTATTTCCTTAGATGTGGTACAAGACTCTATGAGTAGGACACCCAGTGAGACCCGAACTTACTCGTAGAGTTTTGCTAGTCTAGCTTGCTAACTATTACACCACCTGAAGCGCAAGAAAATAATGTATTTACATCGATCCCAATCTGACGACTTCTATTTATAACGTAAGCTAAAATGCGATATCTATCTATCTATCTATCTATCTATCTAATTATATATTAGGTTATCTGGTTTGATGTATGCTATTAAACACTCTGTGAATGAAAAAATAAAGAAGGATTTTCTATCCCTTACTTATGTATGTGGATTAGAAAGTAACTGTACATTTATACGCAGGTGTGTGCGTGAGTTATACATTCTCTCTGGTTAGTAACGATTCGGAAAAGAACAGAATGACTAATGGAGTCTTGGAAGAAAGCAAAGGGGTAGGAGTAAAAAGTGTAAATCTATAATAAAAATAATAATATTGATAATTGTTTAAATTTGACGATACGAACAAATGGTATATGCACCACCTAGAAAATGAGACTCACAAACTCCTCTAAAATTTTGAAATACAAACGGATAACCTAATCTCGGCCCGATGACCAGACCTAAGAATAGTCAACAAAAAATTGAAAGAAAGCGAAAAAAAGTATTAGTACCTTTCTTTCTTTCTTTCTTTTTAGATAATTGAAAAAACAAACAAACTGTGGAACATGAAAGTGACGTTGATACCAATTGTAATTGGTATTCTTGGTACAGTCACCAAAGAATAATACAAGGACTGGTGGAGTTGGAAATAAGAAAACGAGTGGTGACCATCCAAACGACAGAATTATTGAGATCTGTTAGAATACTAAGAAGAGTCCTGGAGAGTTGAAAGATTTGCTATCATTCAAACTCCAGTGAGAAAGTATCGGCTAACGCTGGTGTAAAAAAACTCGTAAAGGAGTAAATAATAATAATAATAATAATAATAATAATAATAATAATATAGGATTTTGACATACAAACAGATCACCCAATCTTGGCCACAAGACCAGACCTTATAATAATCAACAAACAAAGTGAACTTGTAAGATTGTGGACTTTGCCGCCCCGGCTGAACACAAAATAAAATTGAAAGAATGTGAAAAGAAGGATACGTTGACCTTGCTAGGGAATTGATTAAAAAAAACAAAAAAACAAAAAAAAAACAAAAACAACTGGAACATGAAGGTGACAATTATACCAATCGTGATTGTTTCTTTTGGTACAGTCACCAAAGGATTATTAAAGGACTGGAGGACTTGGAGGTTGGAGAACGAGTGGAGACAATCCAAACTACAACATTATTGAGAACGGCCATAATACAGAGAAGAGTCCTGGAAAGTTAAGGAGACTTGCTGTCACTCAAACTCTTGTGAAAATCCATCAGCTAAAACTGATGTGAAAAACTCTCAAGTAGTAAATAATAATGATCATAATAATAATAGTAATTGTTATTTACAAAGTTTTGCTTTGACTGACACACAGGCCTTAAGGTTACTTGAAGTACCTGCTGTTATTTTGTGATCACCAATCTGAATTCTAAGCCGGCTTATTGCTGCTTAATAATGATAGCAGCAATTGAGAGATCAAGTTGAATATACCAGTTGCATTACTGAGCTATCAATTTCTTTTTGGCAATGGGGGTCAGAGTTCGATCCTGCTATATCCTAGGATAGAAATCCATTGTTGATCTTTTAGACAATAAAGCTAACCGGCCCTCCAAGTCTCGAAGATTGATGCAACATTATCTTCCTACTCTAATTTGTATCTGTTTTCTTCTAGTGTGTAGAGTGTTCACCAATGGTCTGGGAGACCTGAGTTCAATCCCAGGTCTCGTCATACCAAAGACTTTAAAAATGGTATTTGATACCCCCTTGTTTAACACTCAGCAATATAAGGTACTATCAAGGGTGAAGTGGAGCAATCCAGGGAAAGGAATAGCGCCCTTCCCTACACCTTGGTGTAGTAGCTATTAAAAAGGGAGCCTTCTAGTCGCCCTCGACTACAGTCACCAACTTTACTTTACTTACTCTTCTAAGTTACTAAATACAGTTATCATAAAGAAAAATTGACAAATACAATGGCATAATCGAATATTAATGAACATATATCTATAGCATCATTTATATGTGAATTCGCTGATGAGTATTTACGTAAATGTCTATTTTAATCGATAAAAGGATATACAGAAAAGTTCTCAGTCCAACCACGAAGCAATAGACTCCTTTTTATTTTTATTGAATTATTTGGAAGTTAACGAAATATAAGAAATAATGTACTAAATTTATCAAACTGCATTAGAATAAGTGGAATAGTTTCTGTCAAAATGGCTTTTCCTATTTCTTTTCTGCAACCATTCGAAATTATAATTTTATAATATAAGCTTATCGTGGCGCAAGGCCCCAAAAGATTATGTTGCGCCAATTATTCTACGAGAAAATCAAATTTTGACTCACAGATCGGCTACTTCTGCCATTGGGAATAATACAACAATCAAGATCTTACAAGCAGGTTCTAAGAATTATTTAAAACTAATCAGTGTCTGATATAAGAGCACAGTAGTGGAGAATCTACTAGGAGGGAAATAGCTGCACTAGGGATTACTGTGTGAGTCAAAGTCGCTCTCACGCTAGAATTCACTTGGAGCTTTATGGATTAGAACCTTGCCGACTCCAGCGGTCAGTGTAACACTTTCTAATGATGAATTTTAA
This sequence comes from Sepioteuthis lessoniana, assembly GCA_963585895.1. Classification (NCBI taxonomy): domain Eukaryota; kingdom Metazoa; phylum Mollusca; class Cephalopoda; order Myopsida; family Loliginidae; genus Sepioteuthis; species Sepioteuthis lessoniana. Next base: position 122,518,157 of record OY757909.1, on the reverse strand, counting down.
GGCTGATAGGCAATTTGAATATTAGGACATTATCACCCCTACCAGCCCAATTGTGCAATTCAAAGCGATCACTTAAATTTACTAATTAATTGCATTTATTATCGCATTCTATTGTCTGTATACTGCACTTTAAAAAAGAAATTAACGCTGCTAGATTAATTGGTTGATTTTAACGGCATATAAAATTTTGTGGGGCTATTTTATGCCTTGAGGTTAGGAAATGGCGTTTCTTGTACCTACATATTTAGATTTTTTGTTGTTATTTCGTAAGATTTTTTAGCATACGGTCACATCTAATTCAAATATTTTTTTATATCTATAGATTAAATCTTCACACACACACACACACACACACACACACCTATATATGTATATATATATATATATGTATATATAGCGATAAGTTAATGATTAATACAAACGTTCAGTTAAACATGTGAGAGATTCGAAGAGGTCACCCAACTAATTACTGGTAAGTTTCAATGCTGCTTTATATCGGTGATCATACCAAATCCAGAGATTGCTTTGGTATTTAACTATATGTCTTTATAAATTGTTTATATATGCACTTGTATGGAGTATCGTTTATGTTTGTGACGTCTGAGGAACGAACTGTATTTTATGTATTGAAATCTACTCCTTTCACAAGGAAAACAAACTGAAATCGCCAAAACCGATGTTGAACAAGTCTTGGTGTTTTTAAAAGGTTTTAAAAAGGGTTATCTAACAGCGGGGGTAGAAGAAAAGAAGGAGAAAGAAAAGGACGTAAGAAGGATCGGAAAAAGAACGTGGAAAGCGAGGAAAAACAGAGGAGAGGCGAAGGGATGAAGTCATTGCTTCTTGGGAATTAATGGGGTTGCCGTTATATAGCTCTAGCAGAAGTGGTTAGGACATAAACTCCGCTATGCGGTTATAAACTATACAGGCAACGCCAAGTTGAGGGTGTGGTAGAGAATCATTTGCTTGGGAAAAAAAAGAAGAAAGAAATGAAGAAAGACGTGTGAGAATAGGTGAAATAGATGTATTTGCTTTTGTTGTTTTTGTAGCAGTGGTAGACTGTGAAAGATATGAACTATTACAAGTATTGGAAGAATGAAGAAGAGGGAGAGATGTTTGATAGTGGGTTTTTTCTGGTGATGAATAAGAATAGGGGATGGAAAAAAAGCGTCGAAAAAAGAAAATGAATGAATAATTGCCGTGTGCCCTATTAGCAGTGTCAAACATAGAATTAAATAAAGCTTTAGAAGAAGTAGTCGAAGATAATGATTAGGACGAAGAAGATGAAGATGAAGAAAAAAAAAATCTAACAAGTAGGTTCACTAAAAAGAGAAAAGCATTTTCTACTAAAGAAAAAGAACACAGCAACGACAACACGATGATGATGAAGAAAATATGTAACAAGAATGTTCACTAAAAAAGAAAAAAAAACTTGGTAGTAGTAGTAGTAGTAGTAGTAGTAGTAGTAGTAGTAGTAGTAAAACAAGGAGACAAGAAGAAAAACCAGACAAAAACATGAAGAACTATAATAAAATGAAGATGAAAAGGACAATATAGAAGAAGAAGAAGAAGAAGAAGAAGAAGAAGAAGAAGAAGAAGAAGAAGAAGAAGAAGAAGAAGAAGAAGAAGAAGAAGAAGAAGAAGAAGAAGAAGAAGAAGAAGAAGAAGAAGAAGAAGAAGAAGAAGAAGATCTATGTTACGAATGTGTTCACTGAAAAAGAAAAAAAACATTTCAACGGAATACTAAGAAATAAATATCATTGAACAATAAAAAGAACAAGAATTAGGATAAATAGTATATGCAAAAACCAGAAATTGTCTTTGAAAATAAAATCCATAAAATTCTCTGTAATTTTAAGATATCAACAGATCACTCAAGCCTGTTATAAGACTGTATATAGTGTTAAGAAACTAGAAAATACGAATTTTCATCTTGTGGATTTTATTGTTCCAGTCAACTACACAGTGATGAAAAAAAAAGAATTTGGAAAAATGAATAAATACTTAGATCTTACCAGAGAGCTGAAAAAGCTGTGGCACAAGAAAGTGACGTGTGTAGTAATTGAGGCGTTTGAAATGGTTCCGAAAGGTTTGGAAAAGAGACTGAAGGAATTGGAAATCAGAGGAAAATATTAAGACAAAACGTTGCTAAAATGGGATAGAAAACTAAAAGGAATCGTGAAGATCTACAGAGACTTGCTGTCAATCAGACACAGGCGAAAGACCACCAGTTAAAACCGAAAGGAATCATTGAAATCTGAGGAGACTTGCTGTCTCTCAAACTCAAGAGAAAAACCACGTGTTTAAACTAAAAGGAATCGTGAAGATCTGAGAAGACTTGCTGTCACTCACTCAGAATCACGCAAAAGACCACCATTTAAAACTGGAGAGAAAAAACAAAAAGATGTGAAACAATAATAACAGAATGACAAAGAGAATTTTTTTTTCTCTTTGCCAAATAAGGAAAAAATAGATACTTCAATTGACAAATTAAAGACACTGGAAACTAGATGACTTGTACGTGGCAAAGAAGAGGAAACAAAATGAGTATCAATGAATTGTTTTGTTGGTTGGATTTTAAGTCATATCAACCATTACAGGTTATCTAACATCAAATTCTGTTTAGACATATATCGAATATCTATGATTTATGGGCATATATTTTGTAGGTAACAATTTTAAACGATCCATATCTTATTTCTTTGCACACAATTAAATAATTTCAATTATTCCGATTTCATCATCATCATCATGTTGTGCCGCTAGCACGGATATCCCTGACCCTCTCTCGCCACTTCTCCCTATCGTTCATCGCCTCCGGCAGGTCTTCTGGGCTACATCCCGCATCCTCACATAGCTGCTGTATGTATGTTCTAACTGGTCGTCCTGCTTTAGCTCGTCCATATGTGGGGGTCCACAGGAGTACATCACTTTTGAGCTCGTCCCTGCTCCTCCAGCAGTGTCATGCGTGCCTGGCTCATCTAACTTGGATAGTTTTCGTGATGGGAGGCAAGTGGCCGTATAGTTGGTACCTTGTTGGGTGTTGCCGCCAGGAATTGTTTAATATTGCTCACAACATTCTTGTGTAGTTGCCCTCAAGCTTCTTCTCCAGCCGTTTTGTTAGCGTCCAAGTGGTGCATCCATACAACAGTATCGACACGACCGCTGCTTGGAAGAAACTGAGTTTCATTTTATCGGTCAGGTCTGATTTCCATATGACCGATAGCTTATCGAGAATGGCTTCGAGCTGACAAAAAAAAAAAAAAAAAGAAGCAGAAGGTACCGCAAAAGCAATTACCGACGTCGACTACGCCAATGACATAGCGTTACGAGCAAATACAAAATTCCGATTTAACTCGAATAATTCTATTCAATATCAATTATTTTTTCCACACAATTAAATTTTTTTAAGTATTTCTTTCTAACGTTAGCAATTTAACATCAGGCGTATATTCGCACACTGTTTGATGGTTATATGCATATACTATTGTTTGTCTACAGTTAAGTTTTAAAGCATAATTGTAACATACCCATGATACAGATGTGTGAAATAAACACAATGTTCATAAAATGTTCATAAACATATATAGGAATACGAAAACACGAAATTGGTTCAGGTACGAAACTTTTATTCACCTTTTTGAGTTTAAAGGTTTTTCGATATGAGGAGAGAGAAACACGATCTTTCTATGTTGACTGCTTTTACATCGTCAGCTCTCAATCCAACCAACGCTCGGCGCTCGTAGCGCACAAATTCGTCTGGCCTCGCCCAGCTCTGAATCTCGACTCTCTCGTTCGGAGGTAGGAACTCAACTCATTGCTTTTTCTCAAATCCCAAAATTCCTGGGATTTTTATTTTGACATCTGTGAATGACGCATCCTCCCCCCGCGCGTGAACACCTGCGCTCATGTTTGCACCTAACTAACCCATGCACTGAGCCGAAAGGTTCTCATCCTAACTAAACCGAAAGGCAAGATATACAAAATGAAATCTATTACATAACTATTTCTCACTAATAATCCGGTAGAACACAATTCATTCATTTGAATAGAGTTAAATGTTTTCTTGGAATGCTTTGTAATACTAATACTTAATTTTTTGCATGAAGTTAAAGTATTTCATGTATTTTTATCAAATAAGAACAATTCTGTTATATATTAATCATTTGTTTGCACCAACAAAAATGTCTTCAAGTATTGTTACCTTTCAGCAATAGTTTTATTTGCCCACGATAATGCGGTTTCAAGCATCCCTATCAAACACTAATTTTCAATTCAACATAAATCATCTATTTACATTCATTTAAATGTTTAACAGCTCCATTTGATCCACAGATGAAACCCTTACTGGTATCACCACTCCGGGTCAAAATAGACCTGGGTATAGTGGCAATGATAGGGTCATCATCATCATCATCATGACGTGTTGCTAGCACGGATATCCCTGACCCTCTGTCTCCCCGTACCCTATCATTCATCGCCTTCGGCAGGTCTTCGGCAGGTCTTCGGGGTTACATCCCGTATCATCACATAGTTGCTGTATGAATGTTCGAGCTGGTCGTCCTGCTTTTGATTGGCCATATGCGGGGGTCCACTGGAGCACATCACTTACGATCTCGTCTTTGTTTCTCCATCAGTGTCCGGCATGTCTGGTTCGTCTAGCTTGTATAGTTTTCGTGATAGGTGGTAGGTGGCCGTACAGTTGGCGCCGTGTGGAGTGTTGCTGCCAGGACCTGTTCAATATTGCTCGCAACATTCTTGTATAATTGCCGTCGAGCTTCTCCAACCGTTTAGTCAGCGTCCAAGTAGTGCATCCATACAGCAGTATCGACACGACCGCAGCCTGGAAGAAACTGTGTTTCATTTTATCGGTCAGGATTGATTTCCATATGATCGAAAGCCTATCGATAGCTGACCATGCCTTCGTTAGCCGTGTGTCAATGTCTTTTTCGGTTGATGAGACGCTGCTTCCTAGTTAGGTGAATTTGTCAACCAGTTTCAGGGAGGTTCCGTCTAGTGTGGAGATGTCACCTTTCTGATTAAAGCACATAAATTAAGTTTTGTGTGCATTGACATGGAGTCCAATGCCTGAAGCGGCTCATTCCAAACTATGCAGTCGTGTTTCGGCTTGGTTGGATGTATTGGCCAGTAGCGCTATTCCTCAAAGATCAAGAACTGGAGCCGCACCATCCGATACTTTAGAGTCATTTCAGCTACTCTTACTGAAGGGGTCTAACCTATCTGCTGATATGCAGTGGGCGTATTCAATATTTTGTGATTAGAATCACTTTAAAAGCAGCACTCTAGAACATGGTAAGACAAATTATTATATATCAATATTATATCAATATTATGTCAATATTATATCAATGCAAAGTTCATAATCCCTCGAAGATTAGTAAGTCTAGGTTAAGAGGTAATAAAGATGAAACAGTTAATTACATAATAATCAAATCAAGTAAATTGGCACTAGACAAATACAAGATTCAGCACGACTGAATGTGGAAGGGAAATAAATGTAACCCGCTTTTACCCGTTTTACAGACCGCTCTGGTACAACCTTGCTGTTGTCTAGTGCGCCACTCATTTCGGATTTATGGTTGTTCGGATGTCTTGAACTTGTTTGTGGACGAGTTATACAGGGAGGTTATATAGTCGCTAGCTCAGTCGGTAATCTTCTAGTGTTGTGTCTCTTTCGAACGAAGAAAGTCAATTTTTATAATCTAGTCTGTAAGCCGTGGCATAAAAATATTCGACTTGATAACCTGTAAGGAAGAAGTTTTTTCCTATTCATGACAGCAGAAATTAAGAACACCAATCTGGATTAATATATGGTATATTAAATGTAAAGACACTTTTACCGTAAATCCAAATTGAACATATGACTCTGGTCCAATGTGTTAGTATACACGGCAAATGGTTTTGAATCTGTTCTAAAAGCTTAGAATTCTCACTGCTTCCGCTCCCTCATGGTAGTTTAGAAGAAGACAAAAAACAAAACAGCCTAAGTAAAAGTCCCAATGCACCCCCCAAAAAAACACCCCAAAAAATGACGATATAACTAGTGTCCCCCTCCCCAAGTAGAACACCTTCCCAAATTATATTTAAACAGTAGAGCAGAACTGGAGAGATGAAGATCTAGCTTGTGCCACTAGAAAATTAAAGCTCCGATACTGGTTAGTATAATGTCTTCAAGTCCTACTAATTTAAAATGCCGAAAATTTTACAAAATAGTATGCTGTTTGATTCTTTGTAAAATGCCGCTTGTACAGTGTGTTTTAAATGTAAAGACGAAGAAAGTCAATTTTTATAATCTAGTCCGTAAGCCGTGGCATAAAAATATTCGACTTGGTAACCTGTAAGGAAGAAGTTTTTTCCTATTCATGACAGCAGAAATTAAGAACACCAATCTGGATAAATATATGGTATATTAAATGTAAAGACAATTTTACCTTAAATCCAAATTGAATATATGACTCTGGTCCAATACGTTAGTATACACGGCAAATGGTTTTGAATCTTTTCTAAAAGCTTAGAATCCTCACTGCTTCCCCTCCATAGTAGTTTAAAAGAAAACAAAAAACAAAACAGCCGAAGTAAAAGTCCCAATACCACCAAAAAAAAAAAAAAAAAAAAAACACGTTAGGGCCAGTATTAGAAGACAGGTGAAAATATACCCAAAACCTCTTATAAATATTCATTAGTCTTGGACTTTAACTTAGTTAAAACTTACGGGAAAAGAAAGTCCCCGCCTTTTTTTCTACGTACACAAGGGAAGCAGCATGATGGACGTAAAGGTATGCGAATAAACCCTTTGACGGCCAAACGCAATGCCTAACCTGGTCCTGGACGTGTGAGTCTCGTGGCTGAACGCTCTGGAGCGTCAGTTCGATCGGGAAACTACTGCTGCTCATCTATAAGAGTGGCTTCTATAGATGAGAATAAAAACAGCCATCAAAAGATACCCATGACCCACACGCAAACCACATACATAAACCGCATCGCTCTTCGCGCGGGTAAAAAAGGGGCGCGTCCAGCTGGGGTTGGAGCCCTGGGCTCAGTGTTCGGAAAATCAGCTACAGAGCTCAAACAACAAAAACTGCTAAAATGAAAACAAACAATACAAATAGTGACATTTAACGTTAGAACCTTAAATAGAATAGATCAACTACTAGAGTTGACTGCATCGGCCGTAGAACATAAGATAGACATAATATGCATACAAGAACACAGATACATGCGCACCAAAGATATCAAATATCACGAAACTGGCAATGGATGGACGCTAGCCACTGTATCAGCATGGGCAAACTCTGTCAATGCCACAGTAGGAGGGGTAGGAATGCTTATAGGACCAAGAGCGTTAAAAAAAAACTTAATAGCATTGAGAAAATACAACCTCGGATGATGGCAGCTACATTTAATGGCAACCCCAGAGAAACAATCATCTCCTGATACAGCCCTATCAACGTGAAGAAACTGAACTAGTCACCTTCTACGATGAGCTATCCTCTGTAGTGCGTAGCATTCCGAAACACAACCTGCTAGTCATTGGCGGAGATATGAATGCCCAAATCGGGGAAAACGGAAACAACAAATACTGCCTACACAACAGGTCAAATAGGAATGGACAACATCTTACAGATTTCATGATAGAAAATTGATTGACATGCCCCAATACAAACTATAAAAAATGGAAGGGAAAATTATGGCCCTACACATACGCGAACAATAATAAAGCACAGATAGACTACGTCTTTATAAACAAGAAATGGAAAAATAGCGCAATGACTTGCGAGGCATACTCCTCTTTCGAGGGCGTGTCCTTCGATCAACGAATAGTCACGGAAAAAATACGATTAAGCCTACGAAAAAACGCCACATGAACCGCGACCACCAAACACTATGACTGTGCCCTTCTTAACATCACAGATATTAGAGATAAATATGTATTAGAATTGAGAAACAGATTCGAGACACTACAAGAGAAGACAGAAAAAGGTACCCCAAATGACGAATATGAGAATTTCATCAACGTGCACCTCGAGGCGGCAGCGATGTGTATTCCAACAAAACCTAGAACTAAATATAGAGTCCCATGGGAAACGTTAGTGGTTAGAGAAAAACGTGCACACGTGAAAACTGCCTCCAAAAGCTACAGGAAGAACCCAACAAACACAAATGCCGTAAAACTAAAAAAAAGACAATATCAATTAGCAGGAATATATCTAAAAGAACAGACAGAATACATACAAAATTAGATAGATAAGATTAGAGACTCAGTGGAAAATAGGCAATCTAAGATAGCCTGGCAAACAATAAACGAAATGAGTAGAAGGAAGAGCACAGCAAAGCAAAATTGAAAGCTGCAAACCAACAAGAAAGAATAAAACTGTGGAAACAGCATTTCGAAAATCTACTGGGAAACCCACCGAATGTTATGCATGAACCAATCACCAGAATTATTAGTAAGCAATTGGACATTAAACTAGGACTGTTCACTTAAGAAGAACTCAACTTGGTTCTTACAAAAATTAAAAATAGGAAAGCTGCAGGGCTTGACGAGATTCCTTCAGAAGTATGGAAGACCAGACAATTCAACGACATACTGCACCGACACTGCAACGCAGTCTATAATCAAAATCCGATAGACAGATGGATGAAGGGATGCATCCTCCCCTTCCCTTAGCCAAGAACTACCGCGGTATAACACTTACATCCATAGCAGCCAAAATTTAAAATGCCCTGCTACGAAACCGCATAGAACCCAAAATCGACAATATTCTTAGGAAAAACCAAAATAGATTCCGAAGAAATAGATCCACGACCTCACAAATATTGACAATCCGTAGAATCCTTGAAGGTATACGGGCAAAAAAGCTACGGGCAACATTACTATTTGTCGACTTTACCAAGGCCTTCGATTCCATTCACAGAGGGAAGATGGAACAAATCCTACTAGCATACGGCCTACCAAAAGAAACCGTAGCAGTAATAACGATTCTCTATAGAAACACCAAAGTGAAAGTACGTTCATCGGATGGAGACACAGAATACTTGGACATCGTAACAGGAGTATTACAGGGGGACACACTAGCCCCATACCTCTTTATCATCTGTCTAGACTACGTGCTTAGAACACCGATTGATAAAATCAGAGAGAATGGTTTCGAGCTGACAAAGAAAAGAAGCAGAAGGTACCCAGCAAAAACAATTACGGATGAATACCAGACATTGGCATAATGGTTAGAGTGTTCGCCAATGGCCTGGGAGACCTGGGTTCAATCCCACGTCAAGTCATACCAAAGACTCAAAAAATGGTACTTGATGATACCTTGCTTAACACTCAGCATTATAAGGTAAGGATCAAGGGTAAAGTGGAGAAATCCAGGGAAAGGAGTAGCGCCCTCCCCTACGCCTCGGTGTAGTAGCTATCGAAAAGGAGCCTTCGGGTCACCCTCGACTACGGTCGGCAACAACTTTACTATGCCGATGACATAGCGATACAGGCAAATACATCCAACGAGGCCGAAACACTACTGTATAGTTTGGAACGAGCAGCCGCATGCATTTGCTTCCATGTCAATGCGCACAAAACTGAATACATGTGCTTTAATCAAACAGACGACATTTCCACACTTGAGGGAACTTCTCTGAAACTGGTAGACAAATTCACCTACCTAGGAAGTAGTGTCTCATTATCCGAAAAAGAAATCTACACGTGGCTAACGAAGGCATGGACTGCAATCGATAAGCTATCGATCATATGAAAATCAGACCTGACCGATAAAATGAAACGTAGTTTCTTCCAGGCAGCGGTCGTATCGATACTGCTGTATGGATATACTACTTTGACGCTAACAAAACAACTGGAAAAGAAGCTAGACGGCAATTACACAAGAATGTTGCGAGCAATATTGATCAAGTCCTGGCGGCAACACTTCACAAGGCACCAACTATACGGCCACCTGCCTCCCATCACGAAAACTATTCAAGTTAGACGAGCCAGGCACGCAGGACACTGCTGAAGAAGCAGGGACGAGCTCATAAGTGATGTACTCCTATGAACCCCCACATATGGCCGAGCAAAAGCAGGACGACCAGCTCGAAGCTACATACAACAGCTAAGTGAGGATACGTGTTGTAGCCCTGATGACCTGCCAGAGGTGATGAAGATAGGGAGAAGTGGCGAGAGAGGGTCAGGGATATCCGTGCTAGCGGCACGACATGATGATGATGATATTAAATACTTGTGGCCAACCTAATCAAATAGGAATATTAAATAATGACAATTCAGGCACTGCTAAAATTTTGGTCCATTCTGTGTTTTCGATACATGCGTGTATGTGTCAGTTGCGTACGTGTGTGTCTCAGATGCGTACGTGTGTCTTAGATGCATGTGTGTGTGTCTTAGATGGGTGTGTGTGTCTCAGACATGTTGTGTGTGTGATTGTGTATAGTCTACAAATGTACGCAGATGCGCTCTTCTCCGAAGTTTTGGCTTGACGATCCCCACCCCCCAAAAATGACTTTCTTATATGCACATTTCGTTTAGTCTACGCGATGCAAACACTCAATGCACGCACGGAATAGACGACCGATCCAACACAAAACTCGATGATTCAAAGATTGAACCCAAATGTGAATTTTCCTGTTTGTGTTCTAAGGCAATTTTCCCTTTTCGACTCGGACAAAAACATTAAATTCAGATCAGCCTTTGATGACAATTTTATAGTCAACATTCATATTTTTCTATGAACGCTTTTAAATTTTTGCTTTTGCACAATAATTAAAAATACTTTTTGGACAAATACATTTTTTGTCAAAAGCATTAGGAAATCCTGAATTTTAGTTATGAGTGATCCACAGGGAATTGTGCGAGAGACAACACTGACAAATATTATATGCACAAACAAGAATCTTTCCAGGAAAATAAGATGCATAAAATTATACAGAACATTTAAACACAAACGTAACAATCAGTTCAAGCCTCGTTCAAGTTAACAAGAAGAAAAGAACTTATATTCTTATCGATTTTCCCGGGACCATAAACCACTGAGTGAAAATCAAAGAAATCAAAAAGATAGACAAATACTTCGATCTTGCTACAGAGCAGAAAAAAACATGTTATAGTAGGGGATTTTGAAATGGTCGCCAAAAACCTGGAAAAGAGAGGGGTTTAACTGTTGACCGTACGAAGAAAAGAGTCCGTCAAGACGACAGCACCTTTAGAATTTGCACGAATATGAAATAGATTTCTGGAGACAGAAGGAGATTTGCTGCCAATCAAACTTCAGAGTAAAACCACAAATCATTGTTTGAATACTGGTGAGTAGGATCAAGAAGATTATTTCTTGCTGGTAATTCACTGAATGTATAATCCCTTAGAGGAATATAATGTTAACTTTATCATAGGAGTACATGTATTAATCAATCACAGTGTCTTTATAGCTACAATATACTAACTTCGAGAATGTCAATATGTATTCTAAATTAAAGTGTAACTCACATGGCAGACTTGCTTGTCATGATCGGTTGGTGCTCTTTTGATATCTAACGTAGGACACTGTCTTCATCTTGAATGCTGGTTATTCAAATTTCATGAAAAGAAAACAATACCTCCCTTTGAAATATCTCTAATTGCAAACGTCAAAAAAAAAAAAAAAGAAAGAGATTTATGAAAATAACAAATTAATACTGCACTGCTATTTCAAAAGCAAGCCCACCTAAAGAAATTAGAGAAAATGGATAAGAATATGTGAAGAATCAACCAAATTCCCCACACTACGCAAAAGGCTAGCTGACCACTCAAAACCGACGACAAATTGAAAATCTAAAAAGCTAAAAAAGGGACAAATACTTGGACCTTGCCAGAGAAGAAAAAGATCTATGAAACATGAAGGAGACGATGATAACTATGGTAATTGCTGTACTTGGAACGGCCCCAAAAGGCTTGAAAGAAAAACAGGTTGGATGAGAAATCAGTTGAAGCATCCATACCATCCAAACGAGATCAACAAAATACTCAGAAGAATTCTGGAAACCTGAGGACACTTACTATCACTCAGCTTCTAACTAGCCGGGCTCGGGCCGCAGAATACACTGATTGCATCGCTGCAAAGGGGTAACGATTGTTCTTGATAAGACACTAAACAATTTGATGGTCAGGCTCTAGTAATGCTGGATCTTAGAGGAATAGGGAGTACCCCTTTATTACCATCGCATTTAGGTCCACTTAGACCTGGAGTGTAAGAACCTGATAGGGTCTTATCTATGGGTCAAATAGAACTAAACTGTGTAATGATGCAAAACTGAATTGTTTGAGATGTGACTGTTTACAAATTTAAACTGCATACTTATGTAAACTGAATTATTGTTTGAAATTGAACTGTTTTTTGACATTGAAGCTGTGTGCAAACAAAAATCTATACTTATACTAAACTGAATTGTTTGAAATAGATCTGTTTATATGTATAAAACTGGATTTGGCATTAATGACCTACAGTGGTTGCTGTGCCATAAAACCAAATCAAATCAAATCAGCCTCCAGTGAAAGACCACCAGCTAACGCTCGAGTGAAAAACTTGAAATAAGGGGAAAAAAGATATTACTGTCTTTCAGATTTCTGAGAAAAGACACCAGTTAAACTTAGTGTGAAAAAAAAAACTCGCTTAGAAAGATTATAATTATAAAAGCAACTCTCTGGAAATTAGCAAATTATAAAGGGCCCGGATATGTTCGGGTATAGAGATTTTGAGTCAAAACACTCACATCTATACATGATAGATTAGCACAGCAAAGACATAATTTGCTCTTATTGGTGAAATTCCAGGTGAAGGACAAAAGGAAAAACTATCGTGATTAAAAAGATAGGAACCTTTCCAAGCAACTACTGGCCAATAACCTGTTTGCCAACGATGGGGAAGATCCTAACTGCTCGAATAAAAGAAAAAATCTCTTACACACGGGAAAACTGCTTATTTCTTAAAGAACAAAAAAAGATGTCGCAAAGGAGGAAGAGAAATAAATGACGTAATATATACAGAGATCAACCCATCCAAAAGGAAAAAAAGAGGTGGATAAAATAGGTAGCAATTGTATAGATGGACTTCACAAAGCATATGACATGATGCGCAAGACGAGGGAATATAATGTCTGCAAATGCTTCGAAACTCAGATTAAGTCACAAACTTCATCATATTAGCTCTACGAAACTTGAGGTTAGAACTAGCTGCTGGAGGACAAACCCCAGCAAAGGTAGATTTTAAAGATGCATTTTCGTCAAACCACAGAAAGAAACAGTTAAAATACTGAGTCAACACGCATAGGACACTTTGTTAAATAGTCCTTTTTTTGTAGTATTAGTGTTAGTTACACACACACAAACACCCACAGAGCAATATATGACGAACAGTATTTGAAGACAAGTAAAGTTTTAAAATATTTCATTGAATGTATTGTTGATATATATAAATTTGAATTTGTTTCTATTGCTTTGTTTTAAATGTTCTTTTTGTCCGCGTCGTTTCACACATCTTTAATTCATTTGCCTTTTCCAAATATGAACCAAACTTAAATGATGGAGGAAATAATGAATAAACACCAACAATATACCACTACAAATTGGAGAGTAACATCTACACAAAACAATTACATGTGCCCCTCCAATGTAAACGATCCGGACTACAGTACAGTTAAAATCAACTCGGATAATGAGGAAAGTTCTGGAGATAAGCTCTCACACAGAGCAGGTGTATGTTATGGGGTAAGAGAGATGCAGCCTTTAATCCCATATGAAGCGAATGCAACAATTGGGCATAAAAACATATACTGGACAAGGCACAAATTAGGAGATCCACAGGGAACTGTGCAAGAGATTAAAATTTGACCACGCTGACAAATGGTATAAGTACAAATTAGAATCTATCCTTGAAAATTGGGCGCAAAAATGTTTGAGACTCAAATGAACTGCAAAGTCCCAGCAGGAAGTTGATACTCTGAGGCTGAGAAGATTTGCCTCGTAGATTCTCATTGTCGTCGATTCTGGTCTATGTTCGTTAGTTTTAGGGTTTAAGTATCAGATTCCTTTTGTTCTTCTTCTTACCCTATTAGACTAGTTGAACTATTTGTATGTGGAAAGCTGCAAGAGAATTACGGAAGGATGGAAGGAAAGGGACAAAGATACCTTTCGAGACAAACTTTATATCGGGGTTTAACGACTATTCTATGGGCGGAATTTTTTCCTCAACCAATAGAAGTTGTCATGTTTACCAGACAAGGTGCTAAAATACATTAACGGTCATTTATGGTAGGTTTAGAAAGTTGACGTTTGTGGTATGTTCTGTTAATCTTTTCAATAGAGACCGCTGTTAATAGGAGACGCGACCTTCCACCAAATACGAGACTTCGCCGAACATGTGCGCTACTTGCCAGTAGCTTAGTGCAAGAAGGCTGTCTAGTATCCTGGTTACTGCTGAAGCGGTAAAATTTCTCTTCATCGCCTAAAAGACTCTTTCTTTTAAGCGTGTGCCGTTCTTGCTTTCTGGCATCATTTTTTAGATTTATTTCATTTTATTTTATTCCCTTATTTTCTTTTTTTTTTCCTACCCCCCACAGGACCTAGCGTAAATTAACAAGAAATGAAATTTTCCATTCCTGCTAACCATGGTGTAAAAACAAAATGAAATAAATGGAAAATATCTGGGTATTTGCACAAGACTGTTAAAATCAGCTAAAATACTGAAAAGAATCCGTAAGAAGATTTGCCATTACTCCGACGTCAGCGAAAGTTAAAGCTGATGGGGAAATCTTGCGTAGACTGAAAATAATAAAAATGTAATTTACCAAGGTCCAGAGTTCCTTTATCAGTCGGCAGAAGTGCAAGAGAATGAATGGGAGAGACCTCATAAAAATTGAGAATACTGCAATAAGATTTCGTATATGAAAATTAATTAAAGTTCTAATCAAATGGTACTTTTTTCTCAAAATTGTACAATCTTATGTCAAATTCTTGACGTATCCTAGTGAAATAAGCATTTTTTTTCAATGTATTTGTCACCTGATCATTTTTTACCTGGCCTTTCATAGTTCAAACAGAATTAATCATTTCAAAATGATTTTTTAGGTTAAAAAGTACATGAAGACGTTTCATGGCTAAAAACACGAAGCGACTAAGGATATGTTTTTAAAAAAACTTTAAGTAATGCGGGTGGAAAACCTACTTTTTAAGATTTGTCCGCTTTATTTGTTTATTTAGATATTCCTACAACAGTCGCTTCTCTCACTTTACAAAAAAGAGACATTGATACTACAACTGCTACTACAACCACTGCTGCCCTTACGATGACTGCTACTGCAAATAAACAGCCTGGATTTTTACGCTGAAAAACAATCCATTCAATAGTTCGTATACTGTTGGGAACATTTTGCATTCTTACTCCTCACCTTCCCGTAAATTTGTATTTTCTTGCTTGAGCGTGTGTGAGTGTGTGCGTTTTCACTCTCGTGTCCATCCATCCATCCATCCATACATTCATATGCTGAGAAAAACTTCAAGTGTTGTTAACAAAAGCACACGGTTTTCGAAACAGTATGAAACGACACTGATTTTTTTCATTAAAACCTTTTCTTTGAGCCAACAAAAATAATGTGCTGCAAAATATTTTATTCTTAAAAAAGGTTGGAACGCTCTGACTTAGGCTGGCACAACATTAAAATCTCTTGTCATTACAGCTAGCGTTAGACATCTGGTGTCTGGGACCCGACTTACTCGCACCCCCTAAACAATTTACTAAAAGCTAAATGACCATTCAAACAAAGGGAAAATACACATATTATAATTTTTTCCAAAAAAGTGATCACAAAATATAAAAACAGAACACAACCACGGGTAGAAGACCAGACTATGTTATAGCCAGCAAAAAGAAAATATCGTAGCTTTTGCTGTTCCAGCGGCTCACAAAATGAAAATAAAGTAGACACTACTACTACTACTACTACTACTAATAATAATAATAATATCAATGATAATTGTGAGAGCGCTGAGTATGATTAAGACAAGTACTGATAAATACAGAAATAAGATACCGCACAGTCTACCTGAAATACGAACAAAAGGTGTACTTAGTGGAACTGTGCATCCCCTGAAAAAAGCACAATCAATATGACTGGAAAAGTGTCGTCCAAAAGTGTCAGTAAAAAACACAAATACGGAAAATTCATTGAATCCTATTCTTTCCTCAATGTAGGTCTTGAAGACCCGCTGAAGAATTTGAAGAATCCAAAAATAACATTGAAAAATAGATAATAATGATGAAAAGGATATCTACCCTGATCCAGAAAGACACAAAAAAGTAACCATCTACGGTAAATATACGAGAACATGTCCACCTATGATGTTGAAAAAACTGAACGAACAGATTAAAGAAGATATTTACAACTCACTTGTATTCCGCGGGCTATTTCCGGGAGCACAGAATGTATGGGGAAAGAGGAACAATACATAGGTTGGCTATTCTCAAGGAGGCCAAAAGGAGGTGGGAAAATGTAGCCATGGCATGGATTGACTAAAAAAAGATCTATGTCTCGCTAAATTTGGATAATAGAATATCAAACCATGTACAAAAAAACAAAGTCATAAAGTTTATCAAAAAAGCAATGAAAAAGTGAAAAGTGAATTTTAGAGCAGAAGGACATGAGATGTGAATATCCAAAGTGGCATCTTCCAAGTAGATTCACTTTGTAATAGCAATGATGTCACTCAATTACATACTTAGGAAGAGTAATGGGACGACAAATTTACAAGACAAGATTAATCTACTTATGTACATGGAGGATATCAAGCTATTAGCAAAAAAAATAAAAAAAAGAACATGAAACCCTGACACAAGATATAATAATATGTAGCCATAATATAAGAATGGAATTTAGCAATGAAAAATGAAATAATGAAAAGTGGACAAAGAGAAACAACGGAAGGAATCAAGCCGCCAAATCAAGAAAGAATCTGTACACTTGGAGAGAAGGAAAACTACAAGTACTTGGGAATACTGAAAGCGGACACCATCAAACAGATTTGAAATTAAAAAGAAAAAAGAAGAGTGGTCCAGAGGAAGGAAAAAACTTCGCGAAACCAAGCTCTGTAGCAGAGATTTTATTAAAGGGCCAAATACTTGGACAGTTTCCCCAAAAAGATACTTGGAATTTTCTTAAAATGAACAAGAGAGGAACTCAGACAAATGGACAAGAAAATACTTAACTTTGTACAAGTCTTTACATCCGAGATATGACGTAAATAGACCATATGTTTCAAGAATTCATCAGTATGGAAGATTTTCCAGCTGCTCCAATAGAAGGATTTGAGGATTACGAGGGTCATTAAATAAGTTTCCAGACTTTTTTCGTATTGGCACTTTTATTGATAGTACACACATGAAATTCCAGTCCTCTTCGAAGTAATCTCCTCCAGCTGCAATGCACTTGTACCATTCCAAAAACTTCTGGAAGGCCCCATGGAAGTCCTCGCGTGTGAGTGTGTCAATGACCTTTGTCACAGCCTCTTTCATCTTCTGAATGGTCTCATAACGACAGCCTCTGAGATCGGGGAATAACCAAAAGTCACAGGGAAGGTGGCGAACTGTGTTGATGCCCACCTTGGTCAAAAGGTCTGTGACAATGATGGTGTTGTGGACTGGTGCATCGTCTTGCTGGAAATGCCACTGACCCGATTTGAAGATTGCTGGCCTCCTCCGACGGAATCTCTTCCCTAACTCCCTTAAAAACCCAACATAGTAATCCTAACCCGTTGGCCAATCAACTCTGGTGTTCTGACTTCTTTACTCCCCCCACACTTCTTATCATCCCTCACAGACTCCCTGCCTTACTTGAATCTCTTATGCCACTCAAAAACTGATGCTCGATTCATGCAAGATAGTCGAAAAGCAGTCTGAATCAATCCATACGTTTCTGTGGCATTTTTTCCAAGTTTAAAACATAATTTTATTGCATATCGTTCTTCTAAAGTGTCAGATTGCATTTTTGAAATTCACCTGCTGTGACAATCAGGATTTAGTCGGGAGTATTCTAATTGCTGCTGTAGCTGTTCGTTTGAACCTGAAATCATAAAAATTGGTCAGTCATCTCATAAAATGTATAGCAATAACATTTTGAATTTTCAAGAGTCAACGACAATTTTAAATGCCAGTACAAAAAAGTCTGGAAACGTATTGAAGGCACCACGTATATTCTTAATTCATCTCTCAAATTATATTTAAGATTCATATATTTTCATCATGAACACTTTTATGTTTAGTATTTGTTTTTATTCTATTAAATTGAACAAAATGTTTTTGTTTTGAAAATATAACTTATAATATCCTATTTCTAAATTTAACTATATTATATCAGGTTTTTTTTTCATCAAAATCTTCTGAGTCTGTTGAATATGCCTATTATATCTCTGCAGATGTGTATGACTCCGTGCTCTCAGTGAGTGTCCTGCATATGACACTAAACTCTCTGATCGTGAGGCTTCAGTCCTGGAGCTTTGGAGAATGTGGGGCACCTCTTTATTGCCATTACTTCAACGTCCACTCAGGTCATGAGTAGTAATACCTGTTAGAGTCCCATGTAGGATTCAAATGGAACTGTTTAACCATAACAGCGTGCAAACAAATAACTAGTGTTAAATTGAATTGTTAGTGCTACATATCAATACTCGGAATCATTTAAGTGTACAAAGAAATGAGTTTTAGCTAGTTTAAATGGTCTCTACTAAGTATCACTATATAAGTAAGTAAAAAGTAAAGTTGGCGACCGTAGTTGAGGGCGACGAGAAGGCTCCCTTTTCAATAGTTACTACACCGAGGTGTTGGGGAGGGCACTAATCCTTCCCCAGGATTGCTCCACTTTCCCCTTTATACGTAACTTATATTGCTGAGAGTTAAGAAAGGAGGTATCAAGTACCATTTTTTGAGTCTTTGGTATGACGTGACCTGGGATTGATTGGCGAACACTCTAGACTTATGAGCCGAGTCACAAGAGTTAATATGGAAATAAATCCCAATCAACCTTTTATAAATTTGACGCATTGTCGGAGCTATATTAGTTTATTATTTATTTATTTATGATATATTCAGAACGATACATTGCTATCTACTTTTTCTTTTTAAATCCACTTTTAAATAAGTGCAAATTTTATTTCGCCACTGTTACAGTACATGTCTTTAAAGTGCATTAAGATATGAAATTAAGTGATACTATTTAGGATTTATATATATATATATATATATATATATATATATATATATATCAATGTAATCATATTTTTCATTTTAATAGCCAGGGATGTTGTTTTAAACTTATTCATTTATTCATTATTCGAATTGTTAATTGTTAGTTAGTAAGCCAACCGTAGTCGAGGGCGACCCGAAGGTTCCTTTTTCAATAGCTACAACAGCGAGGTATAGGGGAGGACGCTACTCCTTTCCCGGATAGCTCCTCCTACTGTTGATCTTTACCATATGCTGAGTGTTAAACAAGGAGGCATCCAGTATAATCTTTTGAGTCTTAGGTGCGACTCGACCTGGGATTAAGCCCTGGTCTCCCGGACCATTTGCGAGCTCTCTGTTATGGCAATAATAATAATGATAATAATAATAATGATAAAAATGATGTGAAAAACTCTCAAAGAGTAAATAATAATAATAATAATAATAATAATAATACACAGTTAGAATATATTGTCAAGACATAGGAATGGAATTTGGCACTGAAAAATGCGCCCTGCTCGTCATGAGAAATGGCAAACGACATGTAACTGACGGAATAGAACTACCAAATCGAAACAAGATCAGAACGTTCGCTGAAAACGAGACATACAAATACTGAGAAATATTGGAGGCTGATACCATCAAACAAGTCGAAATGAAAGACAAAATTCAAAAAGAATATCTCAGGAGAACTAGAAAACTACTCGAGACTAAGCTTTCTAGGAGAAACCTTATCAAAGGAATAAATACCTGGGCTGTACCCCTCGTTAGATACTCGGGACCCTTTCTCAAGTGGACTAGAGATGAACTTAGACAAATGGGCCAAAGAACTAGAAAATTAATGACCATGCACGACGCATTACATCCCAGAGACGACCTTGATAGACTATATGTACCAAGAAAGAGGGAGGTGGAGGACTTGCCAGCATCGAAGACCGCGTTGATACATACATACAACAACTCGAAGACTACATAGAAAAACGCGAACGAGGACTGATTACGGCCATCAGAAACAATACTGACAACACGAAAGGTAACAGAATGATAATAACTAGGAAACAAAAATGAGAAGGAAAACAACTTTTAAACAGCTTTTAGGCATTTTAAACGACGAATAAACAATATCTCATACGACAAAACCTGGACGTGGCTAAGAAAAGGAAACTCTTTAGAGAGAAACAGAATCTCTCCCAATAGCAGCTCAAAACAGCGCCAAAAGAACCAATCATATCAAGGCAATAATAGATAAGACGCAAGAAAATAGCAAATGTAGGCTATGCCGTGACAGAGATGAAACCATCATTCACATAATAAGCGAATGCCGCAAATTGGCACAGAAGGAATACATGACTGCGTGGGCAAGGTGATCCACTGAGAAATGTGCAAGAAATTTAAATTTGACCATACCAACAAATGGTATATGCACAACCCAGCAACTGTCCTAGAAAATGACACACACAAACTCTGATGGGAGTTTGACATACAAACGGATCACCTAATCTCAGTCAGAAGACCAGACCTTATAATAATCAACAAAAAAAAAAAAAGAAAATCTGTAAACTTGTTGACTTAGCTGTCCCGGCTGACCACAGAATAAAATTTAAAGAATGTGAAAAGAGAGATAAGTACCTCGACCTTGTTATGGAATTGAAAAAACTATGGAATATGAAGGTGAAAATTATAATAATTGTGACTGGTGCTTTTGGTACGGTAATTAAAAGATTCTTAAAGGGCCTGGAGGATTTGGATGTTGGCGGCCGAGTGGAAACCTTCCAAACTACTGCATTATTGAGATCGGCCGGAATACTGAGAGGAGTCCTTGAGACTTGAGGAGACTTGCTGTTACTCAATCTCCAGTGAAAGACCATCAGCTAACGCTGATGTGAAAATCTCTGAATAAATAATAATAATAATAATAATAATAATAATAATAATAATAATAATAAGAAGAAGAAGAAGAAGAAGAAGAAGAAGAAGAAATAAAACATTTTTTTCTTATTTGGTTTGATATGTGAAAATATGTCATCATGTGTGTCCGTATATTTTTTGTAAATAATCGAAGTTAAATCGATGCTTCAAATATCGTTAAGAATAGAATTTAAAAAGAAAAGAAGATAAAGAATAATATTTATTTCCTGGAAGCCTTGTGGTCGAACATTTATGCAAAAGTAATCAAACTGTCCCTTAACATAAATAAAAAAATCTTCAATTAAGAACCTAAAAGAAAAATCAGATTAGAATAAATGGGGGGGGGGTAGTTGGGATTATTGTAGTTTAGAATTTGGAAATTTTAAAGGCGTACGTATGAATATTTTTCTTTTTTCTAATGAGTAAAGCTGAAAGTCCTTTTTTTGAAGAATACCTGGTCACATCTGTGATAGGAGTATAGATAATAACCAGTCTTGTGTCTTGTGTAGCAACTAAATACGACACATTAAAATGTCAAACTCAAATCTAAATAAATGCAAGACTTAGATGACAAATCTAAGAGTCATGATCAGCACGCGTTCTCTTAATAGGCAACAACATGAGGGACCTGAGCGTAATCTTGCGAATCTTGGCTGTTGAAACATCAGTTACAAAAAGGCTAAAGCAAGAAATTATCAAAGACGCCAAGGAAAAAAATGGACCAGTGTAAACAATAAAATTGTTATCCACAGTTATTTTAAGCCAACACTCCACAAAGAGTCTATAGGAAACGGGTGATCAAAATATGGGCATCATCCGCTTAATTTCGCACATCAAACCAAAGATTTGTTGATCAGAGGAGGATAATCTTAAAGAAAGGGTTTTTTTTCTAACCCCAAGCAACTAGAAATATATAGACAGATAAGTCATGCAAATTATGCCTCAAAAGGGACCCCTAAACGAGCTAAAATATAAAATACTGAAACCCAAAGTATGACGGAACCTAGCACACAACATCACCGTTTATACAAGAAGAAAGAAATAATGTAGAGATTAATAAAAATCATGAACAAATCTTACAATAACTTCCCGGAGGAATCAGGACTAAAAAAGATCAAAGAAGAAATCGAAAAGATAAACATTTTTAAAAAATCCCAATAACCATCCCTTAACCAAGGGAAATATGTATGCAGGAGCAAAACTAACTGATAAAATTAGTATGCACCAAAGGAATCCGAACAGAAATACAAAACCTGGATGGGAAGTTTGGTTAAAAGGACAGATAAATAAACAATGAGAACAAGGGGGTAGTTCTAAGGAAGGAAAAATACGCGGCAACAATGGAATAAAATGAGTGAAAAAAGATAACAATAAATAAAGCTAAAAATACGAGTGGAAGATATAGATATTAAAAAAGGAGACTCAAAAGATACAAATGACGGTCAAGCAATACAAAAAGAAAAAACAGAACCTTCCATAATAACGAAATAAAATTCTACCAATACGTCGATGGAGAATGAACCTGGACTAATCAACAACCGGATGCAAAAGAAATAGATCAATTAAGAGTAAGATGTCTCAACAGAAAGAACATAACAGAAAGGCCGAATGGATAAATAATTTGAAAGGATTAGAATGACTTGAGAAAGGCTGTAAGGAAAACATTCATCGAAAAAAAAAAAAAAGAGTTACACTCAAGAAAGTACGAGATTTGAAAGCATTAGGTAATGATGGTATATGTAAATTCTGCTCAGAAAAAATCACTTCCATTCACTTCAGATGTCTCAGCAAATGTGTAAATGCCTAAAATAAGTAAGCATACCAAAATGGAAGACGAAAGGGAAAACTACCCTAATGAAGAAAGATCCTTAAAAATGAACCATCCCGAGTAACTATAGGTTGATAACATGTTTACCTATGATGTGGAAAATGCAAACCACACCGATAAGAGAGGAAAGAAATGACTTGCTTGAATGCTACAGACTGTTACCGGAATAAAAAAAAAAGATGCCGCAAAGGGAAAAGAGGAACAGGTGATCTACTATTCAGAAATCAACACATATTCAAGGAGGTCAAAATGAGTTGGAAAGATGTAACCATGGATTGACTGCAAACATAACAGATATGGTCTAGCAAACTTGGATGAAAGAATATAAAAACTGTACAATATATTCAACCAAGTCTTAAACTTTATAACGAAAGCAATGGAAAAATGGAAAGCAGAACTGGTAGGAATAGATAAACTGAAGCAGAGGTGAAAATCGAAAGAGTCATCTTCTAGGGAGACTCGCTCACGCCATTGCTTTTTGTAAAAGAAATGATGCTTAAGAAATCCAATAATTGATACAGATTTATAAAATCACTGGAAAGGAAAATTTACTTCGTATATCGGGATATTATATTAAGATATTTGGAAGAATGATAAAGAACTGGAGACCCAAATAGAAACATTAGGAATGACAAGACAGAGGAATGGAATTTGGCATTGAAACACCCGCAATGCTAATATTGAAAAGAGGGAAAAGAAAAAAAAAACAAACAAACAATGGAAGGATTAGAACTACCAAACTAAGAAAAAATCAGAACATGAGGATAGGAGAAAAATTACATGTACTTAAAATATTGGAAGCAGACATTATCAAACAACCGGAACCAGAAATGAAAGAAAAAAAATAAGAAAAGAGGACATATTTTCATTTTTTAAATAGAGGAATTTTCAATTCACAAGAAAAGAGTACCCCCCCAAAAAAACAAGAAATGTTCTGGAAACCAAGCTCAGCAGGAGATATGTCATCAAAGGGATAAACACACGGGCAATCCCCTTGTAATTTACTCAGGACCATTCTTAAACTAGACAATTGATGATATAAGTACGTTCGGAGAGTAGAAAGATTACATTTACTTGAGAATATTGTTAGAGGGTACCATTAAACAAGCTGAGATTAAATAAAATAAAAAAAAGAAAAGAGATATTCTGAAAAACATCTTTTCGGAACAATGCTCGGCAGAAGAAGTCACATCAAAAGAATAAACACCTTGACAGTCCTCCTTCTAAAATATTTAGGACCATTCTTAAAATGAACAAGGGAAGAATTCAGACGAATCGACCAAATGACGAGGGAAATTATGACGATGTGTTGTATAGCCATGAACAACTATACATACACATATGCTGATGCATGCAGAATCATAACAACGACACAATAAAGACGAGCGACACAGTTTTTTAGGAAAATATACCTCTCACATTATTTGAAAAGGTTCGAAAGGGTTGAGTGTGAGAGGGAGTTGGAGACCAAACAGAACTGCAACATATTGACCTCCACTCTTAGGGCCATAACAGCGTTTCTTTCCCGTTCTTCTGGGCTGCTCAATCGGAGGCCTAGGTACCCAGCCTCTCTGGGACATGTTCTCATTCCAGCATCTTCTCTCCAACTGACTGACTCCCTGTCTTCACACCGGTGCATTTCCTATTTTGACAGCTTGGCCGGGGTCAATATATTACAGATGTACTAAGCCTTACATCCGACAATTGACACAGATTATATGTCTCAAGCAAAAAAGGTGAAAGAGAACTTGTCAATATTGTACACAGTGTAGATTCATCAACACAAGGACTCAAGAAATACATTTAAAAAAGCAAAGAAAGATTAATTGTAGCAGTAACAACAATTGTAACAAGAATAAATAGAAACCCAACAAAAACTAGAAAACAGATGCGTAGGTAAACAATTGTACGGATATTTCAAGCGACAATCCGGCGAGATTCTATACAAGATGACCAGGATATATCAAAGAAAGGGAAACGTTAAGAAAGAAGGTGAATCTCTGTTAAAGGCAGCCCAAAGTAATGAAATGTGAACCAATTATATAAAAGCAAAATTTGAAAATAGGCAACAAAATAGCAAGTGTCGGTTATGTGGAAACAGATATGAAACAGTTAACGAGATAATAAATGATTGCATCAAACTAGCTCAAAAGGAGCAGAAGACGAGGCACGAGTTGGCAGGAAAAGAGATCCACTCGGAATTTTTTCAAGAGATTAAAATTTGACCATACCACCAAATGCTAT
Organism: Sepioteuthis lessoniana; assembly: GCA_963585895.1. NCBI lineage: Eukaryota > Metazoa > Mollusca > Cephalopoda > Myopsida > Loliginidae > Sepioteuthis > Sepioteuthis lessoniana. The sequence continues at coordinate 122,492,912 of OY757909.1, read as the reverse complement.
TTGCAAAACCCAACATCTGTCAAAAGGAATGAGTTGCATAAGATTGTTTAGGATTTTTAGAAATAAACGGATCACCAATTACAGGTCTGAAGTAAAAACATTGTGTTAATCAATAAGAACAAATAATTTGTCATCAAGTAGATTCAACAAATACATAAACATGAATAGATTAACAAATATTTCGATCAAGTCAGAGAATTAAATAACCTATGAAGAATACGGTGATTGCAGTCGTAGGTGATACTCTTGGAATCCTCTCCAAAGAAGCGATGGAAAGAACTGGAAATCAGAGGAAGACTCGATACCATACAGACCATAGCGTTGTTATGAGATCAGCTAGAATAGTCCTGTAGACTTGCTGTCAGTCAGATTCTAATGATGGACATCCACCTAAAGCTGGTGAGAAAAACTTGCAAGGAGGGAAATAATAATTATAACATATTAGACATATCCAATTTATAAAATTTGTAAGCTCACAAATGGTTCGTCAATATCTCTGCTCGATATCAAGATTTCATTTTTCAGAACCGTAAGAAAAGGGGTCCTCGTGGTGTAATAATAAAAATGCGGGACTTGAGCTACGAAAAAAGCGAATCCAAACTTCAGTCACACAATTACATTCATTTTCAGATAAAAAAAATCATTGGCAAAGGCATGAGCCCGCTTATCCCCGCACCTATGGGTCAAATAGAATCACGAATGTTGATATGCCATGAAACAAACTAAACATTCGTTGAGCAAATGTTGAATCTAAAATGACCACCTCTCGTTTGTATTTTATAGTGATTTTATTTATTTATTTATTTTCCCCTGAATCCAACGCCATGCTGCTATATATTTCTTCCTAGAAGTTGTTTATAACTAATACAAAAAAATCAATTCAATAATAATAATAATAATAATAATAATAATGGATTTTGCCATTCTGGTGGCTCACAGAGTAAAAATAAAAGAAAATGAAAAGACAAATACTTGGACCAAGCCAGAGGGAAAAAATTGTCGAACATGAAGATAATAGTAATACTAATTGTAGTTGATACGCTTACCAAAAGGCTTGGAAAAAAGACAGGAAGAATTGAAATCAGAGGAAGAATCTAGACCATCCAGACCACAAAATTGTTAAAATCATCTAGAATACTCAGAAGAGTCCTTGGGACCCGAAGAGATGCTGTCACAAAGAATCCAGTGAAAACTACAAACTAACGCTGATGTGGGAAAAACTTACAAAAAAATTGCAATACTAATAATTATAACAAAAATAATAATAATAATATATCCCAAAACCGGCGTATTGGTCTAATGGGCCGAGCGGGCAGAGTGTTCGCCAATGAGCCAGGAGACCTGGGTTCAATCCCATGTCGTGTCATACCAAATACTTTTAAAATGGTACTTGATACTTCCTTGCTTAACACTCAGCAATATTAGGTAAGTATCAAGGGTAGTGGAGCAATCCAGGGAAAGGAGTAGCACCCTCCCCTACGTCTCGGTGTAGTAGCTATTGAAAAGGGACCCTTCTGGTCGCCCTCGACTACAGTCGCCAACTTTACTTTTACTTTATATATTCCAAGGAGATGCACTATCTCCATTATTATTTATAATTGCGATAATGATACTCAACTACATACTCAGAAAATTCACAGCTGAATACAAACTTACAAAATCGCAAGAAAAGTTAAATCCCCTAAAGCAAAAAATGAAAGAGAATTGGAAACTCTAATACACGTAGTCAGAATATACAGTCAGGACATAGGGATGGAATTTGGCATAGAATAATGCACCATGTTAGCAATGAAAAGCAGAAAGCGTCACTTTACGGACGGAACAGAGCGACCAAATAAGGACAAAACTAGAACGCTCAGAGAAAAGAAAACATACAAATACTTGGGGATATTGGAAGCTGACATCATCAAACAAGGGAAGATGAAAGAAAAAATTAGGAAAGAATTTCGGAAGAACCAGAAAGTTACTCGAGACAAAACTATATAGTAGAAACCTTATCAAAGGAATGAATACCTGGGCTGTTCCCCACGAAATATATTTGGGACCATTCTTGAAGTGGACCAGAAAATAACTTAAACAAATGGACCAGAGAACAAGAAAACTAATGACCATGCATAAGGCATAACATCACAGAGACGACCTTGACAAACTATTTGTGTCAAGATACGAGTGATTCATGAAGTAGACTTGCCACCATTGAAGACAATGTTGACGCATCGATATAACGATTTGAAGACTACATAGAAAAGCATGAAGGAAGACTGATTACAGCCTTAAGAAACATTACTGACAACAGGTGCACCAGCAGAACGACAATAATCAGAAAACAAAAATGGGAAGAACATTTCTATGGACGTTTTAAACGACTAATATGCAACATCTCACACGAGAAAACGTGGACATTGCTTATAAAGAAACGGAATTTTTCCAGATATCGGCTAAAGCCAACGCTATAAGGACCAATCATATCAAAACAAGAATATATTAGACTTAAGAAAACAGCAAATATAGGTTATGTGGTGAAAGAAACGAAACTATCAATCACATAATAAGCAAATGTAGCAAAGGAGCACAGACTAGTCTCGACTTGGTGGGCAAAGTGATCAACTGGGAATTGTGCACGGAATTTAAATTTGACTATATGAACAAATGGTAGATGCACAATCCAACATCAGTCCCTCCTCTGGGATTTTGACATCCAAACGGATCACTCAAACTCGACCAGACGAACAGGCCTTCTGTTAATCAGCAAAAAAAAAGAGAACTTGCCAAATTGTGGACTTTGCTGTCCCGGCTGACCATAGAGTAAAATTAAAAGAAAGTGAATAGGATAAATACCTCGACCCTACTAGATAACTAAAAAATGAACAGTGGAATATGAAAGTGACGTTTATACCAATTAAGATTGGTTTTCTTGGTACAGTCACCAAGGATTAATAAAGGGAGTGGAGGACTTGGAAATAAAAGAATGAGTAGAGACCTGCCAAACTACTGCATTACTGAGATCGGTCAAAATACTGAGAAAAGTCCTGGAAGCTTGATGAGACTTGTTGTTACGCAGACCCCTCTGAAATACCGTCAGATAACGCTAATGTAAAAAAAAACTCAGGAAGTAACAATAATAATAATAATGAAACAACGCGATATGGACCAATATTATCAAATCAAGAAACAGCAGATTTAGGTTATGTGGTGATCAATCACATAATAAGCGAATGCAGCGAATTAACAAAGAAAGAAAAAAGACTAGGCATGAGTCTGTGAGCAAGGTGATCCTCTGGGAATTGTGCAAGAAATTGAAGTTTCACCATACGAACAAATTGTATATGCTCTACCAAGAATCTCTCCTGCAGAATGAGATGCATAAACTCTTCTGGGATTTTTAGATACAAACGGATCACCAAATCTCGGAGAGACGACCAGACCCAATTATAATCAACAAAAAAGAGAACTTGCCGAATTGTGGACTTTGCTATCCTGGCTTACCACTGAGTAAAACTGAAAGATAACACAAAGAGGGATTAGTACTTCAATCCTGGGAATAGAAAAACTGTGGAACTTAAAAGTGACAGTTATACCGATTGCAATTGGTACAGTCACCAAAGGATTGGTAAAAGGATTAGATGACTTCGAAATAAGAAGACTAGTGGAAACCATCTAAATTATAGAACTGCTGAGATTGCCAGAATACTGAGAAGAGAACGGGAGACTTGAGGAGACTTGCTGCCACTATGACACCATTGAAAGACCATTAGCTAACATTTGTTAAATAATTTATAGAAAGATCATGAGTTGAGCTTCAAGTTTGTTGGCTAATGGGTGAAGTATTTTCTTTTTTATTAGAGTCTTAAAATTTCAATGTTAGATCGCGTTAAAGTTTTCCTTACCTCGTCTCTTCAGCACCGAATGTTAGTTAATTCGCGCTTTTTCATTTTCTAAGCTGCAGAACTCTTGCTTTCCATCAATATTTTTTGATATATGAATTCTTTTTTTTTCTAAGCTTAAACACCACATTCAATTCTATTCGTGCTTCAACCGTGGAATTTTTTCTCCCTTGTTTCCTACTATAAAGAATGATTTTTGCATCAACTCTGCAAAATATTCACTGCTTTTAACTCCTCCTGTGGCTTATAAAGCAAATAAGGATTGAAATATATCGACCGAAAAATTGGCCAGCTAATTGTCGTGGTTGTAATCTTAGCATTACAATTTCTTTATTAATTGTATCCTATCTAATTTTCTTTTCTCTACATCAATTTATGTGAATCAGAATGATACTCAGATTTTAAATTCACCTCTGATATAAACGATAAGTTCTCTGTCTAATGTCATTCAACTTCTATCAATGAAAGTAGTTGTAATCATATAAAACACTTTTCAAGGTTTTTCATAACTTTTTGAATTTGTGAAGATCCAACTAACATAAAAGTTTAAAAAATCAAGATGAGCGTGATTTTAGGACATTTTTAAAAATGGCAAAAAAATGAATGATCTACATTTATTTGTTGAAATCATTTTGCATTTGTTCAAGGCCCCTAAATAAAATCCTGCTGGCGCGCGCACACACACACACACACACACACACACACACACACACAGACTGACAGACAGACAGACAGACAGAGACACACACACTCACACATACACACACACACACACACACACACACACACACATATATATATATATATATATATATAACTTGAATATGATCTAATACCAAACAGGAGTTTCGTACAAAAGCAAGGCAGCAACGTTTAACTCTGAAGGTAGATCCTGAAATAAATTATATATAAAAAAAAAAAAAAAAAAAAAACGGAGGTGGGTAAACAGGGAGGTAACTCCTCAGCCCTCTTCTACCAACTCCCACCCTTCCCTCCTGTGTCTATTCTGTAGGCCATTTATTTATCTATTGGATCTGAAGAATTCCTGTTTCTTTTGTGTTATTGATATTTATCAATACCCATAACAGGATGGAAATAAATCTATAATCCTAATGTGACCGATTTTTGTTTTTCTTAAAGAAATTATTGCTCTGTTTTGTTAGTTACATTGAGCTCTTTACTCGGAAAATTTTAAATGCCTATAGTGGAATGAATTTGTCCTGACGGAATTATTCCCGACTCCGGTTTATCTGGACTGAATAATACACACACACACACACGTATATATATATATATATATATATATATATGTCCGTTTGTGTTTATGTTTGAATGTCTTTTGTTTACAACTTTATAATACTTAAACGGAAAACATATCAAACATTTTTCTTACTTAGATTTCGCGCACTTGTATCGTACAATCTATATTACTCAGAAAATATCAATATTTAATTTTGTATTTCAATTTTGTATTCTTTTTACTCAATGTGAACAATTGCTCTAATCATCTATTTCTCTACGTTATATGATACAATTACATTTCGCCATAATCTCGATAAAATTCTGTAGAACCCTTCAATACTTTTCTGACATTGTAGATGTCTCGACTGTTCCTCCTCTGGAACTGAATGGAAGTACTCTCTAGATTAGAAATCAGCTGACCTCAGTCGAATTCACATCCATGAATCTGATTTAGTTTGGTTTGGTTTCTTTGTTTTTAATGGCATATCAACCTTTGTTGGTTATTTAATGCCCGAGCCATTCTCCAAGAAGAACAATAGTTGTACTATTTAACCCATTGGTGGGAGGATAAGGGGGTTCATACCTTTCCCAAGGGTATTTGCCCGAAAGTGAACGTAATAGCGCGACTGGAGTACGAACTCGCGTACTACGATTCCGCAGTCCATCGCTTTAACCATTACACCACGAGGACACCCCCCCGAATCTGATTTATTATTACTTGAGGAGTATACAAAAGAATTAACATGATCAGATTTTCAATTTGAATATTTGTCGGTAAATCGTCTTTCACTTGAGATTTACTGTCAACTTTTAAACCGTTAAACTATTTATGAGATGAATGTTATCAAGTACACAACCCGGGTCGACTGAGTCTTCTTGGGTCCACATAACAGACTCTAAGTCTATCTGATAATTTCCTATAAGCAAAGAACATTCCACCATTTAATTCAATTAATAAAAGTGCATTTATTAAAAGAAACACTTTCTTTCTCATTCAGATTTTCTCGTTGGCTTTTATCAATTAGGTAAAAAGATATAAAATGCTTCCCTTACTTTACAACAAGTCAAACTATTCTTGATGTTTCAGTTTCTGTAACAGCGTCATTCCTTGAAGAATCAATCCATTTTCATTCTTATCGATTATTTTTGTATACATTCACTTTTCATGAATTAAACGTTGACGACAATTTTCAATAGAATTTCTATTTTATATATCTAATAAAAGTGGATTATTTTAGTCGGGTGTTTTAGTAATTACGGCTTTTGCAGAGAGCTTAGCTTTGGAAAAAACGGCTCTTCTCAGTTTCTCTCATTTTATGTCTGTCACCGTTTGTTAAAAATGCACGCATCTTAAATATTTACATTTGTGTTTTTTTGTTTTTTACATCTTTCATATTTACCTTTCATTTTTTTCCCCTCTCGTTTGCCTTTTAAGGATTAACATTGAATGCTTTATTTCGCTTTTCAGTCACGTGGTTCATTCGATGAAAATATAGCTTCACAAAGAGAATGCAATAAAAATAAAAGTTAGAAAGGAAAATGTCATAATAATAACGACAACAACAAAAAAGCAAAAGGAGAGAACGGGAGCATAGAAATAAAAAAATAGATAGATTGATGCATACATAGATAGATGTGTGTGTCTGGATATATATATATATATATATATATATATATATATATATATATATAAGGTAAACAAAGGCTGCTGCTGCTGTTTCTAAAAATAAAAATACCTTAAAATTCCCTTAGCCAACGTTGTCCGCAAACAGTCTAACGCAAAGTTGGACGGGTTTCGATCCCGGCTTCGAGCGTCCTGCGTGTCTAGCCACACTGAAGAGTTCTGATAGAACGAAACAGTCTGTCTGTGGATTACTATATATATATATATTCGTTAAGAAAAACAACGAAACCGGTCACATAGGATTATAAATTTATTTCCATCCAGTTACGCATTCTGAAGAAGTCCTGTTAATTTTTTTTCGTGTTTTTGGAAATTTCAAAAATGCGTTACAGGATGGAAATAAATTTATAATCCTATGTGAACGGTTTCGTTGTTTTTCTTAAAGAATTTATTGCTCTGTATTATTGTTACATTGAGCTCTTTACCAGGAAAATTTAAATATTAATTCATGAATAATTTCTTGTCCTGATGGAATTACTCCCAACTCCGGTTTAACTGGACCAAAGAATACCTATATATATATATATATATATATAGTATATCTGTATAGATAGATAGATAAGAAGAAATTGAAATAGACAGATATAAAAATAAACAAAAGAACTAAATATGTACACCCTCACTCACGTACGCATGCACGCACGTACACTTGCTAACACACACACACACACACACACACACAAATATATATATATATATATATATACATGCATATATATATATATTTATATATATATATATATATATATATATATATATATATATATATATATATATATAGAATTAATTTGAACAGGTTAAGATAGATACATTCGAATAGACTTAGATCAACTTGAAAATATGGAGGTATAAAAATTTTAAATATAGTGACGTGACAAAATCAAATACGCTATTATTTCAGTCAATTCGGAGGAAACGTAAGCACACATGAAGAGGCTTAAACAATATCTTCAAAAACTAATATATACATTGTTTGAAAACACTTTCCTGGATATACAATCCGACTGAGAGATAGGAACTGACTTATGCATCTATATACAAGTTGATAGATAGATAGATAGATAGATAGATAGATATGAACAGTCTCATGAATCGAGAGGGAAAATGTTTGTTATGAACAGATTAAGATAGAAGAGAGTGATAAGAAATGAGTTGAATGAAACAGTCTAACTGGGAGATATCAAGCAATCTTCTTCGTTAACTAATAAAATGCAAAGATAGATAGATAGATAGATAGATAGATAGATAGATAGATAGATAGATAGATAGATCGTAAAAGTTTACGGATAATGACAGAATGTGATACTTAGTGAACAGTCTGATACATATATATATATATATATATATATATATATATATATATATATAAGCAGAGAACAATTTATCTGGTTTGGTTTACAAAAGAAAAATGAGACAAAGCTTTTGAAATTGTGTTGGCTGTAAATGAAAAAAAAAAAGAGTTTTGGCCTGTGAGGGTGCGGGGGAACTTGATATGACTCCCAAACCAAAGAAAGCGACAAACATATAGTGCATGATGGTTGGGGGGGGTCGTCTTCAATAAGAGATCCGACTCTTCCATGTCCCATTTTGACTAACATGCAGAAGCAGGACCCTACACTGTGTTGGCTCCATGCATGATAAACCAACCGTGTCCACTCGACGGGGAGAAGCGAAGTCGAGACTCGTAATGTAACAGGACAGGAAGAAGAGACACAGTTGTCTTGATTGTTCTTGCGTGTTTTTCCCGCTGTGAATGGAAAAAGACTTAGATGGTTTGTCTCCTTGATAAGATACTGATGAGTTTTTCTTTTCTTTGCGTGTGTGTGTGTGTGTGTGTGTGTGTGTGCACGCGCGTACGCGCACGCGTACTCATGTGTCTTTTTTTTTCTCTACGCAAGAGTTCTGCGATTGTTCATGTGTATATATGTGTTCTATCAACTGCATGAAACGTTATCAGTGCATTTGAAGCGTTTATTATATGAATGAGAACAGCAATTAGTGTTAGACAAGACGAAATAAAAGTAAACAAACAAATAAATAAAGCTGATTTGTTTTTTTAGTCGTCGATGCATGATCTAATATTTGCAAAATACATTTCTCCTTGTCGAGTTAGATAGAAACCTAATTTGTCAACAGTGTTAGTTGTCGATATTTGTATTTATCTAACCCCTCCGATACTAGCAAGATGTGACACAAGGTCAATGTTTAAGCTCAATAGAGCTGGTTTGTATTTATACCTTTTCTTCTGCTAAACTGGTTAACTTTACAAAGCAAGAGAACCCAGTTTGTCCTAATATTTACTCATAGCGAGAGGGAGAGTGCAGATGGATTCATGCCACTCTTAAGGGGATTAGCCTAAAGTGAAATACAAACATCTTCGTCTAGGATTTCAAATTGGTTCGTTGATTCCATTTCCTACGAGGATAATCAGTTCACCAAGCGCACCTCCAGTGGTCAATTTTTTCAGACCATCTAATGAATAGCACCTTAGATATTGACACAGGCTAAAATTCCTACACAAATGTACCGTATTTAATCATAAATTGAAACAGATTAATCATGTAAGCATCTAAGAGCATTTTATTAAAATGCTAGTATTCAAACCAGGTTTCTCAATGAATAAGTTGCTTTCAAGTACTTCTTCGGAGCTCGTATTAGCGGAGGAACGTAATTTAGGAGGCATTAAAAATTCACGAAATTTCGGGGTCACTGTTTCAGAAATACACACCTATATGAATAAGACTGCAGATTTTGCGCCATTAATAAGCAAACACTGAACTCAGATACAACAATATTTACAACTAAAGTGATTCACTTTTATGATATCCACATAATATCAATTCTTCCTAATTTTACGTTATTTCCCATGACGGAACGTGTGTTCACAGTGGAGATTTATTTCGTGGATAAATTTACATATTGGGTGAATTTAAAAAAAAAGTGGTTTATAAAAGTTTTGTCGAACATTAAAAAAAAAGGTTTCATTTTTTAAATATTTTTTTTTATTTAATGGCATATCAACCTTCGTGGGTTGTTTAATGCCAAGGAAATCCTTGTAGAAGGACAAGGGTGCTACTGTTTAAACCTTATCTGTAGGGATTAGGAAGTTTACACATTTCCCGATGATATAGTTCCAAACGTAAGCGTTACAGCTTGGCTGGGTTTCGAACGCGTTTATTACGATGTTGCCGTCTTTTGAAGAAAAGAAGGCTAACATTGAAAGATGAGAGTGAAAAAACATTATGAATGAATGGTTGATAGACTTATAGTTATGTATGGCATGTCAACTCGGCCAGGATTATCTTATGCTTAGAGGTTAGGGAATCATATTCATTGTACATTTATATTCAGATGTTTTTTGGGGTTTTTTTGGGTTTTTTTTACACAGGATCCAGTCAAATTGTAATAATTTTTAAGTCGCTCTATTTGTCGCAAAGATGAGAACTGATGAGGTACTCCCTCTCCGGATTTGAATAGTGCTGTGAATAATGTCAATAAAAGAGTACTACGCATTATCGAAACTCACAAGAAATGGAGTTTCATTATCAGACCCAGTATTATACACAGGAATCAAAGCTTATGAAAGGTAGGAGCAAATCTAATGAAATAACATGAATTTATATCCATTTTAAAGAAAATAATATTATCATCTCTTGTAAATCTAAATGTAAGTAAAAAAAAGTAAAGAAGGCTCCCTTTTCAATAGCTACTACACCGAGGGGAGGGCGCTACTCCTTTCCCTGGATTGATCCACTTAACCCTTGATACGTACCTTATATTACTGAGTGTTAAGAAAGAAGGTATCAAGTACCATTTTTAAAGTCTTTGGTATGACGTGACCTGGGATTGAAGCCACGTCTCCCGGACTATTGACAAACATTCTACCCACTAATTAATATCATTGTAATTTATCTTTCAAATATTATAAATATGGATTATAAAATATCATTTACATACTTTTTAATTAAATTCTATGGTTTGCTTTCTTGGGAATCAAATGTAGGGAAATATTAAGTATAAACAAAGACATAAGTATCTGATTTATAATAAGCATACGGACAACTGAAAATGTTTAACACTATCTAACCTACTGGCTGTTGATGTGTCAGAAGGTCGATCTAATATAACATCCCAAGGAGTGACGCTAAAATCCGTTAGTTCCGTCGGGATTTACTTTCTGTGGCGTCTCAGTCTCTTGGCAATAAATCCAGACCTTACACATTTTAGACGAGAAGGCAAGTACTGCCAGGAGCGAGGAAGGCGTCCTGTAAATAAACTGACTTCTTACTCAAGGTACATGAAGATATTTATCTGACTTCTCCAGTCCCCGAAGCCGGTATGTGACATTCGATCAATTTAATGTGGGATGACCCGAAAGCTAGGCAAGAGCGGTGTAATGGTTAGCAAGCTAGACTAGTAACCCTTCATGAGTGAATTCGATTCTTATTGGGTGCTCTCTTCATTCGGCCTTGTGCTGTATGTAAGCAAAAACAAGCCTCCCATGGCCCGGCTTACAAAAATGTTTAGATTAAGACGGCATTTCTTTTCAGAGGTGCCTTAGGCGCCGAGTAATAAACCTATACCTCAATCCTTTAAGGCGAGTAGGCTCTGCATTGCCTAGGGATGAGGAAGGTCCACTGAAGCTAAACTGTTTTTTATTTGACTCCCGACACAAAGGCTGAGATATCTTAGCAGTTCTTACTTTCATAACTGAAAAGTATTATTTACGAAACAACTCAATTTACGCTACACTTACTTGAATGGGGGGGGAGGGAAAGAAGGAAGAATCGAAGAATTTAATTCTTTTTTTTTTTCTCACCTTAACCGATAAGCGTCTGGAGTTTCCTAATTATACGCATCTTTGTTTTACATAAACATTCTTACTTCTTTCATCTCTTCTCAAGTGAAGTTGTTTGAAAGCTGAATATTTGCCGTGTAAAAATGCGCTGGAAACGTTATTCCTTTCTTTATGATTTTGTTTTCATTCTTGTCATTATTATCTCAGTCACCACACAATCTCTTCACACACACACACAAAAATAAAAATAAAAAAAGTGTGAGAAGATAAGTTTCTCTCAAAATAGGGAACTAAATGAAGGATACAAAAATGGTGAGCTGATTCGTTCCAATATGATTGATTTAAAAGGCATTACATAGGTTAAAGAATAGTGTTCATATTTTCAGCTTTTGTGTAGTTGCTTGTAAGTGACTTTTTACGTACAGTTATATGGTATCAAGTATTCTTACATAATACAAATAATGTTCACAAATTTATATCGTTTTAATTAACTTAGGAAACAATTATATCTTCAAGGAACTTTTCTTGATACAAATAATTTACAGTTATATAGTATCAAGTACTTTGGAGGTGCCCGTGATGTAATGGTTATCGTCGTAGGAAATGGACACGGTGACACGAGTTCAAATCCTGGACCAGACTGATTGCATTTAACATAGCACTAATACCCTTGGGAAAGGTATGAATCCAATCATTCTCCCTCCAGCTATGGGTAAATAGTAGGGTAGACTGCATTCTTCAGCCTTGGTGAGGCAACTAGTCTAGGAGAAGGAAAACTCTGAATTCAAACCTGTTAAACTCCGCTTAAGAAAGATTGACCTAGTGTCATATCCTGCCCGAGCGGAGGGGTTGGTAAATATATATAGTATCAAGTATTCCTACTTAGTACAAATTAAGTGAATAAAGTTATCTTGTTTTGTATAATAATTCTTAGTAAACAATTGTAACTTTAAGTACTCATTCTTTGGGCAAATAATTTAGTTATATGGTATTTGTCATTTCTCTCGGATACGAATATTTTTTAAAATATCTATTTGATCCATATATGGGATTCTAACACTCGATTTCAAAATGGATTTTGGAGTAATGACAATGAAGTGGTACTCCATATTCCTTTGATACTGAGAAATAGAACCTCACCATCAATGCTGGTAGTGTCCCCTCAGGTCATCTTATTTTTATCTTACCTCTTAGTCAGTCAGCGTATTCTAAACAAAAAAGAGCGGATTTTGCAAAATAATTAATACTTTACGTCTTAAATATTGCAATTGAACCAGATCTCAAAATATAACTGTACTTGTGCCAGACTTAGGTTGATGAATATTTAAGAGGTCTGCTTCTTTTCTTTAATATTTTTTTTTACTTACATCGGTATCAAATATCTCGACAGAACTTTTCATTTTCCTGAGGTTGAGCTGCAATGACATCGAGAAAAATCACCAGTGGCCAGTGGAACTGAGGACGGGTGCGTCAATATTTTTATTAAGTTTTATTAGACTGGTAAAAAAAAAGAACTCATAAGTAATTGTTTGCTATCGGCTGATACGTTAGATGACCTACACTGGTGCCTTACAAATAACCACGGATTCTTGTGAAGAAGACATACTTTTTGGATGAGCTGATAACCGAAGATTAGTGCAACAATGTCCCACTGATTCGCTTGAACAATATTGGCGAGATTTTGAAATTAGAATTTTTCTGTAAAACTAAAAGCCTGATAATATACGGTATATTATTCCACCCTTAGTCTGTCAAAACTCATCAAAATATATGGTTGTTTTTACACAAGACTTCACCGACATCAACTAATAATTTTATAGTTTGTCTTACAGCACACAAGTTTATATAGACTGTCAAACTCGCATAGATGATACCAACAGTAGTTAGTGTCTTTGGAACGGTCCAAAAACTCTAGAAAAGATACTGAGGGAACTGGAGATTAATGAAAGAATCAAAACCATCCAGACTATTGAGCACTTAAAAACAGTTTGAATATCAATGGAGATCTGAGAAGGTTTGCTGTCACTTAGACTTTTCGGATAAACTACCATTAGCATTGGTGTAAAACATGCAAGGAGTAAAATTATATATATATATATATATATATATATATATAATTATAATTATTATTATTAGCAACAGCAGTAGTAATATTAGTAATTGTAGTAGTATTATTGAAATAACGAGAGTAAAACATTTAACTTGAAAAAGAATAAAAGCAGTTAGTTCATATAGGCAGAAAAGAAAGTATTCTAATATATATTAGTAAATTTCTCACACTGTGACGAAAAGTTTCACGCTGTGTATACCACGATCACCAGGCAGTTAAGATTTCAATATTTTAGTTCTGACACACACACACACACACACACACACACACACACACACACACACACACACATATATATATATATATATATAGGTGTGTGTGTGTGTGTGTATGTGTGTGTTTAATCCCAGTAAAAGGTCGTTTCGGTTGAGAGCAGAAGCCAAATATAATACTCTTAAGTCTGTAGAAAGATGATTGTGGTTTTAATTTCAAACTACTTTTTATGAATATTATATCAGTAAAATGGCACTCAACAGTTATCCGTGCAGTTACCCATGAAATTAACTGACGGGCGAGGTAACGTTTAAATGTAGAAACATGATATATTAACGTTTATTTGAATTCTGTCATCTATGAATATTCATAGTTATATACTATTTACAAGATTACATAAGCAAGACTATGCTGCATTATGCTGGATTATATATATATATATATATATATATATATATATATATATATATATATATTTGGGGGTGTCGTTAACTGAACCATATACAACGCTCTAGATAACTTCTTTAGAAATGAACCGTTAAGTGAAATAATCTCATTTAATGTTTTAAAACTTTCTAAAAATAGGAACGTGTGAAAATTAATCCAATCTAAAATATGATTCAGTTGCTGTATATGGTTGATTTTAAATTTAAATCAAATCGTTTAAAATGGTTCTAATGAAAGTCAAGATTAAATTTTAGAGGAATGTTTTTTTTTATTCGAATCAAAATTATTTTTGTGTGTTTTTAATCACCGAAAGTTCATTGTAAATCTCTCGAGAGCTGCTCGACGCATTTAGAATCTTGTTTAAACTCTCTACATGGTATCTTTCGATGCATGTTGGGTTGGTCTCTATGTTTTAATGTATTATACATTAAATCTGACGTCATTCCCTTCTGTTATATTTCAAGATGGAATAAAGATCTTAAGTAATTTAAGGGCTGAAATTTAAATATTGTTTTATTTCCTTCCGGTTCTCTAAGCAGAAGCCTCAGCGGAATTTAAGACTACTTTAAGATTATCTCAAAATACCACAATAAAAATTCTGGCGTCCAACATTTCATCATCCGTAAAAAAAGTATACTGTTGAGTTGTACTGTTGACTAAATAATGATAATAATAATAATAATAATAATAATAATAATTGACAGTTTTTTTTTGCTATCAAAGAAGACAGCAGAAGGTTCCTATAACTCACTTCCATAGAAAAAACAACAGCAAAAACTGGTGTGAAAACTCACAAATAATAATAAGTCTCGGCCAGACTACTATACCTAGTAATAGTCAGCAAAAAAAAAAAAGAGAACCTGCCGAATAGCGGACGTTGTTGTCTCAGCAAACTAAAGAATAGAATTAAAAGTAACTGAAAAACGAAGAAATGTAGACCTTTCTGGAGAACGAAAAAACTCCGGACCATGAAGGTGACGATGGTATCAGTAGTAATTGGCGCATCTAGAATTATCCTCATATGATTGATCACGGGACTACAGGACCATCCAGATAACAGCATAATTAAGATAGGCTAGTATACTGAGAAGAGTCCTGGAGACTTTGTTGGATAGCAGAGAAAGACAACAGTGCTGATGTGTAAAGATGTAATTTAATACTTCTCTTTTACTTTTATTATCCGAAATCAACGTATGGGTAGAGTGAGAGAAGGTTGGATGTTTGAGCTAGCATACATACAGGAGCCAGGGCACGGTTATTTTGTGAAACATTTGTGCCTTTCTTTTTCATTCTACCCGGGTCGAAGTCTTCCCTGGCGTAAAAAATTTTCCGGATGCTACGCTCATTCTCGTGGTCACTCCTCGCGTGGACACGCATTCCTCTAGCATGCAACGCGCAGAATTTATGTGACACTTTCACTGGGGAACAACCTGCGTCCTTTTCACTTAGGAAGACAGGGGAACTTTCAGTTATGGTACCCTTGCAACTTACCCGGCATTTACGTTTGGGCATCTGCATCGTGTTTACTTTAGGTAACGAGTGCATTTCATGTCATACCACCCACGTAATTTAAATGGCATGTCAAAGGGTTCTTCAGCAATCAATATCCATAAACTTGAGGATCTTCATGTCAAAGGGATCTTCAGGTTAAGAGTTCAGGTGCATAGTCATTGGGTACAGCTTTATGCTCGTGCGCAAAAGATATGACAATCACCATTTGTCATAATAAATCCCAGACAGGAAATAGTGGCTGGAGTGTGGATGACGTCGTGCCCAGAAGAGATGGTCCTGAGAATTTGAGGATTTTGAAAAAAGAGAGTTGAAATTTGACATTGGACCATTGAGGCAGAGAATTAAGTTTCTGCCATTGAGTTGAGAGTTAGGGATTCGGCCATTGAGTCGAAGAGTTGAATAGAGATCTTAAACACCACGAGATGCGCCGAACGTTGAGGGTGGGGTTTGCATAGTATGATTACTGAATACTTTTAAGAATTGCGTCTCTCTCCTCGTGTCGAAGAACCGAAGTCAGAAGTTAATAAAACCGTTCGTACCTGAACAACAGAACCCGCCTGTGTTTGCATTTGTTAATGTATTTGTATTTGCCTGTTTTGCATATGTATACGTATGGTAAACAACATATAGATGAGAGGAAAAAAACAAGAAAAGAGTATCTCAGGAGAACGAGAAGATTTCTCCAAACCAATCTCTGCAGCAGAAATTTCATCAAAAAAAATAATACCTTGTCTCGCTTGTAAGATGCCCTGGACCATTCTTCAAATGGACGAGCCAAGATCTCAATTAAATAGAATAAATGACTAGAAACGTGGTGACTATGGACAAGGCCTTAAATCTGAGAGACGACATATTCTGACTGTATTTTTCACGAAAAGAAGAAGGAAGAGGATCAGCCAGAATTGCGGATTCTGCTACTGCATGAATATGTAGACTCAAGGTATATATTAAAAGAGCAACTATAGACTAATATCTGAAGGGCAAGAACAGCAGCGTCATCATAAGAATAAACAAAAAAAAGATAGAAAAATGAAAATTATAATAAAAACTACAGAAGTGACAAATTGTCGAAATTACCGACGAAAAACCGTGACATGACTAAGAAAATGAAACCTCAAATCAAAGACTGAGTCTCAAAATAAATGAAGAGACGAAACTGAATAGCTAGTGTATATTATTTGAAGAAAGAATGGATACAATTAATCACATAATCAGTGAATACAGCAAACTTACACAAAGTAAAAAAAACTAAGTACGACTGGATAAGTAAGAGATTAAAAATGGCCATATTATTGGATGGTATAAGCTCAAACCAGAATCTGTCCTGTAGGATGAAACGCATAAAAGCCTCTTGGACTTCTAGATAGAAGCGGTTCACTATATTCCAGCCAGAAGACGAGACCTCGATTTAATTATCAAGAAAAGAAATGACTTAGCAGGTAATCTTTCCAGTGGACTACAGAGTGAAAATAAAAAAATGCAAAGAGTGTGGCATATTATTTGATTTTGCCAAAGAAATAAAAAATGGTGAATATGAGTATGACAGCGATACCATTTGTAGTTGGTAAGTTGGGAACGGTTCGCAAAGGCATGGGAAGTGAACTCGAGGCATTAGAGATTTGAAGAATAATCGAGATGATCCAAACAACAGTATTGTTAAGATCGCTTGGAATGTTGAGGAGATTCTCAAGACCTGAGGGGGACATACTGTCTCTTAAACTCTAGTGAAAGACAGCAAGCCAACGGGGGTGTCAAAAACTTTCTAGGAATAAACACCCGAGCATTCCCTCTTGTAAGTTACTCACAAACATTCTAAAGATGAATAAGAGATGAACTCAGATAAATGAACCAAAGGACAAGAAAGCTATAGACAAGGACTGACAGTATCTGTTAAGAAAGGGAGAAGGAAGAGGACTCGCAAGCATTGAGAATTGTGTTGATGCATCTTTAAAAACACTCGGGTACTCCATTAAAAAGCAAACTTTTTGCACCATTGGCAACGAAAGAACAGAGAGAACAATAACTAAAACAACAATATTGATATTTCAAGCTTCAGACTGGTGAGATTGTATATGAGAAAACCTGGACATATCTACAAAAGAGAAACTTCAAGATAAAAACTGAATATCGGCAGCACAAAAAAAAAAAAAACCGCCATTATGACCAATTATATTAAATAGAAAATAAATAATACATGACATAATAGCAATTGTAGGTTAAGTGGAGAAAGGGATGAAACGGTTAATAACATAAGCGAATATAGTAAACTAACACAAAAATAGAACAAAACTATGCAAGACTGAGTGGGAAAGGTGATTCCCAGTAATCAGTGCAATGACTGAATTTGACCATCCTACCAAAATGGTATATGCACAAAGCAGAATCTGTCTTCGAGAATGAGACACATGAAATTCTTTGCGATTGTGATTGGCTTTGTTTCATTACTTTGGTTAAATGGCATATCAACCTTCATGTATTATCCACTGGTGAAGGTATCCTTTTAAAAGACCAGCAGTGATGATATTTAACCTATTTATGAGGGGATAAGGAGGTTGATATATTTCCAAGGGCATTTGTATGAATGTTAATATAATAGAACAACAGGAATTTGAAGTCACTTACTTAGAGGCCACAGTTTAGCACTTAAGCCATTAAAAAACAGGGAATCATTCAAGGAATTTTGAAATACAATCTGATCCTCTTTCTCAGTCAGACCAGATAATGGAAATAACTTGCTATCTTTAGGATTTTGCTGTTCCAGCCGACCACAGAGTGAAAATCAAAGAAAAAGAAAAGAGACAAAACTTATCCTTGCCAGTGAACTAAGAAATATGATGAACGTGAGGGTGACGTGAAACAGTCCCCAACGGCTTTTAGTCACTAAAAGAATTGGAAATCAGAAGAAGAATCAAAACCATCAAAACAGCAACATCATTAAAATTGGTCACATTACTAAGAGAATTCCTGGAAACCTGAGAAGACTTATGTCCCACAGACTGGTAAAAACCACCAACTAATACCGGTGGAAAGAAATCGAATGGAAAATAATAATAATAATAATAATAATAATAATAATAATGTGAAAAGAAGGATAAATACCTCGACCTTGCTAGGGAACTGAAAAAACTGTGGAACATGCAGGTGACAATTATACCAATTGTAATTGGTACTTTTGGAACAGTAACTAAGGGATTACTAAAGGGACTAGAGGACTTGGAGGTTGGCGGACGAGTGGAGACCATCCAAACGACAGCATTGTTGAGAACTGCCAGAATACTAAGAAGAGTCCTGGAGACTTGAGGAGACTTGCTGTCACTCAGACTTCAGTGAAAAACCATCGGCTATTGCTGATGTGAAAAGCTCTAATGACTGAACAATAATAATAATAATAATAATAGGTACAAATACTTGGGCAACTTGGAGGCTGACACCATCGAACAAGTGGGGATGAAAGAAAAAATTCAGAAAGAATATCTCAGGAGAACTAGCAAGCTACTCGAGACAAAACTATCGCGCGAAAACCTAACCAAAGGAATAAATACCTGGGCTGTATCCCTCGTTAGATATTTGGGACCCGTTTTAAGTGGACCAGAGAAGAACTTAAACAAATGAACAAAAAAAAAAAAAACAAAAAAAAAACAAAAACTAATGACCATGCATAAGCCATTACATCCCAGAGACGACGTCGACAAACTATATGTATCAAGAAAGGAGGGGAAAAAGGACTTGCCAGCATTGAAGACAGCGTTGATTCATCGATACAACGACTCGATGACTTCATGGAAAAACATGAAATAGGACTGATCACAGCCATTTGAAATGATACTAACAGCACGATGACCAACAGAAGGACAATAACGAGGAAACAAAAATGGGAAGGAAAACAACTCTATAGGCGTTTTAAACGACTAATAAACAACATATCATTCGAGAAAACATGGTCATGGTTAAGAAAAGGAATCTTTAAGAGAGGAACAGAATCTCCCCTAATAGCAGCACAAAACAACACAAAAAGAACCAATCATACCAAAGCGAGAATAGATAAGACGCAACAAAATTACAAATTTGGCTATGCGGTGACAAAGACGAAACCATCAATCACATAAGCGAATGCAGCAAATTAGTACGAAGGGATATAAGACTAGACACGACTAGGTAAGCAAGGTTATCCCCTGGGAAATGTGCAAGAAATTTAAATTTGAACTTACGAATAAAAGGTATTTTCACAACCTAGCAGCTGTCCTGGAGAATGAAACACAAACTCCTATGGGACTTTGACATATAAACGGATCACCTAATGTCAGTCAGAAGACCAGACCTTATAATAACAAAAATAAAAAAAAAGAAGAAAACTTGCAAAATTGTGGACTTTGCTGTCCTGGCGGACCACAAAATAAAACTGCCAGAATGTGAAAAGAAGGATAAGTACCTCGACTTTCCTAGGGAATGAAAAAATCTGTGGAACATACAGGTGACAATTATACCAATTGTAATTGGTGCTTTTGGTACAGTAAATTAAGGATTACTAAAGAGACTGGAGGACTTCGAAGTGGGAGGACGAGTGGAAACCACCCAAAGTGCAGTTTTATTGAGAACGGTCAGAAAACTGAGAAGAATCCTGGAGACTTGAGGAGACTTGCTGTCACTCAGACTTCAGTGAAAGACCATCAGCTTTAACTGATGTGAAAAACTCTCTATGAGTAAATAATAATAATAATGATTACCCTATGGGATTAACATACGAACGGATCACCTCATCTCGGCCAGACGACCTGAACCTATAATTTTCAACAAAAAAGAGAACTTTCAAAATTGTTGACTTTGCTGTCCCAGCTGACCTCATAGTAAAATTGAAAGAAGGTAAAAAGAAAGATAAGTACCTCGACCTTGCTAGAGAATTAAAAAAACATGAAAGTGATGTTTATATCAATTATAACTGGTGCTATTGGTACAGTCACTGACGAATTATTGAAGGGGTTGGAGGACTTGCAAATAAGAGGACGAGTGGAGACCATCCAAACTACATTACTGAGATCGGCCAGAATACTGAGAAGGGTCCTGAAAGCTTGAGGAGAGTTGCTATCACTTAAACTTCAGTGAAAGACCACCAGCTAACACTGAAATTAAAATCTCTCAAGGAGTAAGATAATTACCAACCTGGAAAGACCCTGGCCCCTATTACTTACACGGATTTTGGTTTAAAATTTAAACTCTATCCAAGGCAGACTGGCAATCGAAATGTATAGATGCCTACAGAAAAATGGTATTCCCGAATGGATTGCCAAAGGAAAACCCACCCTGATCCAGAGAGACTATGAAAATGGTACTGCCCAAAAAAAGTATAGACTCATAACGTGCCTATCGATTATGTGATAAATACTAACGACACAATGCAGAAAAGAGATTTACTACTCATTGATAAGCCACGGACTGTTCCCCTATGAAGAGAAAGGATGCCGCAAGTGGGCCAGAGGGACAGGAAAACAACAATATATTGATCAACAAATCCTTATCGAGAGTAAAACGAGACGGAAAAATCTAGCTAAGGCGTAGATTGACGAGAAAAAGGCTTACGACATGGTCCCTCAAAGCTGTCTAAAAAAGTACCAGATATCCGACGAAGCTATAAAGTTTATCGAGAAAACCATGGAAACCTGGAGAGTGAAATTGACAGAAGGAGGAAAAAGCTTTGCTAAGGTAAAGATCCAGAAAGGCATATTCCAAGGAGATGCGCTATCACCATAACTATTTGTAATTGTGATGATGCCACTTAATCACATACTCAGGAAATGTACTACTGGATACAATCTTACTAAATCACAAGAAAAGATCAATCATATGGATGACTGTTCGCCAAAAAAAAAAAAAAAAAAGAATTGAAAAACCTAACTCAAACAATGAGGATATACGCTCAGGACATATGGATAGAGTTTAGCATAGAAAAATGTGCCATGCTAATTATGCAAAACGGGAAACGACACATGACCGTAGGAACGGAATCACCAAACAAGGAAAAAATCAGAATGCCCGGAGAAAAAGAATTCTCCGGGCATTCTGATTTTTTCCTTGTTTGGTGATTCCGTTCCTTCGGTCATGTGTCGTTTCCCGTTTTGAAAAAAAAAAAAAAAAATAGTGGGACTTCGCTAAATTGAAAAGTTTCGGGAACCTTATTGGACATAGTAGTCACGTGCCGTGGGCTTAAAATTATGTCGGTAAACTTTGATTTTGTCCGGCACAAAAATAGATCTCATTTTTGGAGCCGGTCACATGATATGTTTACAGATATAGCCTGCATCTTTGAAAGCTTTCTCTCTCTTAAGTTCTGACTCTCAAATGGTCAGTTTTCATTCTCTCGCCCGTACAGCCTCAGACATTTTGTCACGTACTGATAGAGACAGCCGCCAACATGAGAGAACATACAACAAGCAAAGATACGTTCACTGCTATAACGAAATGGGAATATTTGCTAGACTCCCATGCGCTGGAATTTCCATGGATGTTAAAATCGCCACACACATTCAGACGCAAACGCCGCTTTTCGATACTTTGGTTACTCTAGCATACGTACTTACAAGCATATATACATAAGTAAGGACTGTGACATTATAAGCCTCCGTTTTGGCAAGGAACATATGAACACATTGATAGTTTCCAACAAAAACACACTTAGATTCACCGTATATTTGTATCTGTCACATCTATACATACAAGAATATCTAACGAACAATACTCAGACATTCATTCTACTTTGTATGTTGTTTTTTTTTTTTGCTGAATTCTTAGTATATAACATTATCTTGTTTTATATTACCATATGGTAAAGTTTCTTTTGTCTGCGGAGTTCATAACATTGGGTTGTAAATTGTGGAACGACTCTCGAAGTTTTCTTAGTAACAAAACTTCGAGAGAACTTAACGAACAATTCTGTCCATCACAAATCATAAACACTTAAGCTATCTCCTTCGTTATATGCTTGGGATCATTCTAGAAGTGAACGAGGGAAGAACGTAAATAAATAGACAAGAGAACAAGAAACCTAATGACGATACATAAGGCCTTACATCCCAGAGATGACATTGAAGGACTATACGTGTAACAGAAAAAAAGGAGGAAGAGGACTTGCTAGCATTGAATGATAGCGTTGATGCATCGACACGGCTCGAAGACTATAAAGAAAAGCGCGGAGGAAGACTGATAACAGCGACCAGAAACAACAAAGACAACACAAGCATCAACGAATATAAATAGAAAACAAAAAAGGAAAGAAAAACATTTATGGAATTTCAAGCGACAAACGAGCGATATCTCACACGAGAAAACTTGGACGTGGCTAAGAAAGGAAGAAGTTAAGAGAGAATCTGAATCTCTTCTGATAGAAGCAGAAAACAACGTCATAAGAAATAGTTATATCAAATCAAAAATAGATAAGATGCAACAAAATAGCAAATGTAGGATTTGTGGAGAAAGGGAGAAAGCGATTAATCATAAAATAAGCGAATGCAGCAAATTAGTTCAGAAAGAGTCTAAGACTAAACACGACTGGGTGAGGAAGATGATCCACTGGGAATTGCGCTCAAAATTGAAATTTGACCACACAAATAAATGGTAAATTCACAACCCATAATCTGTCCTAGAGAATGAGAAGCACAAACTGCTCATGGATTTTGAGATACAAATGGATCACCTAATCTCGGCCAGACGACCAGACCTAGTGATAGTGAAGAAGAAGAAAAAAAATTGCCGATTTGTGGACTTTGCTGTCCCGGCTGACCACTGAGTAAAATTGAAAGAAAGTGAGGAGAAAGGTAAGTACGAGGACCTTGCAAGGAAAATAAAAAAAAACTATGGAACATGAAAGTGACGGTGATACCAATAGAAATCGGTGCTCTCGGTATAGTCCCCAAAGGACTGGAACAAGGACGGAAGGACTTGGAAATAAGAGGTCGAGTGGAGACCATCCAAACTACAGCATTATTAAGATCGGTCTGAATACTTAGGAGAACCCTGGAGACTAGAGGTGACTTGCTGTCTCTCAAACTCCGTTGAGACACCATTGGTTAACACTGGTGTGAAAAACTCTCGAAAGAGAAAAATTATGAGAAGAACAGTTAGTTTTAACATCTTTACATGAAATTAACTTAAGAGTGATGGTCTAGAAATAACGAAAATACTATGATACGCATAAATAAAATGAACAACCACAGACCCACACATACACACGTGCACACACTCACACACACACACATATATATATATATATATATGTGTGTGTGTATATATATATATATATATATGTATTCACTCATGTCACTTTACTTTCGGATGTCAAGCAGAAATTAAGACATAACCACCCATAAACTAAAAACTGATATTTTAAATTCATTTCTAATATGAACGGCTTTACAGATGAAATGAAGACATATATCTACATTATTCCTTTTACAATTTTCTCTGATTGATATTGTTTGTTTATAGAATAGAATTTGATGAAATAATCCTTAAAACTAGATTTCCGAGCAAAATTGAGGCACACAATCTGAAAAATGACCTTAACTGATAAAGACCATCCATATTTAAAACCTTCTTGAACGTTCCTAAAATGGATATTGATGAATTCATTCAAAAGCTGGTGACAAATCTCCCTCCAACTTAACCTTCGTATGTAAAGAAATTGCTATAAGAAAAGAGAAACTGAAAAGTAAGAATAAGAAATAAGAAAAAAAAACAAGATTAATCTAACGAAGACAGGTAAGTTGAAATAAATGAAAAAAAAAAATATGGAAAAACTCTTTATGAATAGAAAAAAAAAACAGGAGCGTTAAGGAAAATGTTACTTTTATTTGGTGCTGTGTCCGCCCTCGTGACTGTTAAAACAATAATAATCAACATTTCTGCAAGTCTGAGTATTAATGATGGTGAGACTAATATCCATAATAGTTTAAGGAGACAATAAATTACAGGCCATGACCATGGTAATATATATCAGTCCCAGAATCCATCTGGGTTTCTTTTTTATCAGTTCTTTGAACGGAAAATACGTATTTTTAACCGCTATTCGTGGTACTGTAAATGTCATTTTTTGCCTTTGTTCCTTGAGAAATAGAGACTTTGCCTTCTCTTACAGCGAAGTTGGGACACGTTTCTGCATTTTTGTCATATATGAATTTATGAATGAAATGTTTCTTACGTGTAAATGAGATTATCTTATCGTCTTTCTGTCTGTTTATTTAATGTTCGTGTATCATGCATATACTAATGTTAATATGACCTTAGTGAGTGGTGACTCGTCTTAATATTCATCCCTCTTACAACCAATACAGTAACCGATGAAACCGACGTGATATGAAGCCGCAACCTTCTGATACCATTAGTTTGATCGTAATATATTAAAATTACTAGATAATAGCCATAGTTTCCCCAGAAACCAAACTTCACCCATCTTCTTAAAACTTCCCGTATAGCTGTTGTGACAGGACATGAGAAATCGTATACTTGCTCCTACAACCATCAGTAAACTTGAACCAGAAGTGAAAAGCTTTCTTAGTTATTCAGCCAGCAAAAGAAAAAAAAAAGAAAAAAAAAAAATGATGTTCATATCGTAACCTTTTAAAGTAGGGGAAAATGTGTGGGCAAATTTTTTTCTTTGTCCAATCATGTGACCGTTCATGTGGCCGTCCGGCCGAAGATTTTTGGTCACTCGGGAATGTAAGCCTGTTACTCGCCTCAACAAACACAGAGGGTCAGATTTAATCCCACTGCCACTGGACATCCCATTCTTTCGCACTGAATACCTCCCCATTCTTCCGCCCTTGTTTTATTAGGAACAGAATGTGGGTAGATGGGGTAGGTGAAGAATGTAGTGTTTTATTTATTTTTTGTTGTTGTTTTTATTAAGGTTTGCTTTGCTATTAGAAAACTTACTTCCACTATTTGGTTTATCAGACCATCTTTATCAATCTGTCGAATAACTTACAATTAAACGACAGTTGCAAAATAATATTTGTAAGTTTTCAGCATTTCATTCTGTCTCTTCTTTGACTCAGATCTCTTTCTCTCTCTCTCTCTCTCTCTCTCTCTCTGCTTTGTCATTAGGCTTTCTATTTTTATACATATATTGCGTTTCGTCTCATTTTCTTTTTTATTTTCATGTTCTTTCTTTCTTTCTTTCTTTCTTTTTAGTTTCTCTCTCTCTCTCTCTCTCTCTCTATCTTTCACACACACACACACACATTCTCTCTCTCTCTCTCTCTCTCTCTCTCTCTCTCTCTCTCTCTCTCTCTCTCTTCATTGACATTACGCTTTGTATTTTTACACATATTTTACATTTTCTTTCTTTCTTTCTCAGAACAACTCTTTTTTTTTAACTGTACCCTTTTTTTTATATTATCTTAGCATTTTAATTTACCTTGTTTATTTTTTTCATTATTTCCTTCTTTATTCTTTCTCTCTCTCTTCTTTAATTCGCTTCTTCATTTTTGACATTTTTATCACATTCCTTTCCTGCTTTTCTAGCTACTCCTCTATTCAGCCAATCTCTTTACATCACACGCCTCGTTTAGCATGATACATTGACAAACACTACTAAGATATATAGATGGAAATAACAACACACATCTAAGGCGTGTCCTAATGAAACAAAGGAAGAAAACCAAGAAATAAAGGAATAAGACAGGTTTGAACAATAATAATAAAGAAGAAGAAGAAGAAGAAGAAGAAGAAACATGAAATTAAAAGAAAAAAACAGTCTAAGTGATTAAAAATAAATAATAGAGGACCAAACCTAATAATAATCAACAAAAAAAGAGAACTTACAGAATTGTGGACATTCCTGTCACAGCTGACCGTAGTGTAAGATCGAAAGAAATAAAAAAGAAGGATATGTACCTTAACTTTGCTTGGGAATTTAAAAGAACTGTTGAACATGAAAGTGACGGTTATACCGATTGTAATTGGTGCTCATGGTACAGTCACCAAAGAATTGTTAAAAAAAACTGGAGGACTTGGAAATAAGAAGACGAGTGGAGACAATCCAAACTACAGGATTTTTTAGAACAGCTTGAATACTGATAAACGTCCGGGAGACTTGAGGAGACTTGTTGTCACTCAAACTCCAGTGAAAGATCATCAGCTAACACCGATGTAAAAAGCTCTCAAAGAGTAAAATAATAACGAACAAATGGTATATACATAACCCAGCAGCTGTCCTGGAGAATGAGACACATAAAGTCTTATGGGATTTTAACATACAACGGATCATCTAATCTCGGCCAGATGACCAGACCTTATAATAATCATCAAAACATAAAAATAAAAAATAAAATAAATAATTAATAAATGTATGAAAAAGAAAAATTGCGGACTTTGCTATCCCGGCTGACCCCCGAGTAAAATTGAAAGAAAATAGAAAGAAGGATAAGTACCTCGAAATTGCAAGGGATTAGAAAAATCTGTCGAAAATGCAAGTGACAATTATACCAGTTATGATTAGTGCTTTTGGTACAGTTACCAAAAGATTATTAAAGGGACTGGAGGATTTGGAAATAAGAGAACGAGTGGAGACCATCCAAACTACTACATTATTGAGAACGGCCAAAATTCTGAGAAGCGTCCTGGAGACTTGCGGAGAAGAGCTGTCACTCAAACTACAGTGAAAGACCATCAGCTAACATTGATGCGAAAAACTCTCTAGGGGTAATAATAGTAAAATAATAAAGTAGAGAAGCGTGTTCCAGCCGTGGCAAAATGTTACGAATTGCAAAGCAGATTTTTTAAAACAGGCTCGCTTCATTCAAAGATTAGCATATAAAAACTTTTGCTTAGATATATGCTTAAAGTTTAGTTTTACGCCATAAAAGCTAAACTTAGTAAATATGGAGAAGTGTTTGGAGAACAGATAGATAGATTGAGATAATTTTAAATAGTCTTCTCCATTATGAGCAGACTTCGAACTTACAAAAATGAGCAAATAAAAAAAATAAATGAATGAATAAAAATACCAATATCTTGGTCGATCCGAAAACATCTAGAATTTCGAAATAGAAAAAAATAAGTAGACATTTATCTGGTACATTTGTCCAACCTATGAACATTCAATATCAGAGATCCTAAAAGAAGTCATGTTCCTTGAGATCGCTATTCAATGTAGTATCTTGTCATCGCATTAAGCAGGTTATAGTCTAAGATAAACTCTGACGCGTGAAGCAAGAAACTGATAGAAGTAGAAATTGTTGACCTTCTACAAGTAAGAAAAAGAGTCATGTGCCACACTTAATCCCTTGTCGAAGAAGGATAAAGCCTACCAAACTTTTAGAGAAGAGAATAAGAATCTGATATTAAAAACAGAGTTTGAATAAGAGAACTGGACAAAGATGAAAGAAAGAAAAAATGAAAGATACAAACAAATAAATTGAAAATTAATGATTATGAAGAAGAAAAGAAGCAGACATATTGTGCAAACTAAAAATCTGAACAGAAAGGAAGACATTAAAAAAGTGAAAATATCTAAGCTAAAAATCGAAAGGTTATAAATGCAGATATGTTGTAAATTATACAAGGCTGAAAAAAAAAGACTCAAGTGAAAGAAAGAAACATTGAAGAACATCCAATATATTCAAGTGTAGGCTGATAAGATCATTGGCTGAAAATCTCATATGACGACATCATATCTACTTTTGATTACTTTTTTGACCAGTGGGATACTACAACTGCAACATCCATGGGAAAAGTGTGTGTATCGGAGCGATGACAATGTTGAAAAATAAATCTCATTCCACCAGATACCTTGGCTCTGCTGATAAACTTTTCAATTGACCCGCGAAAGTCATGGAAAAAATTAAATTACTTATGAAAACAAAACAAATTCTCTGTCTTCAACAGATGGAGAATTATTTTTATACAGAACTTCTAAATTTGGAATACATACTCAATAACCTAGAGAAAAATTTAAAGATTCCACCTCAATGGAAAATATAACGGCTATAACGATGTGAGAGTATAAAAGAAGAAAAAATTGCCTGCGAAAAGCTAAGTTGTTGATAATGTTGCTGTAATTTACTAACTTCCTCTTAAAAGATAAACTGAATTAAATTAAATAAACAAATAAATAACGAATAATAATTATTCACATTTAATTACCAATTAGGTTTCTTAATAAATCTTCAAGATGTAAAATTATTTGTAACTGTACAATAATTACCTGACGTTAGTGTTAAGTTAGGATCAGCAATCCGAAAAAAGAAAAAAAAGTGTTTAAATCTCTCAATCTATTAAGCACCAATGAAAAATATCCCTCTAGAAAACTTCGTAAATTTTTTCATGGGTTGCACTTGTTAACTCTGAAAGAAATAACATATGGACGATGAGATCGCTTTACTTTAATCTAACTAGATTGGATCTAAGACTTGACATCCTACCCAGCGTAAACAGGTGCTTCAGATATTGAACCAATAAATTGGTGCATAGAAAATATAAAATACGAAACAGAAAAAATTGAACTCGAAATAAATAAAACCAGAAAACATATGCAAAATACCTTTAAAGAGATGAATTAAGAAATTATTAGAGGAATTAAATAATTAGGAATCAACGGACAAAATAAAGAAAATGAATAAATAAATAAAACTAATTATACAGGGAAATAAGAAATACATTAACACGAAGTAAAAGAAATAAAGAAGAAAGAGTGGGAGAGAGAGAGAGAGAGAGAGAGAGAGAGAGAGAGACCGAGAGGATTCTTTGGATGAATAAATAAAAGAAGTATCAATTACTGGAGAAATGAAATAAAGAAGAGAGAGAGAGAGAGAGAGAGAGAGAGAGAGAGAGAGAGAGAAAGGATTCTTTGGATGAATAAATAAAAGAAGTATCAATTACTGGAGAAATGAAATAAAGAAAAAACACTGAAAAAGGAAACGAAGAGGACCGATAAATGAGAAAGAAATATACACAGGGCTG
Source organism: Sepioteuthis lessoniana (assembly GCA_963585895.1). Classification (NCBI taxonomy): domain Eukaryota; kingdom Metazoa; phylum Mollusca; class Cephalopoda; order Myopsida; family Loliginidae; genus Sepioteuthis; species Sepioteuthis lessoniana. The sequence goes on along the minus strand of OY757909.1, from coordinate 122,463,072 downwards.
AATAAATAAATAAAAGAAAGAAAGAAAGAAAGAATGTAAAGAAATGAAGAATTTTAATGAAAAGGAACAATGGATACGGAGAGAGAAATGGGGGTGGTGGAATGAACAATGAAATAAATAAATAAATGTATTTTTAAGAAAGAGATGGAAAGGAAGCAGAAATTTGGTTCTAGCTGAAGACAAAAGGCAGGACTGATTAAGTGACGTGAAGAAATTTAAAATGAATCTTCAAGAGTAAAACGACTTTAGGATGAAGACATTAATATTACACGGATGAGAATATCATGTCCTTTTTACGTTCTTACTGGTCATTTTTCCGCTGATAGGTCAACGACTTTCACCTTTTAACTGACCAGGTCAGTGACATTTTAAGAGTTGAGATTAATTGGCTTGATTCTTGCAAGAAATTGAAGACGGAAGAAGTAGCAAGTAAACGCAGTCAGATGTAAGTGATTGTATTGATGAACGACTTATGTTCAATATACACTGTGCTGTTGGTAATAAGTATACACGTGTCTGCGGAAGCGTGTGCGCACGTATCTGACTACCTTACTTTAATTGTAACAGATGGAGAATACAATAAGATAGATAGATAGATAGATAATAAAGGAAGAAATAATACACTGCATTCGGTAAAGTGTATATATAGTTGTGTACTCTGATGCACGGGCGCACGTATCTGTAACTATAGTAGAATTTAGACTGACTGAATGAATGAATATATATACATATATATATATGTTGGTAAGTTGGCGACAGTAGTTGAGGTCGACCAGAAGGCTCCTTTTTCAATAGCTACTGCACCGTAGTGAGGAGGAAGGCGCTACTCCTTTCCCTGGATTGCTTCTCTTTACCCTTGATACGTACCTTTTATTGCTGAGTGTTAAGCAAGGAGGTATCAAGTACCATTTTTAAAGTCTTTGGTATGACGCGACCTGGGACTGAACCCAGGTCTCCCGGGTCATTGGCGAACACTGTAGCCTCTCGGATAATTACACAGTTTACATATATATATATATATATATATATATTAACCTCTCAATATATATATATATATATATATATATATATATATATATATACTGAGAGGTTAATGTAATGCCAATTTAAAGATATGAATCAATGATGATTATTTATATTGAGAGACAGAGAGAGAAAGATAGACAGACAGACAGACAGAAAGACTTTTTAAATTAGCTTTGTGGTATATAAAAATGAAATTAGATCATTTGCATATACTTAGCAACTTGTAATATAATTGCGGAGGGATTTTTTTTATACTATCATTTTTTATTTTTATATATCTTGCCTTTCGGTTTAGTCAGGCTGAGAACCTTTCGGCTAAGTGCATGGGTTTGTCAGGTGCACACATTGAGTGCAGGTGTTCACGCGCGTGGGGCGGATGTGACAATCAGAGATGTCACAATAAAATCCCTACATAGGAAATTGGACCGTGGACGTGAATGACGTCACGCCAAGAAGCGCTGACGATTTTGGAATTTGAAAAAAAAAAACAGTTAGTTGAGATTTAAACTCCGAATGAGTGAGTTGAGATTCGAGTCTAGAGGAAGGTAGTCGAGTTGGGGTCAACGAAATGTGCAGCACGTTTGTTGAAGAAATTGTGTCTCTCTCTCCTCATGTCAAAAAACCTTAAGCTCAAAAAGGTAATAAAAAGTTTCGTACCTGAACCAATTTCGAGTGTTTTCGGAGTCCTATATATGTTTATGAACATTATGAACATTTGTGAACGTTTTCCGTATCTCTATGAATATGTCTACTTCACGTACTCATATCTGGCTATGTAACAAACTAAAGAAAAAAGAAACAAAGAAACAAAGAAGTTTGATTGATTTAACAGCATGTCAACCCATCTAGCGTTATTCTATAATGTTGTATAGCCACATACATACACAACTATACACGCATACATCTACAAATATATGCGGAAACATAATCACTGTAATGATGACTTCAATAACGAATGAACACATTTCATTATAAAAATATATCTCTCACACATTATTCTCGAAAGGGTGATGTTGTTTGTGTGTATGAGAGATGAGTTGGAGACGGGGACAGACTGCTATATTGACCCAAGTTTTTCTTCTTGATCATCACAGCATTTCTTTCGCATCTTGGCCTGGGTTGCTCAACCGTGGGTCACTGAGGGCTGCAAAGCCCCCAGTCTGCAAGCTGATTTTCACGCGGGCATCCCGTCTTCAACTGTCTAAAACCGTCTGGGCACGTGGTTATATTATTGTGTAACGTCCACCTGCTTCCGCTGTTCTTCCGCTTATTTACGCTGGAGCATCTCTTGATTGACGGCTCGGTCGAGGGTCAATATATAACAATACGAATAATTTAGGAAAGAGTGTGCATTGTACGTTTTTGTGCATTCTCGTTTAATTTTTGCTCACAGTCCGATTGCATACAAATATATTCTTAAACAGATCTATTTGACACAGAAATGGAAGCCTAACAGGTACAAAACTGATAATCAAAGTGAACCTGGAAGTAATAGCAATGCAGGAATGCTTCGAACACAATAAATCCCGAAAGCTCGTGCCTCTCAGTCAGATCAGTTTAGTTGACTGGTTGGAGGCGGTAGAATAAAGCAATTGCATCTCTTCAGAGAAGTAAGATCTCCAACAACAAGTGTCCGGGATATGACACTAAACAATATAATAGTTGTGGGACTCCGGTAATGCTATAACTTTAAGAAATGCAGAGTACCCCTTCATTGTCATCGCTCCCAGATCCACTTGGAACCAGAGTGCTAGCACCTGATAGCACCTCTATGGGTCAATTAGAACCCCTTCATTGTCATCGCTCCCAGGTCCTCTTGGAACCAGAGTGCTAGCACCTGATAGCACCTGATAGCACCTCTCTGGGTCAATTAGAAACCCTTCATTGTCATCGCTCCCAGGTCCACTTGGAACCAGAGTGCTAGCACCTGATAGCACCTCTATTGGTCAAATAGAACTGTTTGACATATAAACTGAGTGCAAACGAATGACTTCTGCTAAGTTGAATCGTTTGAAATAGAGCTGCTTGATCTTTTAACTATGTGTAAACAAATGACTGATGTTTAATTGAATTTCTAGTAAAACACAACAATCTTAGGAACTATTTATCTGTGTGCAAAAGAATATGTAATGTTGAATAGAATAATTAGCGTTAAATAGCAATAACGAATTCACTGTGTGCAAACAAATTATTTATCTTAAATTGAATTATGAGTCTTACAAAGCCATAATTAAAACCATTTATATATGGAGGAACAATACCAATAGTAGTGTGCATACAAATTAGTTCTAATCCATTTAAAAATAAAATTACCGATAAACTTATCTCTTACATATAATGTATATCAATTTAAATGTGTGCAGACAAATGACTGATTTAAAACTGTAACTGTTATATGGCAATACTTGAAACCATTTAACTATAGGCTACAAAATATTGAACACAGGCTCCTTTAAAAATGTTATCAGCATAATGTGTTCACAAATGACATATATTTGATATATATGTTCAAAAAGGACTTGGCATTAAATAACCTACAAGGGTTGATATGCCATGAAACGATACGAAACCAAATCCCCGTCATATGTAGTTTAATGTCATAGCCAGAGTATTGCTAGTGGGTTATTACTTCTCTGCAGGGTTTATAGTTATAGAATTCTAAAACCTACCGACAGCATAAAAAGAAAGAAAGCTATCGCCAAATATCATTTATTTTAATTCATCAGATGTCATTTTGTCAATAGGTCTCTCATTATAAGACACTGTGCTATTTGGAGCTATGACCATCAACGTTTTTATTATTAATAATAGGACAACAATGTTCGGAGAATAGCAGTTTTTCAATTCCTAATATCTTTAGTTTTTTTTCCAAAGGTTCAGTTTATGATATGAGTATAATATTAAACGTGTCCAGTATCTAGTTAGCATCACACTTGATAAAACAAATCTTAATCTTTTTTTTTTTTTAAAAAACTTGTGAACATTTCCCAACTAGAAAGCAGTCACAATTTATTTTCCCTTTTTTTCCTAAGATTTTTACCCTTCACAAAGAAACTGAAGACAAAAAAAAGTCGTGTTGTGTTTAAATTTGGATTCCGAACAATGTCCACAAAGAGGACATAAAGCAAAAACTCTTCACGATTTTTCACATATCATTCCACTCAAAAAACATTGATCGATATTATCTCTGTGTTTATAGCAGCAATAAAAAGAAGATCGAATAAATTTATGATCAGTTTACTGACCTTACAATCCTACCTGCTGTAA
>OY757909.1:122406279-122456279 GCA_963585895.1 Sepioteuthis lessoniana | reverse complement strand
ACTCATTGGAGACAACAGGAGAGAGGAAGTGTGTAATAGAAACTTTGAAGAAGAAGAAGAAGAAGAAGAAGAAGAAGAAGAAGAAGAAGAAGAAGAAGACTATATAGAGAATTATAAATTGATTCATTCATATGACATATTAATCCAATTTGGTTTGTTGGTTGGTTGGTAGGGGTTTTATGGCATATCAATCTTTGCGGGTTATTTAACGCCAAATCCATTTTTATACAAATATTCAAGTCTATTTCAAACAATTCAGTTTAGCATGAGAACACAGTTTAATTGTCAAAGACATTTCTATTTCAAGCTATTCAGCTTATTTAAACAGGTCTAATTCAGCTAAATCAGTTTAGTATAAGTACAGATTTTGTAAACACATAATTATATGTCAAAAACAGTTCTGTATTAAACAATCCAGTTTGTGTGAGTAGAGTTTCATTTCAAACAATTTAGTTTAGCATAAGCATGCAGTTTAAATGTAAGTACAGTTTAACTGACAAAAACATTTCGATTTCAAGTTATTCAGTTTAGTACAACAGTTCTATTTCAAACAATTCAGTTTAGTATAACTATGCAGTTAGTTCTATTTAACGCATAGGTTGGGCCCTATCAAGTGCTACCATTCCAGGCCAGAGTGGACCTGGGAGCAAAGGCAATGAAGTGGTGCTCCGTATTCCCCAAAGCCCCAGCATCATTGGAACCTCACCATCAGATTATTTAGTGTCATATCTAGGTCACTCATTGGTGTGTGTGTGTGTGTGTGGGGGGGTTACCCCTCAGCAGAGGTGCAGTCGGTGAATTCTACAGTCACGTTCATTGTTCGTATATATTAACATTTTTGTGTATTTGCACGGAATTAAAAGATATCAAGCATTCTTATCTAAATTGCACACCGATGAAATGAAATGCAGCTTTTTCCAAGCAGCGGTCGTGTCGATACTGCTATATTGATGCACTACATGGACAGTGACTAAACGGATGGAGAAAAAGCTTGACAGCAACTATACAAGAATGCTGTGGGCAATTTTGAACAAGTCGTGGAGCCAACACCACACAAAGTAGCAACTGTACGGCCACCTACCTCCCATCACGAAAACTATCAAAGTTAGACGAACCAGACATGCAGAACACTGCTGGAGAAGCAGTGATGAGCTCATAAGAGATTTTCTCCCATGGACCCCCGCACATGGCCGAGCAAAAATAGGGCGACCAGCTCGAATCTACATACAACAGCTCTGTGAGGATACGGGATGTAGCCCAGAAAACCTGCCAGAAACGATGAACGATAGGGAGGAGTGGCGAGAGAGGGTCAGGTATATCCGTGCTGGTGGCACGACATGATGATGATGATATGGTTTCGAGTATTCCTTCCAAATAGTCATAATAATATGGTTTCTAGTAATTAATTTTATTCAATAAGACTAATTTGTGTTCACAACTTTATTTGGTTTCAAGTTACTAATAATATTTCACAATATACAATTATCATCATCATCTTCATCAAATCGTGCTGACAGCAACGAATCATTTGACTCTGTCGCTTCATCAATTCCTATCGTCCATCGTTCCTGGTAGGTACTCTATAGTAAATCCGATATCTGCACATAGCTGATGTACATAAGTCTTTGACGGTCGGCCAACACGTGTATGTAGATGAATAGGAGTCCATTGGAAAATGTCTTTTATGAATTTTTTACTTGCTTCTCCGGCAATGTCATGTTTATCTTACATGAATAGCTTGTGAGATTGGATTTGTTTTTGATAGCACGTGGCATTCTTGTGTAGATCTCATCAAACTTCTCCAAACAATTCCTTAGAGTCCAGGTAGTGCAACCACAAGGTACTACCGACCCATCCACAATTCTAGAAGAAATCCGGTTTTATTTTATCAGATCTAACAGATTTCAACATGATCGACAACCTGCCAATAACAATCTATGTCTTCCTTGTATGTATGTTGACATCGCTTTCTAGAGATGATGCATTGCTACTGACGCACGTGAACTTGTCAACTAATTTCAGGGGCTATCATCTTAAAGTAGAGGTAGTTCAATCTTGTTTACAACGCATGGAATCTGTTCTTTCTTTGTGCGCATAGAAACAAATGCATCTGGATGCTTGTTCCATACAATGTATTTGTGAGAAGCGCTAGATCATCTGTGTAGTTTGAGTCTGTCATAGTTTCCTCGGATATTGTCTATATTTGTTTTTTTTTTCTTTTTTTTAAATATCAAACCGTTTTTTATTATATCAATTGACATTGGGCAAATTATGAATTGATCTGAAAGTAATGTATCTCCTTAAAAGTCTCCAATAACAAAAACCAAGAAATAAGTTTGATCATCGGGTGAACGAACCGATGCTTTCCTGTTTTTCTAAAGCATCATTATAACTGTAGCAATTTTTAATGCTAATATTATTTGTTCCATTTTTCCTCTATGTATGGAATTAGATGACTTGGAGAAGTCTTGGAACAGTAGTGATGTCTCGAGAGTTTTTGCACGTACTCCGATTATTTGACGGATAGTTAGAGTCAGTGAAGTTTTTAATTGATTTCTCCGAAAACCTTCCGAATTTTCCGGATAATGTTTTTTAATTTCAGGTTTGATACGATTGAGACGCAAGGCGTAAAATTCTTAGCAGCTATAGCAGCAAGAATTAAGCCTCTAATTTTTACTGAGTCTGAGGTAGTTTTTCATGAGGAAGGGGTAGATCTAGGCTTTCGATCATTTCTCAGTTATATTTCTATTATACACATCACAGTATAATCGAAGGAGAATATCGTCAAAAGCAAAAAAAAAAAAAAAAAAGATTAAAAAAAAATGCATCAAGTATTCCTATTAATTACAAATAATTTCAAACAGGTCCATTTGACCAAGACATCGGCCCCTAATAGGTACTACTGTTCTGGGTCAAAGTAGACCAGAGAGTAATATCAATAAAGATGTATTCCCTACTTCTCAGGTTTCCAGATCTTGACCCTCAAGAGGAGGAGACAGTTTTGTATTATATCCATGAGACTTATGTTTTTAGCGGGGCGAGACTTACCTTTCTGCTCGGATACAGTCAGCTCTGTCCACAGAGGAGGAAAAAGTGTTCAAAATAAGATAAAACAAGGCTGAAAAGAAGTGACGAAGTAAAGGAGGGAAGAAAGAGAGAAAACTCATTCAAAGAAAATAAAAAAAAGAGGATGGAAGAATTAAAAAGAAAAGCAGATAAACAGATAGAAGAAGAAGAAGAAGAAGAAGAAGAAGAAGAAGAAGAAGAAGAAGAAGAAGAAGAAGAAGAAGAAGAAGACGTTGTAAGGATAACTGAAAAAGTCAAGAACGAAAGAGGAAATCAAAAACGAAAAATACAAGCTGTATTTGAAAAGAATAACCCTTAAGTGTGAAATACGACTAAAATATTTGAAATATGTAAAAAAAAAAAAAAAGGAATGATTAGAAAAGAAAAATGTACATGGAATATTGGGAGAAAGTATATTTTACTTGCAGTATCTCCTATCTTATTAGTCATTCATTTTCTTAGGCGCCTCGCCAATAGAAAAGGTCAATTATTTAGTCTGTGATATCCCGGTTAATAAAAGCCGACAGAACGGGAAAAAAAGTTTAGTACAATGTGGACTGAGGAATAAGAATTTGACACTTGACCTTTTTCTAGAAAGTCTTCTTCTATAGCTGAGCGAGCGAGAAAAATTTTGAGGAAGGCGTGACACTGATTTATATCGAAGAAACATCCAGTTATGTTTCTTTTAACACCATCTCTCTCTCTCTCTCTCTATCTATCTATCTATATATATATATCTATATATATATATTCTAAAATGAATAGGTCTTCAAGAGAATTTGCATTTCTAACTATATATATATATATGGAAATAAATAATGCTGGATAATCCAACGATGTGGAGAGAAATATTGAAAAATGAAGTAATCCAAAGTGAATAATTTATTATGCAAGGTAGTCGACGTCATAACGTTTTGGTTTCAATAAACCATCATCAGGGGTAAGAAAAGATGTTATGAACTGTTGTTTGATTATCGATGGATGCTTAACGAAATACAAAACAAAACAAAAGAGAAGGTTATATAAAAAGAGAAAGGGGGGGGCGTTAATCTTCAGATTAATCAAATTAGTCTTCATATTTCAAATATATCATGTGATTGAGTAAAGCAATGATGTAAAACAACTGAAGAAGAAGAAGAAGAAGAAGAAGAAGAAGAAGAAGAAGAAGAAGAAGAAGAAATGAGCAGAGAAGAGAGAGAAAAAAAAGGAAGAGAAGAGAGTGGAGAAAGAGAGGAAAGAAAAGGGAATGGAGTAATGGAAGAAATATATATATATATATATATATATATATATATATATATATATATATATATATAATTTTACTTTGTTATGCCCAAAATTGATATTTTCTTAATATTTCTGCACCCATAAATCAACCTCATGTATATATTTAAATAGAAATCAATTAGAATACAATTAAAACGATAGTCATTTTTTAAGGTGTATAGATTTTTCCATTAGTGCATGAGCATATATTACAAAAAGGTGGTCTAATTTTATTGTTATTCTGTCATTTGCATTGATAACAAGAGTAATAGTCTTTTCCGATATACTAACTTCTAGTGGATGATTTTATGGAGTACAATCTTTGGAAGACTAACTTCCACAACCATACCATAAACTTTGCGCTGTCAGTCTGTTGGAACCAAATTTTCAATTTGAATAACATCTTCAATGAGTTTTATATAAGGAGATATTATAAATTAGGTAGTTAATCTATCGATATATTTCAGATGTTTACATGAAATAAGCCCACTCAGTGAGTAGGGTGTATAATACACTGATAGTATTCCCTAAAGTGGGGTAAGGCTCCCTCCACATTAAAAACGGGTGTCCTTGATCAGATACTTCGCTGCATCTGACCGCGAGGCTCCTATTCTGAAGATCTGAGGGCTGTGTAATAACTGTTCATTACCATTACTCCAAGGTCCACTCAAACCAGTAGTAGTAGTAGTAGTAGTAGTAGTAACTGTTATGGTCTCATCTACGGATCAAATTAATCTGTTTTGAAATTATTCGTATTCGTTTGGACCACGTGTAAAAACCCTCAAAAACGCTTACGAATCGACCACACAAAACACAACGTGAATATACAACGATCACGATTTCCTTGGCGTAAAATATTTTCAGTTGGTTTGACAAGTCATTAAAATTAATTAATCAATTATATAAAATAAGCTTTACTGAAAAAACAATAAAAAGGATAATACAGTTCCTACATCTTATTATAACGGTGATTATGTGTGTCTCTGCCTCCTATCACGAAAACTATTCAAGTTAGACGAAACAGACATGCAGGACACTCCAGGAGAAGCAGGGACGAACTCATAAGCGATGTACTCTTATGGACCCCCACACATGGCCGTGCAAAAGCAGGACGACCAGCACGAACATACATTCAGCAACTATGTGAGGATACGGGATGTTGTCCAGGACACCTGCCTGAGGCGATGAACGATAGGGAAAAGTGGTGAGAGAGAGTCAGGGATATCCGTGCTACCAGCACGACATGATGATGATGATGATGATGATAACCGAAACTACGTCAAGCATTCTTGAGTTATTTTCATCATATTCTACATCATTTTATTTTTATATAAGTCTATTCTCAATTTTTATAAAGTAGTTCTTTTTATTTATACCCTTGACTTTATCTGTGCATAAATAACCTGCTTTTCTATTTATATATACAATCAAATAGCGATTTGCAGGGTGATCTTTGAAATGATTTTGATAAATATTTGTTTAGTTTTATTGTTGTAAAATTGCTTGGTTGTATTATGATAAATATGAGAAAAATTTCGTCGATAAATCTAAAACAAAACCTTGAATAAAAAGAAGCAATTGTAAAAATACTCTTTACTGTCTGATTAGGAAAATCTATCAAGGAAAACCGAATGTTTTTTATTTTAAATTATATTTTTTAATTTAAAGGGTAAAGTGGAGCAATCCAGGGAAAGGAGTAGCGTCCTCCCCTACACCTCGGTGTAGTAGCTATCGAAAAGAGAGCCTTCTGGTCGCCCTCGTTTATGGTCGCCATCTTTACATTACTACTTTTTATTTTAATTCTACTGAATTTTGCTAGGCTTGCTTAAAGTTTATACACCTAAATCAAGCGTAAGTATATTTTTTTTTATAAAGAAATCAATTAAAATAAGATAAAAACAATTGTAAGCAAGTTGGCGACTATAGTCGAGGGTGACCCGAAGGTTCCCTTTTCAATAGCTATTACACCAAGGTGTAGGGGAGGGCGCTACTCCTTTCCCTGGATTGCTCCACTTTACCCTTGATCCATACCTTATAATGCTGAGTGTTAAGCAAGGAGGCATCAAGTACTATTTTTTTGAGTCTTTGGTATGACTCGACCTGGGATTGATCCCAGGTCTCCCGGGCCATTGGCGAACACTCTAACCTGTTTTATAAGCGTTCTTATTCATTTTCTTGATTTGATTTTCTTAAAACTTAAATACTTGCACCAGGAAGGCACACATTTTTGCTGTTACTGATAATATAGGATCTCCCAGGCAGTACATACTTAAGAGACATTATCTTTAATGAGTGATATGTTTGCTATTACATGCTCTATGTATTTCATGAAGACTGAATCACAAGATCGAAAATGGAAACTATTCATGCTGTGTACCCAGATGCAATGACTGGGTGTAAATCCCCGGAATGGAATTGGCCATGTTAAAAGGGTGACAATAATCTTTCAGGTAAACCTCATTCTGGAATATCAATCATTTTTGATAATATTTTGAAAGCATTTGTTAAGGCTAATCATCTTCAAACCACAAGAGACGTAAGAAATATGCAAACTGTATCATATTCAACCATTACGTGAATATATTTCACAGACTGAAAAGATATCTAAGCGGAGGAAATCCATCCCATATAAAACCTCACCAGACTATTGAACACTGTATTGAAACAATCTATTAGGCACAGGTTAAATCCTTTTTCATCTTCGATTTGTTAAAAGAAACGCAAATATGAAATGTATGGTAAGGAAAAATTCAAATCTCATTGGCTTTTACACTTAGGTAAATTGATTCCTACTCTTGATAATGGTGGTACTTGCCAAATATTGTACACGGTGAGATAGAAAATTCTGCAAAATTGAGCTTTGTTTTGTTTTGTTTTGTTTTTTTCTTTCCTTAAGTTTATCTTCTGGACTCTCTGGTTTAATAGAAGGACGATTAGGATTTGTAAGTTTTTATATTTGTAAAACTTTAAATCAGGTAATTTTGGAACTTGGTTTTTAGCATTAAGAAATAAACTGAGTGTAAATTATACTATAGCATGGATTCTAGATATATAACTTTTAAAATTAAACACTCACTTATCATTCACAATACAAGAATATTTGAAGGACACAATTAATCTTCGAAATCTCTTTCACTTATCCAAAAGACATCAACAAAAATATAAATTGATAAGTATGCGCTTTCAAACGCCTATTTCTGTATTGATTTTAACTTCCAAACATCAGCTTTGTGACCACAAGAAACGTCTCTGTTCTAAATGATGGAAGAGAAATGAATAAAGAAAATAACTGACTTCTAAAAACCGGAGTCAGCAGTTACCAGTGGAAGGCAAAAATATATATCTGCAGAGATATAGTTTTCAATACAAGGAAACGAAACATTATTCTGAAAAAATTAAGAAATAAAAATATTAATCTGAGAACTTGCCATAATAGAGAAAAACCTGAGCCAAAACTGATGTAAAAAACAGTCCAATGAATATTACAGAATGCTGATAATATTTAAAATCTTAAGAAACCGGAAGCTTACATTGATAGAAATATTGGATGAAAACGACTAACACAGATATACAATTTTATAATGTCAGAAATTAAGACGTTAACAGTAAAAAAAAAAAAGAACAAACTGATTAAATCATATCCTGAAAATATATAAAGTAATTTCTTTTTATTACTTTAATTCTTCAAATTTTAAATATTTTTTTTTTTACCCCAACACAGAAAAAATGCTCATCGTAGTGTATTTACTGATGAAACGACACTATGAAAACGCTCTTGGAAAATAAAGTAATTTTCATTCAATTTTGAGACTTAGTTATTATTGAGGAGTGGCAGTGCGTGTGATTACATGAAAATGGCCCGATTTCTGTGTAAAATTTTGTAGTTTTAAATTTATACTTCTGCGGTTACAGTTATTTTAGAATTTTGGAATATCATTCTTGCTTGAAGGTAAATGAAGGTAAATAACATTCCAGAAAAGAAAATATCAAGTTTGAAATAAATGAACTGATTACTTATCACTTCATGAAATAATAATTTTAATGGGATCATTATTTCAATGATAACATTATTTCATTAGCCTTTTCTATTTCTATTAAAAAAATTTTATAGCTTTAAACTCATAAAAGAATAAAAAATCTTAAATACAAATTATATTGTTAAACACTTATAGTAGACTTCATAGCAAATTTAAAAAACTCTTTCCCTTATCCAAAAGACATCAACAAAAATATAAATTGATAAGTATGCGTTTTCAAACGCCTATTTCTGTATTGATTTTAACTTCCAAACTATATAGCAAATTTAAAACCAAACAATCAAATTTAAAACCAAACAATCAAATTTAAAACCAAACAAATGAAAATATGATGAACTGATAGAATGATAGTGGAGCATGTCGACCTATCTAGGATTATTCTATGGCTCGATGTTAGAGAATTATATTCATTGAATGTTCATATCTCAGGTTTTTGTGCAGTTGCTCCTAAAGAATTTGTTTTGAGCATGGTCTTATCAGATATAAATAACTCGGACCCAGGATTGATATCTATGAAGGGGTATTCCACACTCCCAAGGTCTCCAGAACTGGAGCTTCACCATCATATTTTTTAGTGGGGATGGAGGATTTACCTCTCTGCAAAAGGTACTGTCAGCGTATTCTAAGCCCCACGGACAAGGTGAATGATGAACTGAATCAACGTCTTCTGAACTAAGAAGAATTTATTATAATTCAAAAAATTGCCCAGTCCGTTGGGGCTGTAGAATACACTGACTGCACCTCTGCAAAGGAGTAAGACCACCCGCCAATGAGTTTCCTGAATATGACACTAAACAATCTGATGGTGAAGTTCCAGCAGTGCTGGAATTTTGGCGATTGCGGAGTACCCCTTTATTGCCATCGCTCCCAGGTCCACTCTGTCCCGGAGTGGTAGCACCTAATAAGGGTAATATCTATGGGTTAAATAGAACTAACAGCATACTTATGCTAAACTGAATTGTTTGATTAAACTGAATAGCTTGAAATAGAAACGTTTTTGACAATTAAAACGTACTTACATTTAAACTGCGTGCTTATGCTTATCTGAATTATTTGAAATAGAACTGTTTTTCGACATTAAAACTGTATTTACACTTAACTGAATTGTTACATATAACTGCTTGAATAGTTTGAAATAGGAATATTTTTGACAATTGAACTGTGTACTTATGCTAAACTGAATTGTTTTAAATAGAACAGATTATTTACATAAAAATGGATTTGGCGTTAAATAACCTACAAAGGTTGATATGCCATAAAGCCAAAAAAAAACAAAAAAAGACAACCAAACCAAACAATTCAAAAAAGATATTTTTAGAAATTATTAAAACTTTTAAAGCATCATCATCAACGGAGTTATTTTCCGAGAAACTAAAATATACCGCCTTTATAGACGAAATAGTTTTTTTTGTGTGCGTGTGTAATTGCCGTCTAGTACGGCATTTACACAAGAATGTTGAGAGCAATATTGAACACGTCCCGGCGACAACACCCCACGAGACACCAACTATACGGCCACTTGCCTCCCATCACGAAAACTATACAAGTTAGACGAACCAGACACGCAGGACACTGCTGGAGAAGCAAGTACGAGCTCATAAGTGATGTACTCCTATGGACCCCCACATATGGCCAAGCAAAAGCAGGACGACCAGCTCGAACTTACATACAGCAGCTATGTGAGGACACAGAGGCAATGAATGATAGGGGGAAGTGGCGAGAGAGGGCCAGGGATATCCGTGCTGGCGGCACGACTTGGTGATGATGATGATGATGATGATGATGATGATATACGAAATGATTTACATTCATCTCATCGGAGGCCTTAAGCTATTGGTATTAAAATAAATATACTAAGCTGTCAGCTTAATGTTGAGTTTGTAATAAACAATGGTGATTAACCAGAATTCTAGCGCAATTTTTCCGTTTCTTGCGTGAGACGAGTCGAGGGTTGCCGATAGAAACACCGTGAACTTTGATGATTTGAATAAGTTTGTAGACGAATATTGTGAACGTACCGAACTCTATACAACAACACTTGTCAGCTCTTATAAGTAGAAAGACTTCTTCAACAATAGAAACTTACATGCCTCTGTCTGTTCAATTATCTTTTCTATTTGTCTCACTCACAATCAGTTGGAGCATTCACACATACCGTGCATAACAGAATTGCAAATAAACTGGTCTTGTTTGCCAAAGAAATACTTATAAAAAATAAAACTCCGCTTTGTATATATCATGTCTGGTAAAGGTATGACAGTCTTAAGTGTACTCTCTCTCTCTCTCTCTCTCTCTCTCTCTCTCATTATATATATATATATATATATACGTGTGTATCACTTTGATTTTACCCTGCTGTAAACTATGTATGTATGTATGTATGTATGTATGTATGTATGTATGTAATCCCTTCGCCATGGACAAAATAAGAATAAAGGCGAATTTTTAAGTATTAAATCTGGTTTGAATTCAGGTTTTCCTTTTTCATAAATTCGTTGCATGTACCAAGCTAAAGAACACAATCTGCCCTACTGTTTACCAATAGCTGATGGTGCTGGGGGTTAAAGTGTTTGATTCATCCTTTTTGCGAGGGTATGAGCACGAATCAAAACGAAAATAGTCTCATCTAGGAGCTTGAATAAGGGTCACTGATTTTATTTCGTACAGTGATACTCGTTACGCTAATTGCACCATCTGATTATGTTATAAATGTTTGTAAATAGGGCTAATCAATAAATCTATCGTCTGATCATGTTATAAATGTTTGTAGATAGGGTTAATCTCTACATCTATCCTTTGATTAAGTAACAAATATTTGTAAATAGGGTTAATCCACAGATCTATCGTCTAACATGTACTAATTAACGAAATTTACATCTGAAATGTTCACTGCATAATTTTCAAAATATCTAATTAATTAAGATTTATTGAAAATTGATTAATGTCCTTTAAAACTAATGATTTTTTCCTCACTGGAATAGGGACTGTATGCCCGTATGCGTTTCTATCAGTTTATTTGTGTGCTTATTTCAGTTCTGGTCTGTTTGTTTTTGGCATATCAATCTCCATGGCTTATTTAATGTAAAAATCATCCCTGTAGAAATATAGTAGTGGTGCTGTTTAATCTATGGCTTAGTGGGTGGATTAGACTGAAAGTGAACGTAATAGTACGACTGGAGTTCGAACTCACTTCTTACGATGTCACAGTTCAGAACATATGCCACTACGTCAAGAGGACAACCCTTTTGAATATTTTTGATGTTTAGAAACTTGCTGAAGAATCACGTAAGGGAATTAATATATGTGCGGTTGTCTCGTAATGGATATGAGACAAACTTATAGATATGCGAAGTTACACAGAACTTGCATTTCTGTAGATCAGAATTTTATTATTTCAATAATATATTATTCAAAAGAATATCCTTGGGAAGAATACCTTAGGGGCTGTTAGTTTTTTAAAATGTTTTATGAAATCGAATAAACATATTAAAGTAACAACACACTGCCCAACTAACTAAAACTGGATGGTTTCGAATCCCTCGATAGATAAATTCTAAGCTCAGAATCTTTTAACACATACACAAAACTGAAAATAAGAACTAAGAAAATTGTTTTACAAAAATCACTAATAGGTTTGCCAACCTTTAATGAAATTCATTGTTTAATTATTGTTATTTGTACTCAGACTTCAAAAGCAGAAGAGAGTAAGTATAAGAGCACATAATTCGATTACTTCGATAACAAGATAGACTGTATTTATTCGTACATTGTACACTCAATTTATTAAAAAAAAGGACGTGATTATTTATTTATGGGTTCACTTTTTGCACAGGGTGTATCTGAGTTTTCTAAAAGGAAAATGGTTTTGCCCTGTCCTTTTCTTAGGTTCCAAGTTGTAAGTGTGAAGTACGTAGGATGATAATATATTGGCTATCCAACTTTATGCTCTTACATATATATATATATATATATATATATATATATATATATATATATTATTCAGTCCACTTAAACCAGAGTCGGGAATAATTCTGTCAAGACAAAAAATCATTCAACTATGAACATTCAAATTTTCCTGGTTAAGAGTTCAATGTAACTGAAATCACAGAGCAATAATTCCTTAAAGAAAAACAAAAACCGGTCACATTAGGATTATAAATTTATTTCCATCCTGTTATGCGTATTGATATGAATCAATAACACAATATATATATATATATATATATATATATATATATATGAAGAAAAATTGACAAGTAATGCAAATCGAAAGAGGGGATTTATAGAGTAACAAAGTCGACACTATAGCGTTTCGGTTCTGCTGAACCATCGTCAGGACTATGAGGGGTTATATTAGTCATGTTAAGTATAGATGGATGTATAAAAGGTGTTAAAATATATAGAAATTTGGAAAAGTTGAATAACAAGAAAAGTTGGCCGTTTATGACAAGAAAAATTGGCCGTTTGATCAATGAATCAGCGTTTGTTTCTTTAAAATACGTCACCTGATATTAGAAACATTGTGCAGAATCCACGTTCCGTTAGTTCATCGAGAGATTTCGAATCATTCCTCGTTTTGGACTATAGGGAGGCTGAGGAACTGTCTTGATGCTCATCTTGGTCAAATAGTCTGTGACAAGGATGGAGTTGGGGACTGGTGCATTGTCCTGGTGGAAATGCTACTGACCCGATTTGAAGAGTGCTGGCCTCTTCCAACGGAATCTCTTCCTAAACTCCCTTAAAACCTCAACATAGTAAACCTAACCCTAACGTGAAATCATAAGAATTGGTCAGTCATCTAATAAGATGTATAGCAATAACATACTGAATTTCCAAGAGGCTACGACAATTTTAAATGCCCATACGAAAAAAGTCTAGAAACTTATCGTATGGACCTCGTATGTTAGTGATTTTTACTCTATCCTCCCTTGTTCGACACATTCTTAGACACAACGTTTTGGTCTTCTGTAGAGAAACGAAAAGCAAAAACCAAATTAACAATTCACAAACCTTGTCAAATATAGATTATGAATATCAAGCAGTGTTTTCGTTTGAGAACAAGTTTGTATGCTTAAACTTAAAATTACAAAAAGGAAAGGGAAAACGTTGGACTTAAACCTTCCCAAATAACTCTAAAGCTCTTATGCATTACATATTTATAAACAAGAACTGGATAAATAGTTCTTTGAATTTGTGAGGTATACAACTTCTTTGAAGGGGTATCTTCTGATCTCAAAATCATCTTAGCAAAGATTGGCCTTAATCTACGCAGAAATAAGAAATAAACAGGTAATTCTTTACGATACGACTGATACCCACTAGCTAATTTTAAAATAAGCAATAAATGTTCGATAACTGGAAGAAAAGGTTCGATACTCTTCGGGAGTCATCTGAAATTCACACTCCAAATAACGAATTAGAAAACTTTGTTATTGCACACATTCAGTGAATACTGTGATGAGGAAATATGACACCCTAATACATTTTCCGGGTTATGGTAGAAGGCAGCTACGACTCTCTGGCCGTCAGCGGACGATAGAAGTAAGCAAGAATTACAGAATAGTGGAAGTAGGAGAGGCTGTCTCTCCTCCACCCTCTCTATCATTACAAGGTGATATGGGCATGGAAGAACCTCGCTCTCTATTAGCCATCTATGTGTCAGCGGAAAAGCAAACCTTCGACCATGATTGGTTCCGAGGAAGAAACCACCAAAAAAAAAAAAAAAAAAGAAGGCCAACACGTGGTGAATTTTCAAATTACGGAGACTAGTTAGTTGCCATTTAGTCGTCAAAGGGTGAAGACACATCATGAGTTGCCATCTAGTAGTCAAAGGGTGAAGACACCTTATGAATTGCCGGTTATTCATCACAAGGTGAAGACACGTAATGAGTATTCATTTCCTCGTCAAATTTACCTTGCTGCATTCATGCTGACGTGAATGAACGACAAATTACGGGAGGAAGGAATGGCTCAGATAAAATAGAGGAGAGAAAAGTGGGAATATTTCCCCAATGATAAACTTGAGATATAGAGCATGAGCTCTATCATTAAATCACAAAAAAGCGGAACGTGTCTATCACTGACGAACTACAGTCTCACCTTCCGCTATTAGCAGATAATTTATGGCTTGCTCGTCCAGGGATAAACATATTTCAGGAAGGCTTAGTCCGGGATACGGATATTTTAGTTGAGGCTCCTCCGACATAAAGAAAGACTTTCTCGCTCCTGACTTTTACCTGAATTGTTTTTTTTCTTTGTTTCTTTCTTTTATTCAATAAAAGAATATTGTTATTAATCTTGTTAACTCAAACACGGCAGTTCGGAGTCCTTTTTTTATTGTGGAAGAATTGTATTTGTCGAAGACATTGTACTTGAGAGGAAACGCTAGCCAGTTAGCTGTGTTGACTTTTAATAATTCACCTAAAACTCGCTCAGTGGCTTTAAAATATTGTTCCAATCGGGAGTTGGTGATATCTGTAATACTAAATAGCGTTCGGTAGACAACAGCCAACGTCTTTGCCCTGAATTAACTGGTGGACTTGGCGGGAACGAATAGCACACTACAAGTCCACTGGGCACATGGTGGCGTAGCAATACCAACAAAGATAAGAGCAAAATTTAGAGTCCCTTGGGTGTCAATAGCAGTCAGGTGAAAACGAGATAGCGTGAAAAATCACCCTTTCTTAATAAAAGAAACCTAAAACAAACGCCAGCGCACTGAAACTTTAGGAAGCTCAGAGATAACAAAAAAAAAAAAAAAAAAAAAGAACTGGATATAAATCAAAGGACAAATTTATAAAATTTGAAGTTCTACAAAAGATCAATAATCAAAATTAGCGAAGCAGATATAAAATTGGGTGAATGGAAGGAAAAACACCTCGGAGCAAGAGTTAAAGTTGCCAGCCAATAAGAAAGACTTCAGTAGTTGAAAGAACATTTAATAAATCTGATAAATTGATAAATGATAAATATTAACGACAAGCTAGATATCAAACTTTTCTGAGGAATAAAACCCCCCAGAAAAACTGCAGTTTTTGACGAAATATCTTCTGAATTATGGAAGATGAGACAATTTACCGACATCTGTCTTCGATTATACAACGCTGAACATAAGCAAAACGTAATAGAGAAATGGTTGAAGGGCTGGAAACACTAATTCGCTGAGAAAAAAGACCTAAGAATCAGAAAAAAATTACAGGGATATAATACTTTTGATATATTTCAACGTCCAGTTTCTCAGATGTATCCAACCTGAAGTTGAGAAAATCCCTTGGAAAAATCAGAAAAGCTTTCGCAGAAATCGATCCATAGATTCTGAAAATTCGTTGAATAATAGAAGGAGTTCGAGCAAAAAATCTCATGGCAACGTTTGTTCCTAGATTTCTCCAAGGCATTTAATTCCATAACAAAAAACAGAGCTGGTGGATTTTTGTAAGAAATTATGGAGTCCTAAGTCAACAAATAAAATTAATAAAAATAAAAAAAAATTAGAAAAAGTAAAATTACTATAAGTCCAACCGGAAATAAAATAAAATAAATAAAATAAAAAACAGAAGTGAGCAAAAACGAGGAGATAACTCTTCACCCCTCTTCTAACCCTTCCCGTGTCTAATCTGATTTATTTTATCCATAAGATCTGATGAAGTCCTGTTAAATTTTCTTCGTGTTTTTGGTTTATATCAAGAACACATAACAGGATGGAAATAAATCTATAATTCTAATGTAACCGGTTTTGTTTTTTCTTAATCTATATTAAGACTGTTTCGTTCTATCAGAACTCTTCAGTGTGGCTAGACACGCAGAAGGCTCGAAGCCGGAATCAAAACCCGTCCAACTTTACGATACACTAAGGCTTCAGACCAGACGACCACAAGCGGGCTACGTTGGCTAAGGGAATTTTTAGGTATTTATATTTAGCAAACAGCAGCAGCAGCAGCCTTTGTTTAAATTTTTTCATACCCTACCGGCTACCAGAGAGCTCAATTCTTTCGAAGAGCCTTGATATTCTGAGATGATTGGAAATTAACGGCGAAAGTTGTAAATCCATATAAACTATGCTGTGTTTAATGCAGGTAAATGCTGGGTTTTTATCCAGTTACATGTAATTATATATATATACGTGCAAATAATCACACTCACGCATATACAAATCAGTCTTATCATTTTTTTGGTGGTGTATATATTAGAATTTATCTTGAAAGTGAGCTGAGGCTAAAACTCTCAGTGTCGCCACTTAAAGCACATCTCAGATCTCTGTTAAGTTTGAATTCATTGCTGCTGTAGGCAAGAATGTGTTTCTTCTTTTGTTTATTTTACTCCGTATTTTGAAAGCCGAAAAACCAACCACCCATTGCCTGTCATGATTGGGGCCATATGGCAGACTTGTTGCCTCCGACCCGAGGTCAACAGAACAAGTTACTCGTCAAATTATATGATTGATTTTCCTGTCATAAACTTAATGCCCTTCGTATAATTTCTTTTGTACATGATGCCAAAAATAGTAAAAAAAAAACCCGGGTGTCTTAATTAATTTTATTATCATCAGAAATATTTCCGCTTTTTAATCAGCTCAACGTTTTGATTCTTATCTAATTCTGTACATATGATATATTTCGATAATCCTTTCACTAATAAAAACTTGCCATATCAATTTTTAGATTATGCACAACACGTTCTAAATACCATATACGACAAATGATGGTCACCCAACTTTTGGCTTTATGAAAGAAATCATATCGCAACTGTGAAAACACTTAAACAATTTTAACGTTGATATTCTTCCCATTTTCCTATTTTAGCAATTATGTTTAGTAGACTTGAAGCCTAGTTTAATTAATGTTTCAAGATATCCTGAATATCTATATTTTGTTCGGCATTTTTTATCGAAATATAAAAGTTACCAAATGCAGCAACCTGACTCAAAAATACAAGAATATTCACAACAGGGCTCTTAAGGTGATCCATTGGGATACAAAAGACAGAATATTAGCCATACCCACAAATTGTCTATGAACTTACAAGAATCTGTTTAGAAAATAAGACGTGTAAAAGTTACTAGGATTTTTGAGGTTTAAACGGATCACCAGATCTAGTGTTAGGGGCACCTCTGGTGGTGTAATGGTTAGCTGGCTCAACTAACAAACCTACACGAGAGAGTTCGAGCCTCATTAGGTACCTTTTTCTGATGGTGTTGTGCCACATCTTAGCAAAAAGCTTTGTAAATTACCAGATATAGTTTTAATATAAAAAAATTGTCATTCAATGGATATTGCCGTTCCAATGGACCAAAATCTTTAAATTGAAAGTAAGCGAAAAGATAGATATTTGGACCTTCCTAGAGAAATAAAAATCTTGGGAACATTGAAATATATGTGATTATACGTCTTTGATAGAGCTCTTGTACTGCCAACGAAAGGTTTGGAAAATAGACTGTGGGAACAGATAAGTGGAATAATCGGAACTATCCACAATGATCACTACTAAAATCAGATTATTTAGAAGAGTCCTAATGACATAAGGAGACTTGCTATCTCTCAATTACTAATTATGAGAAAAACTCACACGAATAATTTAATCATGCAGTCCTTGTCTGATACTTAAATTAACCTTTGATTTAAACGTCTGTTAAATGCTATTGATGTATTCTAAACTGTGCGATGAAATGATAATTTTATTGTGGTGTCGTAAGTAGATATTTATATGAAATAATCTTTGCAGTAATTATTTGAAAAAAGTTATTATGTAACTCGAAATCTTAAAAGTTTGAATATCTAAAACAGGAGTTCAAAAGACATGGCTGTCGGTAACATTCAGCCCTCGGAGTCCAATCTCCACTCCCTACACTCAAATTTTAAAATTATTACCGTTTGATGTTAAATGTGAAGAACTTCCATTACAACTGCTGACGTAACTCACTGATCTTCAAAGTTCAGAAAATTTGCAGTTCAAGTTTTCTGCTTGACACATCCTCGATTTCTGTAAGATCCACGTGTTTCCACTTGGAAGGTTCTCCAGTCTTATCTCCCACACTCAGCAAGTAATGTTTATGTTTAGAGCTATATACAACGGTGATCAGTTAATCTCCAAAAGGACGCTTGCCAAGAGTTCGCTGTGTCCATTAGAGCCAAATACTCACTTGTCTGATGTGCATCTCTTATCAATCTGTTCATTTAAACCTTTGTGTGATTGCTGACAACATCAGAAGACTCATTAGGAAATTATGATTAATTCGTGAATTTAAATGTTCTTTTTCCTGTCCTTTTAAATCGTGGCCTTGAACCTTACTGAATAAAGGTTTGTGTCTCACGGGCAGAAAAAGGTGAGGACCGTAATATGAAACCATGATTGGTTCCTCTGTCAAACCGTCTTGCTTGATATCTCGAAATTATATCTTTCTCCAAGTCAAATCGTTTGTGACGAACAGAAACTTTGAATTGATTTACTTTGAACTGATGACGCTAACTAATATGCTTTAAAAGAAAAATCGCCTTTAGTCTTGTATATCTTAGAAAAATAATTTTTATAAATCACAATATAGGACACATAGGCTGTGAATTTTACATCACCAGGCGGAAAAACATACAAATAGACTACTTTGGCTGATGATAGCGAGTTAAACCATTTTCGTTTCTGTTTATTTGAAATCATGAAATAATTTCAAGTAATCTGCGGAAAATCTGGCAAACATTTCTGCAATTGAGAAACTGAAATCCGGAATCGAACCAAAGATCTTTAAATTTTCTCATTTCCAACTGAGCTATTGCGCCTGATATCAAGAAAGGCAGTAATTGGTTGTGTTTATAATAATTCATCAAATGTACTGAAATAATCAGTTAGTCAGTCTACTACAATAATGTCTCGGTTAGCGCTTGGGAAACGTTCGAAAAAATTCAGTAACGGAAGTATACAGGATCATTAATTTCATAAACTATTTGGACGTTGGTGTAGCATACCAAGAAAATCTTCTTCATAACATCCCTTAGGTTTCAAGGTCAGTACACACGGGATCAGTGTAAGAGAGCTCAGAGATACACGATGTTCTAACAGGAATACGAAAACAAATCAAGGTGGTAATAATCGGAGACTAATCGAAAAATCAAGAGATTTACCGTCACACACTTCATATTCTTAATGACTTAAGATAACCACACAAAATATTATGTTAAACACGGGGGAAATAGTTATTTTCAAATTAAAATAATATATCTAAAAAAATGAAACCTTTAATTAATTATTAGTAGCGTGCAATTATTATTGTTATAATTAAATACCGTCCTATAGTAAAAGTTGTGCAATCAGTTTAAAATAAATGATATAGTTATTGAGTTTCAACCCGATGAAAAGAATTATTGCTGTATATTTCATCTAGTAGCAAATTTTTGGTTTGATTTATTTGGCTTATTTTTCAACAGTATATCAACTTCGTGCCGTAATTATATTCTGATTATTTATTCACAATTACATGGCTTTAATTATTTATTCTTGTTTAACAACAAGAACAATCAAAACAATAATAATTATGATAATCATAGAAATAATGATAATAAAATTCACAACCCGGAATCCGTCCTGGAGATCGAGATGCTCAATGTTCTCTGGGATTTTGAGATATAAACGGATCACTTAATATCGGTCAGACGACCAGCTCTACTGATAGTCAACCCCCCCCCCCGAATCCCCCCCCCGAATCCCCCCCCAAAAAAATCAACAACTAAGGTTTATTAAAGGGACTGGAGGACATGGACATGAGAGTACAAGTGGAGACTATCGAAACTAGGGATGTATTATTTATGCTGAGAAGATTACAGGAGACTTGAGGAGACTTGCTGTCACTGAAACTTCAGAGAGAGACCACCAGCTGACGAGAAAAACTATTCATCAGTAAAATAATAATAATAATAATACTCGGCCAGATGACCAGATCTTAAAATAATCAACAACAAAAAAATAGAATATGCAAAATTGTCGACTTTGCTGTCATGGCTGACTACAGAATATTATTGAAAGAATGTGAAAAGAAGGATAAGTTCCTCTACCTTGCTAGAGAATTGAAAAAACTATGGCACATGAAGGTGACAATTATACCAATTGTGATTGGTGCTTTTCGTACAGTAACTAAAGAATTATAAAAGGGACTAGAGGACTTGGAAATTGGCGGATGATAAGAGACCATCCAAACGACAGCATTATTGAGAACGATCAGAATACTGAGAAGAGTCCTGGGGACTTGAGGAGATTTCCTGTCACTCAAGCTTCAGTGAAAGACCATCAGCTAACGCTGATGTGAAAAAATCCAGTAAATATTAGTAAATAATAATAATGAATCGCCCCAAAAGATCAATCACCTAATATACATGGACGGCAACAAACTGATGGCCAAAAATGACAAAGAATTGGAAACCCTAATACAGACAGAGAGAAATGTACAGTCAGGACATAGGCATAGAATTTCGCATAGAAAAATGTGACCTACTAATAATGAGAAGCGGCAAAAGACTCATGATGGAAGGAATAGAACTACCAGACAAAAAAAAAAAGCAGAATTGTTGCAGAAAAGGAAACTTACTAGTTCTAGGCAATACTAGAAGCGGACACCATCAGACAAGCGGAGATAAAAGAAAAAAATTAAAACAGACTCTTTCAGAAGAACGAGGAAACTACTCGAAATCAATATACATAGTAGAAATCTAATCAATGGGGTAAACAACTTGGCGGTCCTACTTGAAAGAAACTCGTGACCCTTCTTGAAATGGACGTGGGAGGAACTTAAACAAATGGACCAGAGAACAAGAAAACTCATGACGATGCGCAAGGCAACATGTAGACAGATTGAATGTGTCAAGAAAAAAAGGTGGAAGAGGACTCACCAGCATTGAAGATATCAATGTATCAATACAAAGGCTTGAATAATGCATTCAAAACGCGGAGGAAGAATGTTTACAGCAACCAGAAACAATACAGACAACACAAGAATCAAAAGAAAAAAAATAACCAGATAACAAATAATTGGAAGAAAAACAAACTCAAGTAAATTTCAAGCGACAAACAAGCGAAATATCATGCGAAAAAACTGGGAGATGGATAAAAAAAAAGGGAAAATTTAAGAGAGAAAGTAAATCTCTTCTGATAGCAGCACATAACAACATAATTTGGACTAAATATCATTATCATCTTGTCGTGCTATCAGCACGGATATCCCTGACCCTCTCTCGCCACCATTCCCTATCGTTCATCGCTTCTGATAGTCCTCAGGGGTACATGCCGTGTCCTCACAGACCTGCTATACGTAGGTTCGAGCAGGTCACCCTGATTATTCTTGGCCATGTGAAGGGGTCCATAGGAGTAGATCATTTATGAGCTCGTCCCTACTTCTCCAGCAGTGTCCTGCATGTCCGGTTCGTCTAACTTTGATAGTTTTCGTGATAAGTGGTCGGTGGCTGTACAGCTGCTGTCTTGTGGGGTGTTGCCTCCAGGACTTGGTCAATATTGCTCGCAGCATTCTTGTGTAGTTGCCATCAAGTTTATATCAAAACAAAAATAAACAAGACATAACAAAATAGCAGATGTAGGTTATGTGCTGATACAGATGAAAGGAGGAATCACATAATAAGCAAATGCAGTGAATAAGCGAAAATGAAGTATAAGACCAGACACGATTCAGAGGGGAAAGTGATCCATAGGGAATTGTGCAAGAAGTTTAAATTCGACCATACGAACAAGTGGTATGTGCACAACCAAGAATCCGCCCTGGAAAATGGGATGAGCACGCTTCTCTGGGATTTTGAGATGCTGCAAACGGATCTCTTGATCTCAGTTAGACGACCAGAACAAGAGATATAAAATAAAAAAAGAAAAAAAAGAAAAAAAAAGAAACGAATTGCCGAATAGTGGATTTTTTTTTGCCTGACCACAGGGTAAAACAGGTTTTGCCTTGCTAGTGACCCACAAAGAAAAACGTCAGTCTCACATGCCGGGCAATTTGAAAAAAGACTGAATTCGCGCCAGCCGGTGTTCAGGCCGAAAGTTCCTCTCACACCTTCCACCCGGAAGCGACCGATGCGGGAGGCTAAGCTCAATCTAAAAAACTATACGGGTTGAAACGCAAACTCCTACATTAACAACCAGTATTTGAAAAATACGCTGTAGCGAATCAGCATTATATAGGATAGGTTTAAACGGCACATTTACACTTTAACAATGTTGACACCGAAGTGAACATATAAAAAATATTCAGTTACTTTTTCTGATACTCCACGAAAATTGATTTTTTCAAGTTTTCGAGAAATAAATTTATAATGTAGGTTTTCTTTCACGGGTCAAATATGGTCTTTGAATAAGGAATATAAAATAGTTTGTCACGGCAGAACCGGAACGGCGAAACCAGATTGAAGCATTACTCAATAGCAAAAATAAACGTATATTCAATAATTTCCATCGGTCGTTTGCACATTCACATTGGATTGGCTGAAATTGGTCGTTCGATGTGTCGAATGTTAATTTAGATTACGATGATTTATAACCCTGGTCATCGAATCACATGCTGAGTTCGAATTAAGATTAAATACTTATTTTGTAAATGTCTCAGAAAGCAGCTGGCAGACTAAGGCGTAGATTATCTCTCCTTATATAAGTACGATCCTAACTGGGACTCATTGTAAAGATCGTACTTGTAATAATCTACACAAGAAGCTATTTGTAAGATTTGGTAATGTTCCTGAATATATTCTGATAAAAAATAATTAAGTTGATGCGAATAAAAAAACCTCAAAGAAATACACATTTTGGTCACCAGTCTGTACTTAAACTGTATTATATCTGATTACTTCATCTTCGATGATGGATTGTACAGTTCTACTTTATACAAAGCGTATAAATAGTTTGGTTTCTTTGTATCATGGCGTATCAACCTTCGTGGGTAATCTAATGCCAAAGTCAGGAATGTAGAATAACATCAGCGATACTTTTTTAATACATTCATATGGAAATAAGGAGTTCATACGTTTACCAAGGGTATCAGCCCAAAAGTAAACGCAAGAGCAGGACTGATGTTTGAACTTGTTTTTTTAAAGGTCACAGCCGAACACTTTAGCCAATATACCACTTGTCCAGTTGGCTGAAGCTGTAGAATACACCGACTGCTTCTCTCCTGAAGGGTAAGACTCCTACAATGATTGTCTTATGCCCAGTTCGCTGAGGCTGCAGGATACACCAACTGCTTCTCTCCAGATGGGTAAGACTCCTACAATGATTGTCTTATGCCCCGTTCGCTGAGGCTGCAGGATACACCGACTGCTTCTCTCTAGAAGGGTAAGACTCCTACAATGATTGTCCTGTGTTCAGTTGGCTGAGGCTGCAGGATACACCGACTGCTTCTCTCCAGAAGGGTAAGACTCCTACAATGATTGTCCTGGATATGACACTAAACAATCTGATGCTGAGGCTCAAGTAATACTGCAGCTTCGGGGAATGTGGAGAACCCTTTTATTGCATCGCTCTCAGGTCACCTCTGACCCTGAGTGGTAGCACCTGATAGGGTCTTATCTATGGGTCAAATCGAACTAAACTGTATACTTATCAAAAACTGAATTGGTTGAAATAGAACCTTTTTTTGACATTGAAACTGTGTACTTATGCTAAACTGAATTGTTTGAAATGAATTTATGCTAAACGGAATTCTTTGAAATTGAACTGTTTTGACATTTAACTGTGGGTAACAAAAAACTATACTAAACTGAATTGTTTGAAATTTAATTCGGCGTTGAATGACCCCAAAAAAGGGGTTGATACACAGTAAAAAAAAAAAAGCCAACCAACCAACCTTTATAACATGATGTATACACGACTTGAAGCTTATTTCTAATTGATGAGTCTTTTTGTTTTAATTTCAATTCGAATTTATTTGAGCATTACTGCTTTAACTTTTACTAATTTCAGCTTTTGAAAAAAGAGACTGAAAATGTCGTTCTGTCAGGACGTTGCAACTAACAATTCATAGACAATTATATGGCTCCACCTAAGATTCTCCTTTTGGATAACTTTTACACAGATGTACATGGTTTTATTTAATTCCCATCATTTTTAAATTGATATATTTGATGCCTAATGGAACTCTAATAGGTATTACTACCCCGGGTCAAAGTGTATCCGAACTGGTTGCAATAAAAAGGTCATCATCTTGTCGTACCATCAGCACAGATATCCCTGACCCTCTCTCGCCTTCCCTTCTAATCGTTCATCGCTTCCGGCAGGTCTTCAGGGCTAAACCCCTTATCTACACAGAGAAGCTGTATGTAGGTTCGAGCTGGTCGCCCTGCTTTGGCTTGGCCATGTGAAGGGGTCCATAGGAGTACATCACTTATGAGCTCGTCCCTACTTTTCCAGCCGTGCCCTGCATGTCTGGTTCGTCTAATTTTGGTAGTTTTCGTAGTGGGTGGTTGGTTGCCGTAAAGCTGCTGCTTTGTGGGGTGTTGCTTCCAGGACTTGTTCAATATTGCTCGTAGCATTCATGTGTAGCTGCCGTCAAGCATTTTCTACACCCGTTTAGTTAGCGTACATGTAGTGCATCCATATAGCAGTATTGACACGACAGCTGCTTGGAAGAAACTGCGTTTGATTTTATCGGTCAGGTCTGACTTCCACATGACCGATAGCCTGTTGATGTCTGTCTTGGTTGATGAGACATTACTTCCTAGGTTGGTGAACTTGTCAACTAGTTTCAGAGAGCTACCGTTTAGTGTGGAGATGTCGCCTGTTTGATTAAAGCACATATATTCCGTTTTGTGTGCATTGACAGAGAGGCCAATGTTTCAGCAGCTCGTTCCAGACTATGTAGCAGGGTAGTCCACATATGCCCTGAGCTCAAGAACTGGAACCACATCATCAAACCCTGCACATCCACTTTTTGAGAGGCCATACCCCATTGTAGATCTGTGTTCACTCTCGCCAAAATGATGAAGTATCACTAAGGGTCAGAAAAAATTATTATTCGAATATAAAAACAAAAATGCCATTAGTGAAACATCTCTAGAGTGTCTTGTTGGCTCGTTTTCTCGGTAAGAACTCAAAAGTCTTCTATCGCTATTCTTGCTCAGATAATGAAACAAGTTGACAAACAAAAATTCATATCTATATTCCCAGTTTATTCCTCGATATTTTAATTTGATCAGGTTGGGCTTTTCAGTAGGTTGTCAATGACATTACGTAAATTCATATCGATGGACTTAAAAGCGTTAAAATGCTCAAAAGAGGTCTGTTCTATACTCGATTACACACAATATTGCATTTGAACAGGTGTATCATCAATAGTACTGCTAGAATATATGTGTTTACTACATGTGCTCATTATTGATGAGTTTGGAGGTGCCCGTGGTGTAATTGTTATCCTCGCAGGATGTGGACTCGACGACACGAGTTCAAATCCTGGACGAGCCTGATTGCATTTCACATAGCACTAATACCATTGGGAAAGGTATGAATCTAAATATTCTCCCTCCAGCTATGGGTAAATTGTAGGGCAGACTAGGTTTTTCAGCCTTGGTGTGGTGACTAGTCTAGGAGAAGGAAAACTCTGAATTCAAAAATGTTAAACTCCGCTTAAAAATTGACCTTGTGTCATATCCTGCCCGAGCGGGGGGTTGGTAAATAGGATTATTGATGAGTTTGTTATATATAATTTTCTTTGTTTATTTATTAGAATCAATGCAGAAGAATGTTGGTTTCATCATCATCATGTCGTGCTGGTAGCACGGATATCCCTGACCCTCTCTTGCCACTTTTCCTTATCGTTCATCGCCTCAGGCAGGTCTTCTGGACAACATCCCGTATCCTCACATAGTTGCTGAATGTATGTTCGTGCTGGTCGTCATGCTTTTGCACGGCCATGTGTGGGGTCCATAAGAGTACATCACTTATGAGTTCGTCCTTGCTTCTCCAGCAGTGTCCTGCATGTCTGGTTCGTCTAACTTGAATAGTTTTCGTAATAGGAGGCAGGTGGCCGTACAGTTGGAGTCTTGTGGGGTGTTGCCGCCAGGACTTGTTCAAGATTGCTTTCAGCATTCTTGTGTGTTGGTTTAAAAGTTGAAATATTAATTAACTTAGTTACTTTCTTATAGCACAGTATTTCACATTAATTTAATCGTGTTGTTAGGCCTTTCAATCTTTGTTTGTATAAGACTATATGTTTAATATGTCCCCTGATGATGTGCAATCGTATTGTCAAACTTCTTGTTTAATCACAAGTCAGAAGCTGTTACATAGCATAGCTTTTGAGGTGATTTGTTCTAATTTAATCACTATTGAAGGTTATTCTCAAAATCAGGACATGTTTCCCCTTCTATCTCCCCTCCACTCTCTCTCTCTCTCTATATATATATATATATATATATATGCAACCAAAAATAAATTGGCTTACACACCCCACTTTTCCTGTTTTATAACTGCCAGTCGCATCTATTTTTTAAATACAATAATCTAGCTAGTCACATCTGATGATTGTAACTTTATTCTCATTTGTGACGTTTTCTCTTTCTTTCTTTGTCTGTTTGGGAGTGTAGCACATATTTAACAACCCCTTCACCAGGAACAGGATGAGATATAAAACCAATTTTTAATCTGCGTACAACTGCTTTGTATTCAGAGTTTTCATCGAGAGCGGTTGCTATTGCAAGATTGAAAATCATAGTCTGTCCTACTTATAACTGGTAAAGTGAGTGAATAGATTAATACATTTCCCAAGGTAATTAGAACTTTGCAAAATGCAAATATCCTTGTCCAGGGTGGCCCAATCGGTTAGGGGTGTAGAATACACCAACTGCATCTCTGTAGAGGACACTAAACAATCTGATGGTGAGGCTTTATTGAAGCTGGAGCTTTAGGGAATGCGGAGTAACCTTTTCTTGTCATTGCTCCAAGATCCACTCCGACCCGGAGTGATAGCACCTGATAGGCTCTTATCGTTGGATAAAATAAAATTTTGGCATTAGAATTGTGTACTTATGCTAAAGGGAAGTGTTTGAAATAGAACTGTTTTTATAATTTGATTGTTAACTAAACGTATGGAGAAAAAGCTTGACGGCAACTACAAAAGAATGCTGCGAGCAATATTTAACAAGTCCTCGAGGCAGCACCCCACAAAGCAGCAGCAGTACGGCCACCAACCGCTCATCAGGAAAACTGTCCAAATTACACGAACCAGACATGCAGGACACTGCTGAAAATGTAGGGACGAGCTTATAAGCGATGTACTCCTGTGGACCCCTTCACATGGACGACCAAAGGCAGAATGACCAGCTCCAACCTACATACAGCAGCATCGTGCCGATATTGGATGTAGTTCTGAAGACCTGCCGGAAGCAATAGACAATAGGGAGGGGTGGCAAGAGAGTTAAGGATATCCGTGCTGATAGTGCGACATGATGATGATGATATATTTGACTGAGTGTAAACAAATTTTTTTGTACTTATGCTAAACTGAATTGTTTGAAATAGAACTGTTTGATCATTTACCTGCTTGTAAGCAATTGACTGATATTTAATTGAGTTGTAATAGATATATAATTAATAGATAAAACATTAAACTGTGTGCAAACAAATGATTAATAGTGGATTGAATTATACGTATTTGATAGAAATATGTGAAACCATTTAACTGTGTGAAAAAATGATCTCAGAGACGTTTAAAAATGTTGTCAATAAAATGTGTTTGGAAATTATATATTTAATATGTATGGATAAAAAGGACTTTGCATTAAATAACTTACAATGGTTGATATACCATTAAACCCTACCGAATCAACTCATATTAAATATATATGTATAAACAGGATTTGGCAATAGGCAACCTACTGTGGTTGATATGGCATAAAACCAAACCAAACTTCGCTCACGATTTAAACTCTATTCATGTTCAATTCTCTGTTTAGCCCTGTTGTATGTGTGCGCTCTACCGACGATTAGAACATCACCCACCGTCCTTTGACTTGGGGGCAGTAGTGAGTCAATCCACAGAAATCTATTTTAATAATTTACAAAACCATAATCATCACTATATTCGGACACTAGTTCTATTTTGTTAATTTGTGTTTAATTTTTGGGACGTGTCCTTATGGCTTAGTAGCTAGCGTATTGGGTTGGAATATTGTATTTTGGATTTATATTTTTGCCAAACGTAAGAACACACTTTCCCTCACCCGCTATATGTTGAATAGAACCACAACACTACAACAAGAATGACGTTGGTATTAAATTTCTCCATAGGGTATTCCATAAAACTAAGAAATTAAACAGTTATATTTCTTCTGCAGAAAGTGTTTCTTCCATACATATCCAAAGCAGAGTTCACTGATACTGTTCAAGGATCGTAGGCTGAAATACAGGGAAAAATATAATTAATCCAGTTATTTGTTAGTGGGAGTATTTTCATATATTTATGTTGATCTTTATCTGATAAGATTAATTAAGACTACAATAGATTTTGTATATATTCTACTTTGTAACATACTAGCTTAACAGATTCAATGCTGTCGCAAGATAACATCAACAAAGTGATTTTCACAGGAAAGAGTAATATAAAAGAATATGGCGGGAATATAATTGATTGCCTATTGATAGAGTGACAGATATTTCCGTTCACTGATAAGATCAACAAATTACCGGAAAAAAACGGAAGTATGTAAGTTCCTATAACCAGCCATAAAATAGAAAAATACGAGGGCGAAGAATATGTTTATATATCCGCATGGGACTTGAAGAGACAATATAAGGTCTGTAATTTTGGACTGAAAGCAGAGATCCACTGGTCGCTGAAACGAAGGAGAGAGGTCTGCTGGTATCTCAAGCGAAGGGATGGATGGACCAGCTGGTCACTCAAGCAAACCTGTCAGCTCCCCGTGTGTGTTCTCCGGCTTTCGCACTACTTTACAAAAAGGGTCCCCTCCACAGAAGAAAGATATGTGCGAACTCTTTCTGACTGTATTCCTATGACACACAATCGTCGCCGTCGAAGAATAGAAATATAAATTATATTTTTTATATATCTACGAGTCTTTTGTTGTTTGTCCAGCTGTATGATATGCGACATACCGAGCCAATTATTTTGTAATGGAGACATAATTGCTAAGGGGGGGTCCTCGTGGTGTAATGGTTAACGCGATGGACTGCAAAATCGCAGTAAGCGAGTTCGTATTCCAGACGCGCTATTACGTTCAATTGCGGGCAAATACCATTGGGAAAGGTATGAACCCCCGTATTCTTCCAACTATGGGTTGAATAGTACTACTACTGTTCTTCAAGGAGAATGGCTTTGGCATTAAATAACCGACCAATATTGATATGCCATTAAACAAAGAAACCAAACCAAACCAAACATAATTGCTAAAGTTCTATTCCGGCAATTCTTGACCAGATTAATTATTACATGTCAATGATCAAGTTTTTGATGCTATATTTGCCAGTGTGACTATGAATAACTGATACTACAATCCTAAGTGCACTCATGCAAACAAGATATATAAAGAGTTTCGGGTATATGTTTAGCATGTGTGTGTTTTATGTATTAGTAAAATTAAAATGATAGACAAAATAAAGAATCTTGCACGCCATTTCTTCCTATATAGAGGTTTTATTCTATATTCCATGAAAGAAAACCCTAGTGGTATTTACCGCACCGTTCCTCTGTCTGTTAAATATTATGATAACTTAGTTACAAATGCTTGAACTAGAGAACGTGTCACTGATTAAAAGTGGTAGTGTGCAACTTCTATATCTTCAGAATCTAAGAGACAGAGGAAAATGTTCTTTCTCAAGTCTTTTGATTGACGATTTTCCTTTTCATGTGCTTTTGCATAGTTGGTCAATACTGACACGCAAACCTGCTGAAATCGCCATTTGATCGCTGCCTCTCTCCACCTGTTGACTAACGGATTTTGTTGAAATTTCCTAATATATCTATCTTTTATTACATCTGACCGACTATGTGTCAGGTGACAACATAAAGTGTATTTACAACTTATAATAACCTTTGTTATAATCATGATGTTAGAATGATTGTAAAAATGTAATGGGATTCTGAAACATTTTTAAAATGTTATCTACGATTAATTAGATATAAATTTAACTGGAAAAAGAATAAAATTACTGATAATAACTATTTCCCGTGCTTACACTAAAATTTTATTTCATTTCAAACAATATTCTGAGTTTTAATTGTATTCATTTCAGTCTTTCCAATACTTCGAAAAGTCCCCTATGATCATTTGAAAGATGATTGTCCAATCAGAAAATACGAAATGTAATAGATATCATACAGATACGAGGTGTATACGATAAGTTTCTAGACTTTTTTCGTATGGGCACTTTTATTGATAGTAAACACATGAAACTGTAGTCCCCTTTCGAAGTAGTCTCCTCCAACTGCAATGCGCTTGTTGTACCGTTCCAGCAATTTCTAGAAGGCCCCCATGCAAGTCCTCTTGTGTGAGCGTGTCAATGACCTTCGTCACAGCCTCTTTCATCTCTTCAATTGTCTCATAACGACAGCCTCTGAGCATAGAGAAAAGGGAGCGAGGTCTGGACTATAGGGAGGATGAAGAACTGTCTTGATGCCAATCTTCGTCAAATAGTCTGTGACAAGGATGGAGTTGTGGACTGGTGTATTCTCCTGGTGGAAATACCACTAACCCAATTTGAAGAGTGCTGGCCTCTTCCCTAGGAATCTCTTCCTAAACTCCCTAAAAACTCAACATAGTAACCCTAACCCTAACTCTTTGGCCTATCAACTCTGGTCTATTGACTTCCTTACTCCTCCCACACCTCTCATCATCCCTCACAGTCTCCATGCCTTCCTTGACTCTCTTATGCCACTCAAAAACTGATGCTCGATTCATGCAAGATGGTCGAAAAGCAGTCTGAAATATTCCATACGTTTCTGTTGCATTTTTTCCAAATTTAAAACAGAATTTTATTGCATATCGTTCTTCTAAAGTGTCCTCATGTCCAGATTGAATTTTTGAAATTCTAAGTAAATTAAAAAATTTTTTTGTAGGTACTAATTGTTATTTTTTGGCATATGTTTTCTGGCTTCCGAAACCAAGATTTATTGCTGTGTTGTAACCTAACAAAAGATTCATGAATGAGAAATACCCAAAACGGAGGTTGGAAATGAAATGAAAATCTTTATAACATTAAACAAATACAATATTCACCAACAGCGTGAAGGAGGTAGCCACTGCTAGTGGTGACTACTTAAATAGCAAAAATACACAGCTTGCAATCATGTCCAACGTATTTATGAGGAATGCGACATACCCATTACTGCCCACTCTCAGTTGATCAAAATTTTTAAGTGGCAGCACTGAACCTAATATAATACTTTACCCAAAAATGTATCTTACTATTTTTTTTTTAAAATGAAAAGTAAAGGGTAATTGTAATAGATATTTACTTAGATTATAGTTTATTAAAAATAGATATATTTTTGGAAAAGGAAAAAAATTTGATGATAAAACGAAGTTTTTTTTTTTCATGGAATAAAGTAGCGCTCACATGATTTGGTGAAACGAAAGTCTCAGAAGTTTCTCTGAAATATTCGCCACCCAAATGAGCAGAACAATATATCAGATTTCGATTCTACTGATTTTTTCGTAGTGTTTCTGAACATTTTCCTGATGGTGCCGGCTTATTGCTTTTCCAGAATATATGACCTGCATCATATCTTGTTTTACTGCAGCTTCTTAAATTCAAGGATTTGATGTGAATCAAATGGCACCACAAAACGACTACAACGGTCTCACTTTATCCATCACAAAAAGCAGAAAACAGTTTATAATAAATTACTTTGCATGTATTACGTGATTTTTTCTGCAGAAAAAAAAATTATTAAATTTTACAATCAAATTGACAAGGCGAAGATCTACGAACAGAGTCACAGACAATTTCATGTACCAATGTTTTTCAGTTCTTTGGCAAGATCTAGTTATTTGATTAACTTTTTACCTTCTTTCACTTTCACTGTCGTCTATTCAAATGGTAAAACTCGCTTGATAAGTTCTTTTCATTTAATAAATGAATACAATTTTGGATCTTTTGACCAGGATTTGATTGTTCGATTTCATCTCGAAATATCAATTTTTTGAGTTACATTTTTTCGGGCGCATTCTAATTTGAGCATAGACCAAATGTCACCATAGCCAAACTTTAGTTTCATGCAAAATTCACTGTGGATAACCTTTCCCACTTAATCTTGCCTTGTTTTCTATTCATTTATCACTAGTTTGATGCATTCTTTAATTACGTTATTGAATGTTTTATCTCTGCAACGTAAACGTATTCTTCTGCGTATTATCAACTTTTTTCGTGATATCATGGTCGATCTTTTGTAGTGTTGGGTTTTCATTGGATAATTATTTTATCTTGGGGTTTTATTGGATAATTATTTTATCTAGGGTTTTTATTTGATTATTATTTTATCTTGGGCTTTTATTGGATTATTATTTTATCTTGGGCTTTTATTGGATAATTATTTTATCTTGGAGTTTTATTGGATAATTATTTTATCTTGGAGTTTTATTGGATAATTATTTTATCTAGGGTTTTTATTGGATTATTATTTTATCTTGGGCTTTTATTGGATTATTATTTTATCTTGGAGTTTTATTGGATAATTATTTTATCTTGGGGTTTTATTGGATAATTATTTTATCTAGGGTTTTTATTGGATTATTATTTTATCTTGGGCTTTTATTGGATTATTATTTTATCTTGGGCTTTTATTGGATAATTATTTTATCTTGGAGTTTTATTGGATAATTATTTTATATTGGGCTTTTATTGGATTATTATTTTATCTTGGACTTTTATTGGATTATTATTCTATCTTCGGCTTTTATTGGATAATTATTTATCTTGGACTTTTATTGGATAATAATTTCATCTTAGGCTTTTATAGGATAATTATTTTATCTTGGATTTTTATTGGATAATTATTTTATCTTGGGCTTTTATAGGATAATCATTTTATCTTGGGCTTTTATTGGATTATTTTTTTATCTTGGAGTTTTATTGGATAATTATTTTATCTTGGGCTTTTATAGGATAATTATTTTATCTTGGGCTTTTATTGGATTATTATTTTATCTTGGGCTTTTATTGGATAATTATTTTATCTTGAACTTTTATTGGATAATTATTTTATCTTGAACTTTTATTGGATAATTATTTTATCTTGGGGTTTTATTGGATAATCATTTTATCTTGGGCTTTTTATTGGATTATTTTTTTATCTTGGAGTTTTATTGGATAATTATTTATCTTGGGCTTTTATAGGATTATTATTTTATCTTGGGATTTTATTGGATAATTATTTATCTTGGACTTTTATTGGATAATCATTTTATCTTAGGCTTTTATAGGATAATTATTTTATCTAGGGTTTTTATTGGATAATTATTTTATCTTGGACTTTTATTGGATAATTATTTTATCTTGTGATTTTATAGGATAATTATTTTATCTTGGACTCTTATTGGGTAATCATTTTATCTTGGGCTTTTATTGGATAATTATTTCATCTTGGGCTTTTATTGGATAATTTTTTTATCTTGGGCTTTTATAGGATAATTATTTTATCTTCGACTTTTATTGGATAACTATTTTATCTTGGAGTTTTATTGGATAATTATTTTATCTTGGGCTTTTATAGGAAAATTATTTTATCTTGGACTTTTATTGGATAATTATTTTATCTTGGGCTTTTATTGGATAATTATTTTATCTTGGAGTTTTATTGGATAATTATTTTATCTTGGGCTTTTATAGGATAATTATTTTACTTGGGATTTTATTGGATAATTATTTTATCTTGTGATTTTATAGGATAATTATTTTATCTCGGGCTTTTATTGGATTATTATTTTATCTTGGGCTTTTATTGGATAATTATTTTATCTTGGAGTTTTATTGGATAATTATTTTATCTTGGGCTTTTATAGGATAATTATTTTACTTGGGATTTTATTGGATTATTATTTTATCTTGGGCTTTTATTGGATAATTATTTTATCTTTGACTTTTATTGGATTATTATTTTATCTTGGAGTTTTATTGGATAATTATTTTATCTTGGGCTTTTATAGGAAAATTATTTTATCTTGGACTTTTATTGGATAATTATTTTATCTTGGACTTTTATTGGATAATTATTTTATCTTGTGATTTTATAGGATAATTATTTTATCCTGGGCTTTTATTGGATTATTATTTTATCTTGGGCTTTTATTGGATAATTATTTTATCTTGGAGTTTTATTGGATAATTATTTTATCTTGGGCTTTTATAGGATAATTATTTTACTTGGGATTTTATTGGATTATTATTTTATCTTGGGCTTTTATTGGATAATTATTTTATCTTGGAGTTTTATTGGATAATTATTTTATCTTGGACTTTTTCAGGATAATTATTTTACTTGGGATTTTATTGGATTATTATTTTACCATGATTTTTTTTTTGTATAATTTTTTACCTTGGGGTTTTATTCGATAATTATTTTACTTGGGGTTTTATTGGATTATTATTTTACCATGTTTTTTTGTATAATTATTTTACTTTGTTGTTTTATTGGATTATTATTTTACCTTGGGGTTTTATTGGATACTTATTTTACCTTGGGGTTTTATTGGATACTTATTTTACCATTGGCTTTTATTTGATAATTATTTATCTTGGGCTTTTATTGGATAATTTTTTTACCTTGGGGTTTTATTTGATAATTATTTTATCTTGAGGTTTTTTTGTATAACAATTTGTCTTGCGGTTTTATCGGATGATTATTCTATCTTGGGGTCTTATTGAATAATTTTTTTACCTTGGGGTTTTATTGGATAATTATTTTTTTCTTGGGCTATTATTGATTAATCATTTTACATTGGGCATTTTGGATAAGTATTTCATCTTGGGCTTTAAGCAACTGAATTTGTTTACGGAATTCAAGATTTGGAATTTGGCCGTACTTGCCAAAACTGGATCTAAGCTTTTTCCTAGTGGCGGGTTTTTCATGAAATAATTCAAAAATTTGACTACCATCTCTACAAAGTTTTGGTACTTTAAAACTCAGCTTAGAAGAGAAATTAACCAACAGCACTGAAAAGAGACAGGATCATCAAACTATTCTATTTCTAGTGTATTATATAAGGTTCAAAAGATATTAACATTCGTCATGAACTCTATTGATAAGAAACGAAGCTACTTTTGATACAACTTAATACTAACTTCTATTCTCGATTTTATGTCCCAAATAAATAGGTGATTACTAGATAAAGTTACCACAGTGTTTGTTTTAATGGTATTCGCACACAAACAAATTTTAATGAAATGTTTTTGATATGTTCCCATCTGCTATAGGTAACACATATTTTAAACACTTAGTATATTATGATTTTATATCCAGACTACTGTTTCTTTTTTGTGTATCAACAATTGCTCTCACTCCTCTTTTGTAACGATGCTTTTTTAATACCGTATTCCAACGGATTTCTTCTTTATTATTATTTTTATCATTACTGTTATTACTTTTTATTTACACAATAGATCTATTATTTACAAGTATATTAGCGTTACTTATCCCCACAGAATAGTCTGTCCCATTTT
Organism: Sepioteuthis lessoniana; assembly: GCA_963585895.1. Lineage (NCBI taxonomy): Eukaryota > Metazoa > Mollusca > Cephalopoda > Myopsida > Loliginidae > Sepioteuthis > Sepioteuthis lessoniana. The sequence continues at coordinate 122,420,271 of OY757909.1, read as the reverse complement.
TATGGCGAGGGCATTTCATTGTAAAGAAATTATTCCCTTCAGAGAGAAACGATAACGGGTGGTGGTTGGTCGGAAGGCTGGTTAAAGTTGTCTAATGTAAATCAACAAAACAATTCAATGAAAACAGACGATACACGAACGCTGGTTTATTCACAGCGATGGAATACGATTTCACTCCTTTAGTTTTTTCTTTCCTTTTTCTTTTCTTCTCTTACTTCTTTTACTTCATCGTTTTAGGTCTTTATTTTAGTTATCGCTGAAGAGTTGGTCGGTGGGTAAAACGTCCTAAGTGAATTTCTCTCGTCACCTGCATTCTGTGGAAAAGTTTTCTTTCTTTTCTATGTGTATATAAGACCTCCATAGACATTTTCTTTCTATATTTGTTCAATCAATTCCGTTGGGTAATTGTGGGTAAAAATCTCGGTCAAGTTTGTTGAATTCATACGTAATTGTGTGAAATTGAGGATCTGTTTTTTTCGGGTTAATTCATGCAGTGAGTTGCATCTAAGTTCATTGTGTAGGTGTGTGTGGGTGGTTCGTAGATAGTTTAACACCAAAAAATGTGGCTTAAAATGTAAGCTAATGCAAAAAAAAAACCTCATAGATTTTATGTTATAGCAAAAAAAAGACAAAAAAAAAAAACGATTTATATCTTAGTGTCCTATAATAATAGTTCTCAATTATATGTCCTACGGCCACCTGCCTCCCATCACAAAAACTATCCAAGTTAGACGAACCAGACATGCAGGATACTGCTGGAGAAGCAGGGAAGAGCTCATAAGTGATGTACTCCTGTGGACCCCCGTATATGGCCGAGCAAAAGCAGGACGACCACCTCGAACATACATACAGCAGCTATGTGAGGATATGGGATGTAGCCCTGAAGACCTGCCAGAGGCGATGAACGATAGGGAGAAGTAGCGAGAGAGGGTCATGGATATCCGTGCAAACGGCATGACATGATGATGATGATGATTATATGTCCTATATCAGGGATGGAAAATTGGGGACCACTGCACTGTTCTGTGTGGCCTGTGAGAACCTCTAAGAAATAAAAAAATAAACATTTGCACTTGAATCGACTCTAAATTCTTTTGATTGTAAAAGATGCAGCCATTTGATTCATAACTCAGTGATGCAGCTCTCCTACGAAAAAGCTTGCCCACCCCTTTTCTATATCCTAGTACTATAATTTAACAATTAATTTCTAGAATATTACATCAAATCATCGTCATCATCATCATGTCGCACTGCCAGCATGGACCTCCCTGACCCTCTCTCGCCACCCGTCTCTAACGTCCATTGCTCCCAGGAGCTCTTCTGGGCTATATCCCGTATCGACACAGAGCTGTTGTATATAGGTTCTAGCAAGTCGTCCTGCCTTTGCTCGTCCATGTGAACGGGACCACAGGAGTATGTCGCTTATGAGTTTGTCCATACTTCTCCAGCAGTGTCCTGCATATTTTTTTCGTCTAACTTGGATGGTTTTCGTGATGGGTGGTAGGTGGCCGTATAGCTTCTGTTTTGTGGGTTGTTGCCGCGAGAACTTGTTCTATATTGCTCGTACCATTCTTGTGTAATTGCCGGCAAGACTTTTCTCCAAACGTTTAGTTAGTGTTCATGTAGTGCATCCATACAGCAGTATTGACACGGCCGCTGTTTGGAAAACAATGCGTTTTATTTTATCCGTCAGATCTGACTTCCATATGACCGATATCTTTATCGATAGTTGTCCATGCCTTTGCTAGTCGCGTGTTGATGTCTTTCTTGGTTGAAGAGACACCGCTTCCTAGGTAGGGGAACTTGTTCACTAGTTTCAGAGAACTTCAAGTACCATTTAGTGGGAGATGTCGCCTCTTTGAATAAATTACATGTATTCCAGCTTATCTGCGTTGCCATGGAGGCCTACGCCAGCAGCTGCTCGGTCCAGACTATGTAGCAGGGCTTGGTCGGCTGTATTTGCCAGAAGCGCTATGTCATCGGCGTAGTCCACGTCCGTAATTGTTTGTGCAGGGTAACTTGTGCTTCTTTCCTTTGCCAGCTGGAAACCGTAATCTTTCATTATATCAATAAACGTTCTAAGCACGTAGTCTAGACAAATGATAAAGAGGTATGTGGCTAATGTGTCTCCTTGCAGCATTCCTGCTACAATCTCGAAGTTGTCTGTGTCTCCATCCTAACTTTTACTTTAGTGTTTTTAAATAACACATTTACTAATATATTATTTTATCATGAGGTTTCGTTTTTTTTCTTTGGTAATTCACACGGACCATCAATCTACGACTATCATCAGCTCATTTTAAAATTGAAAATTGAGATTAGCTCTTTCTAAGAATTATAACAAAAGATAGTTATCTGGGAAGTGTGGAGTAACCTTCATTGCCAATACTCCCAGGTCTACTTTGATTCTGAAAGGTAGTACCATCTATGGGCCAAGTGGATCTGTTTAAAAATGTTACATATACTATTGGATCAGGTGTAAAACAAAACAAAAACTCATAAGAAATATTTACACAAAAATCTTATTATGAACATTTAGTGGACACAACCCTTAACGTCTAGATATAAATAACTTAGATAGAAATGCTGCTAAAATTTATCAATCAAATGATATAATCTATCAATCCCAACCATCAAAAACCCACTTACTTTATGTTACTGGTCAAAAAGTACGACAGCTCTTCAACAAGCAGATTTTGGGCGTTAAATAACCCACATATTTTGATATACAATTAAATAAAGAAATCGAAACAATACTGATTAGCCAGAGAATGAGTTTATAACTTCTGCATACATTTCACCCTTCGTAAAGTCTTGTATTTGCAGTAAGAGTTGATAGCATGGATTTATCCTATCCCTCGTCACCGATTCTATTTCAATATTTAAGAAGTGTAAGGCTATTTTGCCTTCTCCCAGACTGGTTGTCTATCCAAGGATAACAAGCCTTTTCTATCATACTATTTTGAAATTTTTGAAATATCTGGAGAAGTTAGTGTGTATTCATGTTGTTTCCAAGGACATGAGCGTAAAGTGATTTGACCTCTGTTCTCTGATTCCATTGTTTACGACGATAACCGTTATGCTGCTCCTGAGAGGGGAAAGTTGCTTTATTAGTTATTTAAACAGTATATTGTTTCTCCTCTGTAATGTAGTTTAATGAGGAACGATTACTTTTTATATACTTAGAATAAAACAACTGTAACCTGGATATGATTATTGCCGTAATCATACAGAAATCGAAATAATAAAATCTATAAGAAAGATTTTAGGTAATTATTTATCTTCGCAATATAAGATCGTAGAGTAATGGCAATCGCCCTATGAAATGGAATCGGTGGCTCGATTTCAAATCCTGGACGAGCTTTTTTGCTTTTTACATAACACTAATTACCTTGGAAAATTTATCAATCCTACTATTGCCCACCTCCAAATATGGAAAGATAAATAGGGCTCATTAATGTTACTATGGCAACCAGGGAAAGATACGGAAAGCTGAATTAAAACCAGGTGTTCTACGTTTAATAAACAGCGTTGCATCCTCTGCATGAAGGAGGGGTAGGATAAATACATGCAAAAATAATTATTCCCCCCAATTTAAAATTTACTAATTACGTTTATTGGTAGATGGAAAATAATTACTTAGCTTAATTTCTTAGTCGGGATTAAAATCCGAAAAAAACATGAAATTCTTAAACTGATAAATGTATCACAGGTTTTTTTAAAGATATATCTTCAAAATTAGTGAATGTTTTTAGAGGAGAATATTGCCTTTATAATATATAATATATGAAAAAGATAATATTAGATCTCTTTTCTCTTAGGATGATTTTTTTGTTTCAGTGTTACAACAACTGAAAGAAAAAATAGAATTGTTTAGAAATTGCTGAATAAATTGATGGAAACATTTTCCCACTCAACATCACAACTAAGGAATGGATTTACTTTCATTGTTTGATTTGGTTTTATGGCATATCGAACATTGCACCTTATTTAATGCCGAATCCTTTACATATATATATATATATATATATATATGTGTGTGTGTGTGTGTGTGTGTGTGTGTGTGTGTGTGTGTGTATTGACTTAGAATCACTAATATCATCACTCATAGCACTGATGATGGTTCACTAGGACCGAAACGCTATAGTGTCAACTTTGCTTCTCAATAAATCTCTCCTCCTACTTGGATTTCCTTGTTATCAATTTTTCTACACACACACACACACACACACACACACGCACACACACACACACACACACACACGTATATATATATAGGTTAAATATTAGATTTATGAACACACCTGAGGTAATTTTTTTTGCACACAGTTAAATAGTTTCACTTATTTATGTCTCATACGATTAATTCTATTTACCATTTATTATTTGTTTGCACACAGTTAAATGCTTTCAAGTACTTCCAGTTAACACCTAAACAATTCAATTAAACATCCGGCATTTGTTTACGTACAGTTAAATGATTGAACAGTTCTAAATCAAACAATTAATTTTAGCATAGTACTCTTTTTTTTACCTGCTTATACACAGATAAATGTAAAAACCGTTCGATTAAAAAAATCAGTATAGTACGGATAAACGCCAAACAGTTCGAATTTGACCCAAATAGAGTGAACGTGGAAGCGATGGCAATGAAGAGCAATCCGCATTCCCCAAAGATCCAACATTACTGGAGCTTCTCTATCAGATTGTTTAGCGTCATATCCAGGGCACTATCCAGGGCAGAGATGCAGTCGGTATATTTTACAGCTCCAGCAGATTGGGCTATACTTTCTTTATAATCAGAAAAAAATCAGAAATATAAAGTAGCCAATAAAAATTAACACGATATTCTTCTTCCTGCGCGTCTGCCTTCGTTAACAAATTGTTGCTTTTTTATTCAATTTCCATTGCAAAATGACAAAAACAACATTCTGGAAAATTTAAGGTTCATTCATCATTATGTATTATTTTCTATCTTGAACGAACGAGTCGGTAATGTTAGAACTGCTTATCAAGTCTGATCTAGTATATCAATTGTGATTATCAACTATTATCTCACTGACAACTGAATTGCCTCTTCTTAGACAGTTTTTTTTTCTCATTACCAGACAAAGATTAGTATAACAAGTATATATTCCTGACATTTTTACTTGCACAGACAGGTACTTAAGGTAATTTTATGTAAGGTGCTGTGAATTACTGTCGTGTCTGCGTTAGAAACCTGACCCTGCAATACATTACAATTGAAGTAAATTTGATCCTCACTGGGTTCTACACTTTTGTCAATTTATGCCAGTTTAAGTTGACCTTAGAAATATGTACTAAATTTAAGAGGTCGACGGTGACGAGCAACGTAGTTATGTATTCTTAAATGAGGTACAAAATGATATTAATTTATCATTTATAATGGAAACAATTCATTATAACTGACGTTTAACTAACTTAATAACTGACTACTTCATTAATCACTGCACATTGACACACATTCATAACGAGATACACCTAACTGTTAAGTGACCAATGATTATTGGGTATATATTCATGAACACTTGAAAGATTGGTACAACACAATTTTCTGACAAATATTTATCGGTTGGTAGTCCTAAGATATACTTAGACATGGACGTTTTCCTTATGACATTAGATCGGTGATGTGTCAAGACATGCAGTACCACTTTATGGAGTAATGTGCATTACTTAGTGCTATTCATATTTTCTCCAAACAACAAGAGACATGTTGTAAATGAAAAAGAAAGAGCCGGAAAATAGCAGCGCAAACAAAAAGAGAAAAAAAAAACATTTGAAGAAACAAGAATCAAAAGAAAGAAAGAAAGAAAGAAAGAAAGAAAAGGTAAAGCTGAAGAAATGGAAACGAAACAAAGATATTAATGAGGAAAGAGAGATGAAGGAAAAAGAAAGAAAGAAATAAAGAAAGAAAGGTATTGAAAATAGAAATTGAAAAAAAAAAAGATTTAAACAAATAGAAATAAGGGAAAAATAACAAGAGAAACGAAAAAAGATAGACAAAAAAATAAAGAAAGGAAGATATCAAAAAAAAAAAAAGAAAGAAAGAAAGAAAGATAATTGATATGAAAGCTGAAGAAATGGAAACGAAACAAAGATATTAATGAAGAAAGAAAGAAAGAAAGAAAGAAAGAAAGAAAGAATGAGAGCACTCACTGATCTTCATCCTTTTACCGAAACGAGTTAATGGAAGCTACGGTAATAAAGTTTCTCATAATAAACTTTACCCTACTTAACAAAAGTTATTCTCAAAAGCATTCGTCTCTTATTTTCCTAAACTTAAAGAACATCTTTCGAACGGATTGTTCTGAACGCTTCGTGATTTTGCTTAGAAATGTTTAACTTATTTATCTTTTTTTTTTATCCTTTCCAAGCTGTTTTTATCCTGAACTTGTCAGTGTGCGGAACAAGACAACTTATGGAAGGTAATTAGATGATTTCGTTTCGTTCACAGTCCCGTCCAATTTTATCAACCAAACCTTAAAGCTTATTCACACATTCTTGATTTTCTGTTACATCCGAGAGATTTTCAGCTCCCCTGTTATAAACAGATTATCTCTCTCTCTCTCTCTCGCTCTCTCTCTCTTCTCGTTCTATCGCTCATCACACACACACACACACACACACACACACACACACACACACACACACACACACACACATATATATATATATATATACCCTTTCAAAAAGACACGTTTTATGTAGCCTGATGTCTGCTTATTTGATAATATGTGTATATCAAAAGTCTCACTTTTCAAGTTTCGATTTGCGTAAGTAAATGCGGTGAATTTATCGTGGACGTTGGAGGTGACTATGTTGATAAATAAATATTTGTTAAGGAAATATTCTGAATATATCAATAGGTGTGTATTATTTGGTTTGTCACCGTGTAATGAAAACACACACACACACACACACACACACACACACACACACACACACACACACACACATATATATATATATACATATCGTTTTCATACACTTTGTTCAAAGTTTATATTTGTACTCATTTTTAAAATTGCTGTTCACTCAGGCATTTTATTTGTATATACAAATTATTTCGACTAAATTGACCATATTATCATAATATAACGATCCTATTTGATGTTTCACAACTAGTTTCGATCTGTAAAAATATTTACTTTTAGAAAATTTCTAAACGTATATATATATATATAGTTGTCTAAATTTCTGAGACGAAGCTTGATGATTTATATATATATATATACATATGATGATTTATATATATATATTTATAGTGAGAAGTTTCCAAGGGAACAGACGAGATTAACTCTACCGTGAAAGAACATCGTGGAAGTCTGGTGTGAATAATTCTCAAGGATTAATAGCAGCATGCAAAATAGGACTTTCCATAATCACAAAAGAAAATTCTAACAAGTTGAGAATGCTCGAGGGCTAATCAACAATCGAGAGAAAGGAATTAAAACAATTTTGAAGAAAAATATTGGATCAGAAAGAAAATAAGAAAAATGCCGAATAAATGAATAACATGGAAAAATAATTCCAAGGGCTCGAAAATGGCTCTTATGTACGAGGATCATTAAATAAGTTTCCAGACTTTTTTCGTATGGGCACTTTTATTGAGAGTACACACAGGAAACTCTTGTCCCATACAAAGTAATCTCCTCAGGCTGAAATGCACTTGTTCTACCGTTCCAACAACTTCTGAAAGGGCCCACGGAAGTCCTCCTGTGTTAGCGTGTCAATGACCTTCCTCACAGCCTCTTTCATCTCCTCAATTATCTCATAACGATAGCCTCTGAGCTTAGGGAATAACCAAAAGTCCCAGGGAGCAAGGTCCGGACTATAGGGAGGCTGAGGAACTGTTTTGATGCCCATCTTGGTGAAATAGTCTGTGACAAGGATGGAGTTGTGGACTGGGGCATTGTTCTGGTGGAAATGCCACTGACCCGATTTGAATAGTGCTGGCCTCTTCCGACGAAATCTCTTGCTGAACTCCCTTAAAACCTCAACATAGTAACCCTAACCCTAACCCTTTGGCTAATCAACTGTGGTGTATTGGCTTCCTTACTCCTCCCACACCTCTCAGCATCCCCCACAAACCACCTGCCTTCCTTGAGTCTCTTATGCCACTCAAAAACTGATGCTTATTTCATACAAGATGGTCGAAAAGCAGTCTGAAGCATTCCATATTTTTCTGGAGCATTTTTTCCAAGTTTAAAACAGAATTTTATTGCATATCGTTCTTCTAATGTGTCCTCACGTCCAGATTGCATTTTTGAAATTCACCAGCTGTGACAATCAGTCTTTCGTAGGGTGTATTCCAATTGCTGCTGTAGCTGTTCATTTGAACCTGTAATCAAAAAATTGTTCAGTCATCTCATAATATGTATAACAATAACATACTGACCCTTCAAGAGTCTACGACAATTTTTAATACCTGCACAAAAAAGTCTGGAGACTTATTGAAGACACCACCTAGATATACACCGGAAATTGTTCCGATGAATTCTCAAGAAACTAATAAGTAGGAAAATACCAGTCCATAATGGCATATATGGATTCTGGTTTATGAAATGCAGTCTCATCTATCACGGACTGGCTCTTTATCTGAGTAAATGTATTGACGAAGCGAGTATACTAGAAGTGATGATGAGTTGAAAAATTAGCCTGGTCTAGAATAACCACAAGAAGAAACCATCACCATCAACCCGTAGCGCATTTACCTATGATTTGGTAATCCTAACTGCATAGGTTAAGGAAGAGATCTATTACCTGCTGGTTTACCGCGGACTATTTCTCAAGGGGTAGAAAGAATGCCACAGATGAACAAATAGATCGGTTGACTTATTGTACATTGATCAGCATATGCTCAAAGAGAGTTAACTGAGACGGAAAAATGTAGTCATAGCGTAAATAGATTACAAAAAAGGCCTACTATATGGCCCAGTAAAGCAGGATGGTAGATTGTTTTTAAGATGTACAAGATATCCGACAATGTTTTAAAGTTACTTTTTACCCAATCCCTCCGCTCGGGCAGGATACGACACAAGGTCAATTTTTAAGCGGAGTTTAGCAGGTTTGAATTCAGAGTTTTCCTTCTCCTAGACTAGTTGCCTAACCAAGGCTGAACAACCTAGTCTGTCCTACTATATACCCATAGCTGGAGGGAGAATAATTGGATTCATACCTTTCCCAAGGGTATTAGTGCTATGTGAAATGCAATCAGTCTCGTCCAGGATTTGAACTCGTGTTGCCGTGTCCATTTCCTACGACGATAACGACTACACCACAGGCACCTCCTTGCAATGTTTTAAAGTTCAACCGGGAAAAGTCAGGAAAAACTGGATAGTGGAATTAATAAAAGAAGGAAAAATTTCAGCAGAGGTAAAAATCCAAAGAAACATCTAGAGAGACACACTTTCTCAATTACTATTCGTTAAACCAATGATGCCACTCATTCACATACGCATGAAGTGCAGGGGGGGGGCAACGCATTTACAAAATAACAAGAAAATGTTAATTATCATATGTACATGGAGGTGACCGTGGTGTAATTGTTATCGTCGTAGGAAATGGACACGGCGACACGAGTTCAAAACCCTGGACGAGACTGATTGCATTTCACATAGCGTTAATACCCTCGAGAAAGGTATGAATCCAATTATTCTCCCTCCAGCTATGGGTAAATAGTAGGGCAGACTATATTCTTCAGCCTTGGTGAGGTAACTAGTCTAGGAGAAAGAAAACTCTGAATTCAAACCTGTTAAACTCCGCTTTAAAAAATTGACCTTGTGTCATTACCTGCCCGAGCGGAGGGGTTTGGTAAATAGGATCATATGTACATAGACAATATCAAGCTATTTGCAAAAAAGTGAGAAAATTGGACACTGACACAAAAATAAACTATACAGCCAGGATATTGGAATAGACTTTGACAAAAAAAAATGATATGCTGATAATGAAAGGTGGGAAAAGACAAATAGAAGATTAAACAGGATTGCCAAAAAAAAAAAAAAAAAAAATCAGAACCCTTGGTGAAAAGGAAAAAGTACAAGTACTTAGGTGTATTCAAAGCTAAGTCCATCAAAAAAGTCGATATGTAAGAAAAAAAAAATAAGAAAAGATTACCTTAGACGAAGAAACAAACTTCTGGAAATCAAGCTCATCAGCAGAAATATTAACAAATATATAAGCACCAAAGCAGTTCCCTTTGGTAAGTTACTCAGGACAATTGTTGAAATAGACAAGGAAGGAACTCAGATAAATGAATCAGAGGACAGGAAAATTGATGACGATGCACAGGGCATTTTATCCGAGAGAAAACAGATAATATATGTAAAGAAAAGAAAAAAGGGGTCTTGTGATTATTGATGTTAGTGTAAAAGCATCAGTAGGGAGACACTAGGGCTACCCCACCCCCAAAATACCATGATTTACAGCGGCAAGTAACTGCACAGACAAAATAAAGACAACCAGCACAACAAAAACTAGGAAACAGAAATAGGAGGAAAAACAACACTATGGATATATCAAACGACAAATTCTCACTCGAGAAGACCAGGATATGGTAAGAATGAAAAACTTGAGAGAAAAAATGATTCCTTTCAAATACCACCACTAAACACCACCATAAGGACCAATGACGTTTAAGTCAAAATTGATTAAGCAGAACCAAATAATAAAATACGTGGTGTCTTCAATAAGTTTCCAGACTTTTTTGTACAGGCATTTAAAATTGTCGTAGACTCTTGTAAATTTAAGGAATTTAAGTGGACAACTGTGAAAATGAAAGAAAGCGAAAAAAAGACAAGTACTTTGACCCTGCCCGAGAACCGAGAAAGCTATTACACCCTGTGGGTGGTGGTGATACCAGTTGCATTTGGCGCACTTGGAACTACCCCCTAAAAGAGTTGGAAAGAAGACTGGAAGTGTTGTTTATTGGTTTGGTTTAGTTTCTTAGTTTAATGGCATTTAAACCTTTGTAGGTTATTTAATGCCAAAGCTAGTCTCCTATAAAAACAGCAGTGGTATTAACCAGTATTTAACCCATAGCTGAGAGGATAAGGGGGTTCATACCTTTCCCAAGGGTATTTGCCCGAAAGTGAACGTAATAGCGCGATTGGAGTTTGAACTCGCTTACTACGATTCCGCAGTCTATCGCTTTGACCATTACACCCCGAGGACCGCCCGCCGTGTTGTTTATCAGAGAATGAATCGAGACTATTCAGACAACAGCATTATTAATATCAGCTAGAATACCCGGAAGATTCCAGGAGACAAGAGAATTTTTTCTGCCATTCAGACTCCGGAGATAAAACAACAGTTGAAACTGGAGTAAATAACTCACAAGTGAAATGATTATAATATTCACTGAAGTGAGAAAAACTGAAACTTAAAGATGACAGCGATGCTAATTATGGCTAGTGCGCCTAACTTTATCCTTAAAAGCCTGATAAATATACAGAAGGGACGAGAAACCAGATGAAAAGGATTAAAAGCAAACCACTTATAAAACAGCTAAGATTCTTAGTTCAATAGAGATCAGAGCGGATTTGTTGTCAGTTAGACTTAAGAGAAAAATCAACAGTTCATGCTTCTGGGAAAAACTCTGAAGGAGTCAATAATTATAATGATAATAATATTTATTCAGCCTGAAGACCAGACTTAGTGATAGTCAATAAAAAAAGAGACCCTGCCGAACAGTGGACTTTGCTGTTTCGGCTGATCACAGGGTAAAACTGAAGGAAAACAAAAAGAGAAATTAGCGCCAAAACCTTGTTAGAGAACTGATAAACTCTGGATCATGAAAGTGACGGTGATACCGATTGTTATTTGTGCACTCGGTACAATCACCAAATAAAAAGTACAAGGACTTGGAAATAAGAGGATGATTTGGGACCATCCAAAATACAGCATTGTTAAGATCGGCCAGAATATTAAGAAATGTCATGGAAACTTGAGGAGACTTGCAGTAACTCAGATTTCAGTGGAAAACAATCAATTAACGCTGGAGAGAAAAACTCTCAAAAGAGTATAATAATAATAATAATAATAATAATGTCAGCATTGAAGACAGCGTAGACACATCGATACAACGGCTCGAAGACTACATAGAAAAACACGAACGAGGACTTATTACAGCCATCAGAAACGATGCGGACAACACTATAGACGATAGAATGACAACAACTAGGAAACAAAAAAAAAAATAGAGAAAAAAAAAGCAACAACTCTATGGCCCCTTTAAACAACTATTAAACAACATTTCAAACAGAAAACCTGGACCTAGCTAAGAAAAGGAAACTTTAAGAGAGAAACGGAATCTCTCTAAATAGAAGCACAGGACAACGCCATAAGAACCAATCATATCAAAGCGAGAATAGATAAGACGCAACAAAACAGTAAATGTAGGCTAGGCGGTGACAGAGACGAAACGGTCAATCACATAATAAGCGAAAGCAACAAATTAGCACAGAGGGAGTATAAGGCGAGACTCGAATGGGTTGACAAGGTGATCCACTGGGAAATGTGCAGGAAATTTAAATTTGACCATACTAATAAATGTTATACTCACAACCCAATACCTGTCCTAGAAAATGACACGCATAAAGTACTATGGGACTTTAACATGCAAACGGATCACCTAATCCCGGCCAGAACACCAGACCTTATGATAATCAACAAAAAGAAGAGAGTTCGCAAAATTGTCCATTTGCTGTCCCGGCGGACCACAGATTAAATCTGAAGGAATGTGCAAAGAAGGATAAGTACTTCGACCTTGCTAGAGAATGGAAAAAGCTGTGGAACATGAAAGTGACGATTGTATCAATTGTGACTGGTGCTTTTCGCACAATAACTAAAGTATTATTAAAAGGCCTGGAGGACTTGGAAGTTGGCGGACGGGTAGAGACTATCCAAATGACAGCATTGCTGAATACGGCCAGAATCCTGAGACGAGTCCTGGAGACTTGAGGAGACTTGCCGTCACTCAAACTTCAGTGAAAAACCATCAGCTAACACTGATGTGAAAAACTCTACAGGAGTAAATAATAATAATAATAATAATAATAATAATAATAATAATAATAATAATAAGAAGAAGAAGAAGAAGAAGAGCAGAAGGAGGAGAAAATGGAGAAGATAAATCAACTTAAAATGTATCAGTAGTACTAGTGAAAAGATATCCAATATCATCAATTAAGATTCTATATCGATTTTAAGTGTCCACATCGATTTGCATCCGAGGAACTCTGGCCCTGAAGATACAATCTAAGGATTTCACATGATATGATCTTAACTGAACCCTCAGGCTCCACTGATCTGAGTTTGGCTCCCTGATTCTAATTCCGGATCTTCTTCAGATACCGCCATCAACCCGACCACATTTCCACCCACCATTGGCTCTCAGTGATACTCTTCAGGGTTTTTATCCAAAGACTCAACAAGTCACCGTCTGCCTGAGGCCCGGTTTGCATACTAAATCGATGATTAATAAAGATTGCTGCATAAAAAAAGAATAAAAGAACATAACAAATAAAGAAAAAAATTAAATAAAAGAAATTAAAAACATATGTAGAACCAAGAAGAAAAATACAATATCTTATTGATTTTTATAACTTTTTTATCACTATGTTGTCAACCAATAAATTCTCCGGTTTTAATTTAAATCTTGGGGATTTGGGAGAAGCAATAAAAAAAGATTAAGAATAAACAGGAAAAATTATAAAAAAGCTTAAACAAAACAAAAATAAACGCAAGATGTTTACGATAAAGGAAAACAGTGTAGAAAAACTAAAATAGTTTCGTCATTTAATTGCAGTTGTAATTAACGTAATGAGTATGTATTTGTTTATAAAGCAAAGAAAAAAGAAAGACAATTTTTCTAGAAAAAATTGTTTAAATAATATACTTAAACATTTTAATACCTCGTTGTCATTGTTAGCAATCTTGTCTTACAATTATCTGTGGTCTATGCAA
>OY757909.1:122221279-122401279 GCA_963585895.1 Sepioteuthis lessoniana | reverse complement strand
AAGAAGCGTACATACCCAAACTAGTTCAAATGATTTTTATTGCATCAGAAATATCTGCCACATTTTAAACTGTCAACTGCATGGTAAAATAAACGTGGCCGTGTAGCATCGGTAGCTCGATCAACCTTTTATCTTACTATGATTTTCAAATACAATCTCTTATCTAGAAGTACAAGAATGTTTACGGACTGAAAGTGTAAGTGATTGCACAAAAGTCAACATTTGACATTTTCTGGAGTTCGAGCGATTATTGGTCTTTCCAATTGTTGTATATTGTCCTTGAAACGGAAGTATCGTTTCAGCCGTGTTTGACTGGTTGTAATAAATAGGCGGAAGTGATTATTCCACTATCTTGTGCACAACTGGACAATATTGTTGTTGTTATTCACGAGTATTTGCTGAAACAAACTGAATTCCAATGTACCTGTGTTTCTGGAAATTTCAACCCATATCAGTATCAATGTTTGTCCCGGAATAGTATAATTCCCCAAATAATATGAAATGAGCACGAAAAGATGTTTGTATAACAATACAGATTCACCAGTCGAAGCCATGGTCCTAACTTATCGTATCTGAAAATAAAATCATACAAGATTATTTAGATGGGAAAAATATTTCCACCAACTTACAGTTTAAAATATCGGAGTTATTTCCACCACACCCAATATATCACTATGTTGCCTTGATTATTCACAATAACATATAAATCATATTTACCAACCCCTCCACTCGGGCAGGATATGACACAAGGTCAATTTTTATGCAAAGTTTAACAGGTCTGAATTCAGAGTTTTCCTTCTCCTGGACTAGTTGCCTCACCAAGGCTGAAGAATCCAGTCTGCTCCACAATTTACCCATAACTGGAGGGAGAATAATTGGATTCATACCTTTCCCAAGAGTATTAGTGCTATGTGAAATGCAATCAGTCTCGTCCAGGATTTGAATTCGTATCGCTGTGTCCATTTTCTACGACGATAACCATTACACCACGAGCACCTCCACAAATAACATATTAATAAATTCATCAACTTCAATGAGCTGCAATCCATTATAATGAATTTTCTCTTTGAATACGTTTCAAAATTTGGCGAACATTTCCTATAAATTGTACGTTTTACATCTAAGTTTTAACATTTTCAAACAAAAATATCATATGCTAAAAATGTTACAAATATTTTCCGTTAGACAGAAGAAAAAAATATTCTTAAATTGGGAGTGATTTGACAACACCCACAACACAATAAAAAGAAGAGTTCTATGCATTTCAAACTAACTACTGCCCTTGTTATCTATCAAAAAAATAAAAGGTGCATTTTCACCGACTAATTAGTCACGGACAAGAGAAGAGCTCAGATGATGATGCATAAGTCCTTTCATTCGAGGGTTGACAGGCCGAAATTGTGTAACAAGAAAAGATGAAGGCTTGCCGACATTAAGGATTTCACAGATACGTCGATTCAGAGAATCGTAAAATCTACAAAAAAGAGCAAAGAAAAAACTGATCATAGAGCCAGTAATATCAGCAGAATTAACTTGAGGGCAACTAGAAAAAAAAAAACAAAAAACAACGATCAAATAATCTATGAAACACCAAATGGAAGTATAATAACTGTAAGGGTACTTCAGCAGCAAACAATGGGGATTTTATATGAGATGACCTGGCCGTTATTATGGAAAGGGAAAAACTGAAGAAAGAAATGGAATCTTTGTTAATTGTAGCCGAAAATCAAGCCAGATAAACTAATTATGTCAACATTGATAATACTCATGATAATAGAAAGTGTAGGTTATGGAGTGAGAGAAATAAAATAGTTCATTCTGTAAGTAAATATAGCTAATAAGAAAATTAATGCAATAGTTGGCACATCTGTCGTTTGTGTGCAAACAGTTAAATTGTTGTATATATGGTTTGTAAGTGAATAATTTGTTGGTAAATTTATTTTTAAGTGAGTAAGAAATAATTTGTTTGCACACAAATAATGCTATTGTTTCCACACGGTATTGCTTTTTTTTTCACACTGTTAAATAGTTCCAAGTATTGCTACATACGAACATTAATTCAATTTTTACATACAGTTAAAATGGTTTCAAGTATGGCTATTCAATATTATTTTCTTGTTACTTGCATATTGTATAATTAATTGATATTCAATATTTGAAACTTTGTGTGCATTGTAAGGACAAAAGTTTCTCATTAAATATTTTTCATTGATATTTTACCAGTGGTAAGATATATAAACTTGATTCTTATTTACTCAAAATCATCAGCATAATTCGACTTTTATCACGTCTGTAGGTTTGTTATAAAGAAAAATAGTTTCCTTGTTTTAGCATGGATATGTATTATTTGGTATATTTGTATGAATTCACAGATTGATGTATGGACGTATCTCGATTAACTGATTGACTGAATAAAAGAGTGACTAATGTAAATTTTACGAAATGAATAAATGTCGCCAATCGGCTTTCATCGACGACTGAAAATTTACATAGGAGACTTAATCTATCTCTCAAGATCAGTGAATGTAATAAAGTAAGTAAAAACAAATCGATCCCTTCAAAATCTATTTATAAATGAAAATCTAAGTTGATAAGACTTGAAGATACCGGAGATACACAAAGATATACTTAAACTGATGGATTCAGATTTAAATCTTCAATTTGAGTATCTGACGCTCATGCGTGACTTTAAACGTAGATTCAGTAAAGAAAGTAAAAACGTTTCAGGAAATGAGATGAAAAAGAAGGACATTATCAGGGATATGGCAGCTTCTTTACTTTGCCTCACACCAATGTACTTCCATGGATCTTTTTTTTTTTTTTAATTTAGGATAAATAAAGTCTTTGTGATTATTTACATAAGAATAACAGCGGAAATGAATTAAAACAAGAATGAAAATTAAATAGCCAATGTGAAGTAAACTTTCTTTATTCAAGAATAAAACCAATCTACTTTTACATTCACGATCGTGACTCAATGAATGCAAAATCAACAAATCGAAATGATTCAGCAAAAAACGATACAGACATTTTTGAACGATTTTCAAGCCAATGATATCGAATCTAAGCAATTACAATATTGCATTTAAAAATACGGATTTTTTTTTCTCTAGACTTAATGACGCATGCTTCGTCAGTATTTTTTAAGGGTAAATAATATTTGAAATAAAATAAAGTTTAATGTACGAAACAACATTTACCCGAAAAATGGCGTCATTATTTTGGAGAGTAGTCAATACATATTAATCTAAAAAAAAAAAAACTAGAATGGTGTTCTTAGCTTAACAGCTAACGTTGTAAAAATTGGAATCGGAGACCAACGTTCAAATCCTAGATGATTCAGTTTGTGTTTCACTTCGTGAAAGGCATGAATCCATCAGTTCTCTTCCAAGCTATGGGTAAATAGTTAGGAAAACTTACGTTGTTTTTTAGGTGTCACTCCTTTTAGAAGCTAATCTCTGTCATATCTTTCCCGTGGTGGATGGTCTTAGTATAATAGAAAAACTAGCCAATAAACGTTGAATAAAACCTTTGTTTAATTTAGCCCCAGAGTTAACTTCTTCCTTATTCGATCAATAACACGCTGTATTGTTTGTTTAAAGTACACAGAACACATGTGAGGAATCGCTACTGAAAGCTCCATTCTCCATAATAAAGGATGCAAGTTCAAATCTCAATGGAAGCTAATTCTTTATTTTCGAAAGATTTTGCTTTTTAAGATAAATGAGTTGTTTCGATTTATAAAAAAACACAGTTAGAAAAAAGATTAAAACTAAACAAAAAATAATTACAATCACATGATTTTATCATAGAAATTCAGACAAATTTGGGACAGATAGTGTCAAAAATAATCTAAGGAAATGGCTGATTACGACCAACAAAGGATCTCTCGCAGTAGTCACGAGAAACGGCCGTGCATACGATTTTGGGTTTTTGTGAAGTCAAGTAAGTTATAAAAATGTTATATTATGCTAAATTCTTATGAAACCTATAGATTAAACAGTTTGCGATATGAAGAATTTAATCTTCAAATCTTGTTCAAAATAACTCTGTTAGTGTCTTCGTCACAGACTTCCTCTGACCCAGGATAGTTGCACCTTTTAGCGACAAATACTTACGTCAAATAGATATGTTTGCTAGTTATTCTCATTCTCTAAGATCGAGTGAAAAAAGAAAAAAAAAAACTCTCTAAAACAACTACATGAATTTAAATATAAATGGACAAGGAGTGCCAGTCTTCAACCTTTTGTTATTAAATAAACCTAGACGGGTTGATATATCATTAAAATCAGTAAATAAATCAATCGTATCGTAATCCTCGTTTTTGCTTCATTCTATCAGAACACAATAACAGTGAGTCACTCCCTACCCGAAGAGTAGAATGAAGGAAGAGGAACACATGCTACACTCTGATCAACAACAATCCCTGATTGTTGTATGTAACTCGAAGTCTATTTCTGTATACAGAGAAAACTAAAAATAATCCCGACCTTATATTTTCTGTCATGCAGGCGTGACACCTTCCCATAAAAACATTGATTAGTCGCTTAGTTGATATTCTCAGATCCAGCTTTGCCTTGAACACAAGTACACAGCTGATGAAAAAAGAAACTACTCTCTAATCCCAACAGAACGATCGAATAGAAGACATGTGACATTATGCATGTCTGCCAGGAAGTTAGTTTTTTTTATCACAGACCGACCAGACAGATATTCTGATCCTATGTAAAAGTGTGAAGCTATATGTAAATGATAAAAACCTTTTTACTGATATAGCAATAGTGTTCAAGAAATTTGAAATAAAGTCTTAGATTTCATTAAAATTAAACAAATAATAATACTGAGAATTTTTATAAAATCATATTGTACAATTCAAGTGAAGATCTCTAAGAAAACAAGCAAAAGAATATATAGAAATGTAAAGAAAATTACTTAATATATCCGATACCATTTAAGTCCTAAAATAATCGTACTGATAAAGGGTAGCATCAGTTGTCACCCTTTTGTAAATATGAACGTTTTGCACTCACGGCGAAAAGACAGCTAATCAGTCAGAAGTAAACAAAAGATAAACTCCAGACAAATGTTGGCTAAAAACTAATATACTTTCCTTTGTATATTTTTACTAGTTCTTTTTTTTTTGTTCACTATTGTTCTTCAAACACAACGGTCGACTTGGTTTTAGTCTGTCTCGAATAAACCTTTTTTTTTAGTGCTTCCAACAATTTGCTATATAAGTGTTCAGCTTATTGGACTATCGCTTGACTTTTATAGTATACTGATTGGAATTTTCCATCTTCCTGAAACTTTAGTGAAAAGCAAAGATGTCCTCTGTGTGTGTGTGTGTGTGTGTGTGTGTGTGTGTGTGTGTGTGTGTGTGTGTGTGTGTGTGTGGAGTGACGTTCTCTGTTTGGGAAGAAACTTAAATACAAGCTGAGTAGACGATTAAAATTGCTAACGTTAGACATTTACATTCAATGACAGCAATAATCAAGTTTGAAACAACTTTTCTTTGAAATCTTTAATAGATTTCACTCTAAATGAATTCAGTTCAAAGTGAAAGCACGCACCAATTTTGCCTCTGAGAGGCAGACAAAACTAGATTAAGTGTACGCTTCGTTAATTCCTACATCTTAATTTCATTTCAGAGTAACGCCCTATCAGATGTTCGAACCTTCTTATTCGAGCAAGTAGCTGCCACCCACAAAGTACATAGAAATGAGGCCCAGTCAGTTATCCAGAGTCGACTCTGAAAGATGATACACTTTCTGGTAAAAAAAGGAAACTGCTAGATAAAATATTTTAATTCATCGACATATTTTTCAAAAGTGTAAATCTAGCCCAAGCTATTTTGCTGACATTAGATTTGTATTAATATTTTTTTCCTGTAAAAATTAACAGAAAAACGTGTTAAAGTTACTGATTCAAATGTTTTATAAAATATTTTTTCTGAATATTTCAATGCAAAATATATTATCATCTTCGTCATCATCATCATTTTTGTCGTTCTTTTTATGAAGACATTTGCTTCATCTTTCCCTAGCAATATATATCTTTGGCTCTTGGCTCTAGTTTGGACTACTGATGTGATCGACGACGTCTCGTTACCTCCTTTTTAGTCGAATTTTGGGCGTTTTTATTCACTTGGATATCATTTCATAATTCATTATTTTCTCTCATTCTTGAGACATATCCTATCCAATAGTGATTTGCCCCTTGATGTAGTTGATTAAATAAATGTCTTTTTAAGGATCCATCGGACGCTTTTCGTTACTCGTTATATCAATCCAAATGGAATTTGCACCATCGTAATTTTACGTAATGTTTGTATAGAATAAAGTGTACCGATTGGTAAAGAATAGAGTATTCCATCAATTTCCAACTCTTGGCTAACTGGATTGGCGAATATGTATATCATAAATATATTAAATAATCCATTCTTCAGTCAATTTCCTGCCAGAACTGCTATATCTTTATTCCGGTTACTTAAATGGCTGAAGAATATATTGGTTAATTATTGCTGTGGCACGAAAACAAACACTGTCGGTAGTATCTTTTGCATAAATGTAAGGCCCCTCCCCTAATAATAACGTTTACTGGGTATGAATCTGAACTTCCTCTTATGATGATGTTCTTGATCTATTGTTATGAGGAATCTGGAGTATCCTTTCATTGCTATGGTTCCAAGGTCCACTCCGTAATATTTGTTAGGGTCCTATCAATGGGTCAACTTGATATGTTTTGCAAATTATCAATTATATACAATGATAATTGAAATCTTATAAAAGAGTGAAAATAAGTGATTATAATAAACAAATACGAATATTTACTAACAAAAACATATTATTGTTCATAAATTATCAATATCAGGTAGAAACACTTACATACAAGTTAGAGTAAATTTGTATTTAAATACTTGATATCATGTTTTTGTGTGCCAACAAATCTGCTGTTTAATAAAAAACAAATTAATTTAAATAGATAAGAAATAGCTTTAAAGAACGTTATAATGAATATTTCCATATCTTGATATCAATTAGGATTTCCACGTCGTCTGTTGTGTATACGAATATCATGCATTTCTACCTCTGACGAATGTGTATTTTTTTTCTCATGTCAAATGCAATTGAGCTGGATCAGTTCCGCTTTCTTACCTACAATCCATATTTGCCAGGATATGGCTTGTTGGGGTTTCATGCCTATCAACAATGTATTAGAATGTAATATCTGGAAACCGTTCCTTTCTATCAATATTATTACTCTGTTTGAATATCTTTTCATTATGGTGGAGTTCTTGAGGCATAGTGGCAAATGTGTTGGACTGCGTTGTTGTAGTGAGTTCAAACTCCCGTCGCGCTATTACGTTCACTTTCGTTTTGGGAAAGCTATGAAACACCATAACCTCCAGCTATCGGTTAAATCATACCGCTACTGTTTTTCTATAAAGTTTTTTTTTTGTATGAAATAACCAACGAAGTTTGAAATGCCATTAAACAAAGAAACGAAACCAAACTAAACCAAAAATATTTCGTTTTTCTAGTTATAAACTGAGCATAGTATTGTGCATCATACCTGACCCTTTTAATTCATACTAGTATTCTGCTTATTTGTTCATACGCTCTTTACGTTTTCTGCCTATCTTCAGAGTGATGTATCTGCAATATCAAGGACTCCTCTGAGCTGGAATCTTTAATACCTTCTAACTGAGAGAGCGAAATATCAATATTGAACCGGAAGTAGATTTGATAATAAAGGAATGAAAGGGAATAAGACAAGTTGAATTAGAAAATATTTAAGGTAAGTATACATATATCATCATAATAATCATCATCATGATCAGGTCACGCCATCAGCAAGGATATCCCAGACCCTTTCTCGCCATCCCTCTCTATTGTCCATCGCTTCCGGCAAGTCTTCAGGGCTACATCCTATATCGGCACAGAGCTAGTCGTCCAGCCTTTGCTTGTCCGTTTGAAGGGGTCCACAAGAGTATGTCGCTTATGAGTTCGTCCCTACTTCTTCCACAGTGTCCCGCACGACTGGTTCGTCTAACTTGGATAATTGTCGTGATAGTGGGTACGTGACCGTACAGCAGCTGCTTCTTTGTAGGGTGCCGCCTCCAGGATTTGTTCAATATTGCTCAAAGCATTCTTATGTACTTGCCGTCAAACCTTTTCTCCACACATTTTGTTAGCGTACAAATAGGGCATCCATACAGCAGTACCGTCACAGCCGCTGCTTGGAAAAAACTGCGTTTTATCTTATCGGTCAGGTCTGACTTCCATATGACCGATAGTCTATCGATAGCTGTCTATGCCTTTGCTAGTCGCGAGTGGATGTCTCTCTCGGTTGATGAGACACTGCTTCCTAGGTGGGTAAACTTACCTACTAGTTTCAGCGAGTTACCGTTTAGTGTGGAGATGTCACCTCTTTGATTAAAGCCCATATATTCCGTATTGGGGGCATTGGCATGGAGGCCTATGCCTACTGCTGTTTGTTCTAGACTATGTAGCAGGGTTTCGGCTTGGGTGGGTGCATTTGCCAGAAGCGCTGTCATCGACGTAGTCGACGTCCGTAATTGCTTGTGCAGGGTACCTTCTGCCTCTATCCTTTTATAGTTTGAAACTATTTTCATTTTCTTTCATTTAATCAATAGATGTTTTAAGCACGTCGTCTAGGCAGATGATAAAGAGGTATGGGGCTACCGTGTCTCCTTGCAGTACATCTTTTACAATGTCGAAGTAGTCTGTATCTCTATCCGGGGAACGGACTTTTACTTTCGTGTTTCTATATAGCATCATTTTGTCTGAGGACATCAAACTAGGACCGTTTACACAAGAAGAACTCGACTCGGTATAAAGATAAATTAAAAATAAAAAAGCAGCAGGGCTCGATGAAATACCACAAGAAGTATGGAAGACCAGGCAATTCGACGACTTACTGCTTCGATACTGTAATGTCATATATAATAAAAACCCAATAGATAGATGGACGAAGGGATGCATCCTCCCCTATCATAAAAGGGACAAACTCAGATTTGCCAAGAACTACCACTCTATAACCTTTACATCCATAGCGGCCAAGATATACAATGCTTTACTTCGCAACTGCATAGAACCCACAATTTAGAAGATACTTAAGAAGAATCAAAATAGCTTTCGGAAGAATAGACCCAGGACGTTACAAATGTAGACTATCTGTCAAATTCTTGAAGGTGTACGTGCAAAGAGCCTAGAGGCAACAATACTATTTGCCAACTTCGCCAAGGCCTTGGACTTCATACACAGAGGGAAAATGGAGCAAATACTACTTGCCTACGACCAAAAGAAACCGTCACAGCCATAATGATATATATATATATATATATATATGTGTGTGTGTGTGTGTGCGTGTGTGTGTGTATAGGGTTATAGATAGATAGATAGATATATAGAGAAAGAAAGAAAGAAAGAAAGAGAAATATTGAGAAGTAGGAATGGAGATGAAAAATGAACAGAGAGAAACAAATATACTAATTGAATATTAAAAGACAAGTGAATGATTGAATGCACGTGAAAAAGGAAAATCTGAAAATTTTGTAGTATTAAAATCATTTCTGGGGACAAGAAGCAAAAGAATTATTAAGGAAAAGATGCAATACAAAATAGTTGTAGCATTCCTTATTCCTTTCGTATCTATGAACATAATTCATCCCTCTATACTATATAGGGGTGTCCTCGTGGCGTAATGATTAAAGCGATGTACTGCGGAATCGTAGTACGCGAGTTCGAACCCCAGTCGCGCTATTACGTTTACTTTCGGGCAAATACCCTTGGGAAAGGTATGAACCCCCTTATCCTCCCAGCTAAATAGTACCACTACTGTTCTTCTGGGAGAATGGTTTTCGCATTAAATAACCTAAAAAGAGTTGATATGCCATTAAAAAATAAAGAAACCAAAGAAACCAATCTATACTATATAATGGAAAATATGGATGGGCAAGTTTGATAAAGAAGGGATAAGATTGGGAATGTGAAATTATTGACAAAAAACTGAGAAGAAAATCTACACCTATGGAATTTTACAACCCAGCAAATACATGTAGTCGTACTTCAGTATAACGGCAGATCGGTGTAGAAAAATGGGGGTTAGGAACAAATCATGGTATTGATTCTTTCAGTTAGCAGGGACTGCTTAAACTGAAAATGTTAATTTTTATGATGTCTCAAACATCATCTGATTATACCGGTGGGGAATAAGCAAATATTTCAGACCCCAAGACGGTCTCGACTTAATAATTATTGGCTTACAATAGTGTGGCATAAGCATCTTGCACCGAGCACACAATAAAGATCGAAGCTATTATATTTTCTTTATATATATGATAACACATTAAGTTGTGAAAACTCGTGGAAAGGTTGTTTAATGAATTTTTCGTTGATTCTTTCTGGTGTTAAGTTTAAATAAATGAAGAATTTGTTTTGCTTCAACCAAAACGATTGGTTTGGCGAAGCCAAAATAATGAATTGTTGGACTGAAAATCGCATAGGTGATAAATTGACGGTCACTATGCCCAATTGATTGTGTATATGCTATCATAACAAAAATATATATGCTCTATCTCCAATATTGAGCACTTTTTATTCATGAATATAGAAAAAAAATCATTATATATTCGATCTTGAATAAACTCTCGAAGTTTTTTCAATAGCTGGCTTACCCAGAAATGCGTGATTGTAGTTTTAGATGGTTACGCATCTGTAAGGAAGTACTGGAAACAAGCTAGAAATTCAATGAGTGTCATTTCGCTGAAGTGTAAACAACTTTGTTTTTCATAGCGTTAAACATGGTGAATTTCGTCCCTAAGAGAGAGTAATTGTGGAGAATGTTACTGCACTATTTATTCAAAAGAAATCTCTAGTTGAGAACACTGAAAATTTCTCGGAACTTTTGGTGACCATGCTCTCTCGGAAATAACATGGAGAGATTGGTTTAGACGCCTCAAAAATAATAATTTTGATGTTGAAGTTATAGAAGAATCTGCTGCACCGAAAAATATTAAAGACGAAGAATTGGAGGCCACAGTTCCTGAAGAATCATGTCGGGCGTAACCTGAACTTGCAGAATCACTAGGAGTTGATCACACAACAATTTCGAAACGAATAAAAGTATTAGGAATGATTCAAAAGCAAGGACATTGGGGTACCGTACAAGTTGAAGCTGAGAGACATCGAATGGCATCTTGTCACGTGAGAGCAGCTGATTCAACGGCAAAACTATGTAGGTTTGTTCTAGTTCTGTCTGTGCTTGTCTAGACATATGAATAGGAAAAGTTTTAAAAAATTAAATTTAAAGATAACTTTTTAAAAAAATATCAGATCTTTGCTTTTTAGCTCAGACATTTTCCGAGATCTTACCAACGCAGATTTTTTCAATACATTTTTATCTTTAATAGGAATTTCAAATGTGAAGAAAAATGTATGAATACATACATTGATAATGATGGTGTGGGTATCGATGCATAAAATCTCAGGAGTAGATCCTTGAATCGCAAATAGGATACAAGTAGTTTAACTTTAGCGTTTCTTCTTCTTCTTCTTCTTCTTCTTCTTCTTCTTCTTCTTCTTCAGAGAGAGAGAGAGAGAGAGAGAGAGAGAGAGAGAGAGAGAGATTATGGTGACTTCTACTCTGGGTGAGTACCCATATCACTGCAATGAATATAAAAAGTTAGAAGTGGTTCCGTGCCTTCCTAAAATTGGATACAGGATGTACGCTCTCTAAATGTACGCGTGGTAGGTCTTACATTTTGCTAAATTCCAACTGCAAAAGGTGGTGAATAAAAGATTACTCCCCCATATATATATATATATATATATACGAAGGTCGTTCAATAGACAGGGTGAAATTGCGAAAGGATTTGGCAATTGGAAGCTCTGTTTACTTTTTTAATTCTTTTCAAGTAAATCAATAGTAATCGGTCCTTTCATGCTAGCGGGGATTATCAACGTGGCCTTCTTTAATGCTCGCTGATCCCGGAAGCGTTTTTTAAATGATGAGTAAGTTTGTTTTCACTTCATGCACTGTCTTTTCAATTCAGGTAAGACCATTAGACCATGGGTACCTTCTTTATATATATATTTTTTGTGGAAAATAATCTACCTGTTAGACTGTTAAGTAGTAATCCAAGGTGAATAGGAATCTTCTATTGAGTGTTCAATGTAAACGGGTATCGAATATGTAATTAATTTTAAATCAAAAAATATATTGGAATTCTCCCATGGAATGAAAAAAATTTTAACGAAAAAAATCATATTTTCTTATAAAAGACCTATATATATATATATATATATATATATATATATATATATATATATATATATATATGCGGTGCCTTCAATAACTTTTCGTATTTTTTGTACGGACATTTAGAATTGTCGTAGACTCTTGAAAATTCAGTATGTTATAACTATACATCTTATGAGATGACTGACCAATTTTTATGATTCAGCTTCAAATGAACAGCTACAGCAGAAATTGGAATACACCCTACGAAAGACTGATTGTCACCGCTGGTGAATAAAAAAAAAGACAATCTGGACGTGAAGAAGAACGATAATGCAATAAAATTCTATTCTAAACTTGGAAAAATGCCACAGAAACATCTGGAATGCTTCAGACTGCTTTTCGACCATCTTGCATGAATCGAGCATCAGTTTTTGAGTGGCATAATAGATTCAAGGAAGGCAGAGAGTCTGTGAGGGATGATGAGAGGTGTGAGAGGAGTAAGGAAGTCAATACATCACAGTTGATTGGACAAAGGGTCAGGGTTAGGGTTACTATGTTGAGGTTTAAAGGGAGTTCAATGAGAGATTCCGTCAGAAGAAGCCAGCACTGTTCAAATCGGGTCAGTGGCATTTCCACTGGGACAATGCACCAATCCACAACTCCATCCTGGTCAAAGATTATTTGACCAAGATGGGCCTCAAGACAGTTCCTCATCCTCCTTATAGTCCAGACGATGCTCCCTGTGACTTTTGGTTATTCCTTAAGCTCCGAGGCTGTCGTTTTTTGAAAATTGAGGAGATGAAAGAGACTGTGACGAAGGTCATAGACATACTTACACAAGAGGATTTCCATGTGGCCTTCCAGGAGTCGTTGGAACGGTACAACAAGTGGATTGCAGCCGGAGGAGATTACTTCGGAGGGGACTAGAGTTTCATGTGTGTACTATCAATAAAAGTGCCCATACGAAAAAAGTCTTGAAACTTATTCAATGATCCTCGTATATATATATATATATATATATATATATATATATATATATATATATATATCCTCCTTTTTATGACAAATTTTATTCAAATTATTTCATCAGTTTTAATTATACGCTAATGTTTCAAATTTAGAATTAATTTGTAGACTATTTGATTATATGATAAAGTTGAATATATTTAATATGATTAAGATATAAATTTGATTTATTCTTAGAATTTATTTCTGCGTCTACAGGAAGTTTCCAAATATATATTCCACTATACATATTTTTTCATCTAAGTATGAATTACATCAACCATGTAAACTCTTTGTATCGGTTAATCTTTTAATAATTTTCCAATTTATAATAAGTATTAATCCTTGTTCTTTCAAATTCCAGCAGTGTTTAGATAGAGCAATTTGATTTCTTAATATTGGATTTTTGAACGATTGGAAGTGTTTGTGATATCTGAGTTTCTAGTTTAAACTGATAATACCTATATACGCTTTTATACCCTTTAAAAAATTGGATAATAATTTAACATAATGCATATTTGAAAAGAAGATTCAAACTTAACACTATCATCTTCAATATTAGGAAGAACTATCCTATGTACGACACTGTCTTAATATAGATAAACTTTTAGCAACTCGATTAAATTCATATTTGAAATTGCTATTTGATTTAGCATTTAAATAACAAAATAAAGTTTCTTAGATAATTGAATCCAATATCTATTACAAAAATAATCTATTACTCATCATGGTTGAAGAAATATAAATTTAAATTACAAGGAGTTATTTACGATATGTTACCTCAAAAGACATTTCGTTAAATTGCTATTAATATTAGTTATCTAGAATAGATAAACTATATTATTGAATATCTAAAACAAACCTTAATTTCATAGAAAATTAGAAATCAAATGTTATCTTTATTATATATATATCATCATCATCATCATGTCGTGCTGGTAGCACGCATATCCCTGACCCTCTCTCACCACTCCTCCCTATCGTTCATCGCCCTAGGCAGGTCCTCAGGACAACATCCTGTATCCTCACATAGCTGATGGTCGAAAAGCAGTTTGAAGCATTCCATACGTTTTTGTGGCATTATTTCCAATTTTAAAAGATAATTTTATTGCATATCGTTCTTCTAAAGTGTCCTTACGTCCAGATTGCCTTTTTGAAATTCACCAGCTGTGACAATCTGGCTTTAGTAGGGTGTATTCCAATTGCTGTTGTAGCTGTTCATTTGAACCTGAAATCATAAAAATTAGCCAGTCAGCTCATAAGATGTATATCAATCACATACTGAATTTGAAAGAGTCTACAACAATGTCAAATACCTGTATAAAAAAGTCTGGAAACTTATTGAATGCCCCACGTATGTATTAAACTCCCAGCTGATGAAGAACATTTTTCAGCTGTTCCATTATAAGTTTCTTTCAGTAAACTTATCATGGAACCGCTTAGGTAATTTTTTTTTTCGTTAAATTTATATATATATATATATATATATAGGAAATGGACACGATATAATGAGTTAAAAAACCTGGGTGAGGCTGATTACATTTCGCATAGGCTAGTACCTTTGGGAAAGATATGAATCCATTTATTCTTCTTCCAGCTATGAGTAAATAGTAGGACAGAATGAGATCTTTAGTCTTGGTTTTCTTAAATTTAAAATAAAAAGGAATACAAACAATATAAAACTCAAAATTCTGAGTGTCATGTGGTAAATCCATTTTGAGGCAATATCGACCTCTCTCTCTCTCTCTCTGTCGCTCTCTCTCTCTCACACACACACACACACACACACACACACACACACACACACACACACATATATATATATATATATATATATATATATATAATTTATCAGAAAAAAGAAGATGATGTAAAAAAGCTGATACAATATTCATGTAAATTTTAAATGGTGGTATTTAGATGCTTCATGATTACTTTCTTGCTGTTGATGTTCTCTTAAATCAAATTCCTCAATTATTTTTCTTCTAGTTCTCCATTTTATTTCATTCCGTGTCACGTTTATTTTTCAAAAAAATCCTCTTTTCATCTAACTTATTTCTTGTGACTAAATTCATCTTTACTTCCATCTTTTTCTTCTTGTTAACGTTATAAATGGTTGACCTTCACCTGCCAGCTAATTTCACTTCCTCACTCTTTGCACCTTTATAAGACTGTTTGAAATTTTCCTGCATATTTGGCGCCTGTCATTCGTATTTTTTAGCATGTTTCTTCATTCCTTTGCACGTTTTTTTTTCTTCTTCATCCATCGTCCTTTCGATGTCGAACTGACGAGAAATCACGAATAAAAGTTCCCATATCGATTGGACCAATGCAAGTTAGCATCAATGAATTTCACAGGGTTCATAGTAGAAGATTCAAGTTCTTTATTGTGATGAGAGCTTTTATTATTGGTGAAATGTGAACAAGAAGAGAAGTGATTCACTTCGGAATAGCCAGAAACTATTGACATTTTGTAAATAGAAGTATTGAAAATCTACAGTGTCGTTGGCGTTTATTTGTATGTAGATCCAATTTGTTTCCTATGTTCCTACATACGAACATCACCAAGGAGAGAAGAAAAAATAGATTCGTAAAAACGATTGAGTAGAAAATTGATTTCGTACAACATGCATTGAAATAATAATAATAATAATAATAATAATAATAATAATAATAACAACAACAACAAAAAAGAGAATATCTATTTGAAAATGTATGTATATGCGATTTTGTTATGTATATGTGTGTGTGTTTGAGTGTTTGGGTGTTTTCGTGTATATGCACATGTGTGCGTGTATGTGTGTGTGTGTGTGTCTGAGAATATATATAATTATTGATGGAGACTTTGAAATGGAAGAACTTGTAGGTTATCCATTGAAATTTTGACATATCAAACAAAAACTTGTTTTGAATGAAAATAGACAGACACACACAGAGACACATACACATACACAGACACACACAGACGCACAGACACACATTCATACACATATACACACTTTTATTTATATATATATATATATATATATATATATATATATATATACAGGCATATTCATAATTTTTGTAAGGATGGATGTCTTTATATGCGTGTTCATCAGTGTCATGTGAATATATATATATATATATATATATATATATATATATATATATATATATATATATATGTATATATATATATCATAATCTTGCATTGATTCAAAACGTATAAAGAAGTATTGTGTTTGAGACAAGCTAGTTAATAAGATCCCAATGTCAAACAAATAGAAGGCTAGTTTGAAATACCGTTTCAATAAGAAGCTAAGAAAATTCTGTCAAATTGACCTTTGCCCAGACAAATTAAAATAAAAGTGAAGTTATTGAAAAGAATCAAGCATGCAATTTAAAACGATGAATTAATAGAATCGATGAATAAAATGGACATATATGCAATTACTGCGACAATACCTGCGGTGAATTTATTCGGATCTTCTTTCTTAATGTATTTTGTTTAAATGATATGTCTGTGAATGAAATATGAACACACACACACACACACGCACGCACGCACGCACGCACGCAACCTTTAAGATTTTACATGCATATTTAAATCTCATTTTTTTAAATTTACATAATTTTGTGGGTAATATGGATTTCGTACTCGACAAAAATAACACCTGTATCGAAAATATTCATTTTTGTAAAAATTCATATTAAATCATATTTAATGCTAAATGTCAAGCTAATCTGGTCTTTGTATGTTAGCAAAATGATCAAACTGAGCTAATTGAGTTAAAACAATTACAAAATGGTAAAATGACAAAATGATAAAATGACAAAATACGCAATTTGAGTTAAAACGTAAAACGACCAAAAAACAGATGTTATTAAATCAGCAGATTTTATGCAGCAAACAAGAGAATGATTTCCAGTTGTGGAACTTGCATGCCTTATATTCATACTTGATATATTGTTTCACAAAATTATATGACTTCCAAATTTTCAGAGATTGAATTATGTGCTACAAATCCTATTATGTCAACCGGGTTTGAGATTTTGAACTCGTGAGGACGATTCCATTACTTAAGACGATTACCATTACATTAATTGCGCTTCCAGAGAGAGATTCAAGTCACTCTAAGTGTCATAGATTTATACAATTTCCAACGAAATTTGTAAGAGGTGAATACAAACTGCGCTTACTGCAGTTTGAAAAAATTTCTCCGATTCAAATTTCGGGGTTATTAACTAATACTCCATTTGCTCTTCATTTGAGAAATACAACTCTGTAACATTTCATTCACTAATTCATCGTTTCTTTATCAGTCTTTGTCTCAATTTGTTTGCCTCTTTGTATTTTTTAACATTCTGTCTTTGTCTATTTGTAGCTCTTTTTCCAAATTTCAACCTATCTATCTATCTATCTATCTATCTATCTATCATCTGAGTCTATTCATATCTATCTATCTATCTATCTATCTGAATCTATTTATTTCAATCTATCCATCTATTTATCAATCTCTCTCTCTTTATATCTATCTTGCTATCGTTGCCTGAATTACCGCCAAGATTCCCTTCTCATTTCCTGTTGCCGTTTTGAATTGTACTCCAAATGTTAATTAACACGGGATTATTCGATGTTAAAAGAAGCAGCTGCTAGCTTGTATCTTAAGAATTACTTTCAATGACGCTTATAACGGAATCGGATAAATGTACCCAAAAATAGTTGCCAAAAATAGAAACATCCCAAGACTTTACTGATTGTTTGAAGAAAATAAGGAATAAATGTGTGTAATGAACAATGTGTCTTTTTCTGTCAGTTTCTTTCTTTCTTTCTTCGTCTGTCTCCCGCTTCTCCGAGGGTGGGAATTTACAATCTCTGTGCCCTGCCTTAAATCAAAATGTCTGTCGCTCCACGGTTATTCTGTTTCAGACTGAAGCGTAGCATCTGTCCACCTTTCCCAGCCGTGTTTTCGTTTCCGAAAAGCGTGTCAGCTAGTTGTCTTTTGACAAATTACAACAGTTATTGAGTAGCCCTGGTTTACCTCTCATCATCACTAACGACTGCTCCCTAATCTGATCTATTATCGAATCCGCAATATGTATTAAGCTTATCAGCTTGAAGAAACCATGTATATTTTTACCTGTAGTGTCTTGAGTGTCAAAATAAAATGCACGAAGAAGTGGGGTATCAATTCTAGAGCTCTAAGTAATTTTGAATCCCATTCTTTTTATCATTGGTCCCAGTTGTATCTAACGCACAAGGTTAGGGCTTCAACTAAGAATCACATAGATTTGTTTGAAAATTGGTTCCATTTCTTTTTTAATCACATATCAACCTTCGATGGCTATTTAATGTTAAGACCATCCTTGGAGTAAAACAGCAGTCATGCTATCCAACCTTTAGATGACAGAATAAGTGGGTTCATGCCTTTTCTATGAGTATAAAACTGAAAGTGAACGTAATAGTGTGACTGGGGTTTGAACTCAATTATTTCAAGATCGCAGGTCAGCATTTTAACCCTTAAGCCACGGTGACAACTTCCTTAGAAAATTACTATTATTTTGAAGGAATACTTGAAACAATATAATTGCGAGCAAATTAAAATTCATAGAAACAAAATAGGAATAATTGCATTCAAGCTGATAATCGTGCCGTAAAACCGACCATCCAGACAGCTGTTATATAGTCACAAATGCAGATTCACATCTACATACGTGCACATATATATGTAGAATAATTCACAACGACACAACGACAAAGACAGATGCATGAAGGATAACGCATGATAAAGACGCAATAAGACGTCTTTAACAACATATATACCTCTCACTTTATTGCAAGGGTTCGAAAGGGTTGTTCAGGGTTTGCATGTGAGAGGGTGTTGGAGATCGAACATAAACTTCATATTTTGACCCCACTGTTATGAGCGTCACGTTGTGTCTTTCTTGTTCTCCTGATGTTGGGGTCCACTCAATCGGGGGTTTCCGAGGGCCCCCTTGGTCGGGTGTGGCTTTCCCTACCACATCTGGTCTCTAGCTGTCTGGAATTCTACTGGCAACTGCTTTGGCACCCAACTCAACTCAATTATATAATAACTCAACGCCCACACGATCGCCCACTGGATCTTTAAAATCGAATGTTTAATCGTCATCAAGCGGAAATAACTGTCATGCAGTTCAGAGGTTACTCTCTTCCGGTGCATCACTGTAGTGGCACAATGGGACCTTCACTTTTTAGGGTGTCCTCGTGGTGTAATGGTTAAAGCGATGAACTGCAGAATCGTAGTACGCGAGTTCGTACTCCAGTCGCGCTATTACGTTCACTTTCGGGCAAATACCCTTGGGAAAGGTATGAACCCCCTTATTCTCCCTCCAGCTATGGGTAAATAGTAGGACAGACTAGGTTCTTCAGCCTTGGTGAGGCAACTAGTCTAGGAGAAGGAAAACACTGAATTCAAACCTGTTAAACTCCGCTTAAAAATTGACCATGTGTCATATCCTGCCCGAGCGGAGGGGTTGGTAAATAGCACCTTATCCCATATCATAAGCCTTAATCCGCCCACGTGATCTCTTTCGATTACTAGCCATTTGAATGTGTCACTTCCTTCCGGTGGATTACCTTGGAATAGCATTTTTGGGCCGGGTCGAAGGTCAAAATATAACACAGCGAAGCAATAAGAAGATAGAAATTATGTCTTCGTAATGTGCATTTTTACTTACAGTCAGTTTCATTTCAATTCCGGTTTATACACTTGGTCGGGTTTTATGGCATATCAAACGTTGTAGGGTATTAAATGCCAGATTCTGTTTTTATATATATTAAACCTGTTGCACAGCCATAATACAACTACACAAATATACAAAATGTTCATATGCATTGGAATCCCGAAATACGCGAAACACTGACGACTTTCTTTGTTCAGGTACGAAACTTTTATTACCTTCTTGACTTTTAGGTTTTTAGACACGAGGAGAGAGAGACACAATTTCTACTATGCTGACTGTCCCATCTGACCCCACTACGCGCGGTGCATCTCGTAGACCTAACTAACCTGGCCTCGCCGAGGCTCAAAAATCAACTCGCTTCGCCCAGGTCCGAATCTCAACTAACTGTTTTTTTTTTAAATCACCCAAAATCCTCTGCCCATCGCTTCCAGGCATGACGTCATTCACATCCCATATCCCATTTTCAATCCGGGGTTTTTATTATGACATCTGTGATTGTCACATCCTCCGTGCACGAGCATGAACACCTGCGCTCAACGTGCGCCCCTACCCGGACCTGGGAGCGATGGCAAGAAAGGGGTACTCCGCATTCCCCAAAGCTCCAGCACTGCTCGAACCTCACCATCAGATTGTTTTGTGTCATATCCAGAACACTCATTGGGGGGTATTACCCCTCTGCAGAGGTGCAGTCAGTGTATTGTACAGCCTCAGCCGACTGGGCAAAGTTTGGTTTTATAGCGTATCAACCTTAGTAGGTTATTTAAATAACCTGCAATGGTTGATAATCAAATCTGGTTAATTCATATATTTTAGATATATAATATTTGTAAGCATGAGTCAACAAACCTAAATAGTTCAAAGTTCACGAACTATTCCATGAAACAACGAGCATTTGTTTATACACAGTTCAATGATCAAACACTTCAATTTCAAATACTTTAATTTAGCATAAGTCAAAGTTAAAAGGCTCCAAGTATAGCTATGTATAACTAACAATTCAATTAGACATCAGTGATTTATTCACACACAATTGCATCATCAAACAGTTCATCTTTAAACAATTTAATTTAGCATAAGTCATTTGTTTGCACCCAGTTTAAATTTCAAATAGTTTTTTTCGACACATAGATAGGACCCTATTAGGTGCTACCACTTCGGGCCAGTGTTGGCCCGGATGTAATAGCAGTGAAGGAGTAGTCTGAATTTCCCAAAGCTCTAGAATTATAGGAGCCTCAACATCAGACTGTTTAGTGTCATATCCAGGATACTTGTTATGGGGGGTCTCACCCCCTCTGCAGAGATGTTATCAACGTATTTTACAATTCTAGCCAACTAGGCTTGTTCATGCTGTTTTTGAATCAATTCGTTGTATTTATGATACATATTAACCTTTTACAGGCAGGTTAGTTTATGGATTTCAAAACAAGGATGTGCAACTATGTGTTTAGGTAAACAGCCGACTGGGCAATTTTAAAAAGGTAAGCAAAATTAATTCATTATCAAGCTTGAAACATTTCACCTATGTAATTTACCAATTTTATCAATTGTTTCTTTTACATGGTATTATTTTTTAATGCTATTAAAAGAGATTTAGTTTTTCTCTTGAGGTTTCGTCCACATAGACACTTTTACGTCATCTAATATGTAAAATTGTCCATGGAATTATCCAAACGGTTGTTTTTTGTTCTGTGTTTGTTTTCTAAATTTTATTGTTTTATTTTTTCTTCTTCCTCTTTCTTTTCGATTCATATAGTTTGTCTATGCCATCTCTGGAATGTAAGGCTCCGTCATTAGTTTTCTTGCTCTCTGGTCTATTTGTTTAAGTTCTTTCCTTGTCCACTTCAAGAAGGGTCCAGAGTATCGTACAAGGTGGACAGCCCTGGGGTTCATTCCTTTGATGAGATGTCTGCTATATAGTTTGGTTTCAAGATTTTCCCTCTTTCTCTTGAGAAGGTCTTTTTAAATTACTTCTTTCATAACCGCTTGTTTTATGGTTTTTGTTTCCAATATTTCCGTGTAAGTTTCCTTTTCTCCAAATATTCCGATTCATTCTTGATTTATTAGTTCTATTCCTCCCGTTATTGGTTGTTTTCTTTTTTTCATTATTAACATGGCTCATTTTTCTTTGTGAAATTCATCACTCTATCCTAACTTTATATTATCACTGCCTGTATTTGGGTCTTGAATTATTTTCTATTAATAGAAAACATCTTTATATTGTCTATACACATTAGGTGGGTATTTTTTGGTCGGGGGAAATCGTAAGCTTGTAGTCACCAGTGCATTTCCTAAGTATGTGATTGAGTGTTATAATCGCTATTATAAATCGTAATGTTACCCTATATGAGCATGTTTATTTAGTAGTGGAAAAAGAAACAGATTTGGATTTTGAAAGAATATCGTAATTTATTCTAAAAAAGTGTGCTGGTGGAATGGATTAATGAAAAAAGTGACGATAAGAATTATGTTATTTTGGTAAAAAGAAATTTGAAAAATCAAGTTATTTTTTGAGAAAAAGAAAAGCAAATATCTTTTTTGTGTTTAAACTAAATGAGTCAAAAGATAAATAAGTTGCATGTCAGATCACTTTGTTCCGGGAAAGTTTGAAGCGAAAACACGGATTCAGATGAAAGTCAGTGTCAATCAAAGACTATTTAGTATGAAAATCTAAAATTAGAATACCCTATTTCCTAAATTCGAATATGGAATTCTTAAACAATCCGGATATAATACACGTCAGCAAAATTTTATCGAAATCCATATTATGAAAAAATCGATATTTCCCTAAACCTCACCTTCCCCACGAAAAAATCGATATTTCCCTAAACCTCACCTTCCCCACGAAAGGTATGTATTTTTCGTTGCCAAGGAAACCCAGACACAGAGACAGAGAGAGACGGGAAAGAACAGCACGTTAGTCAGTGAGCAGTTCCCACGAAGGACTGAATTTTTTACCTTGTACCAGACTTCTCTGAGTACAGAAAGCGGAAAAAGCCGACCATAGTACAACAACAAAGAGGTTTAAAGTGCTATTTACACTTGCGAAGTAGTACAAGGAAGTGAGGAAAGCAAACATAAGCACCATTTGAAATATATATGCGTCAGATTATCATATTTACCAACCCCTCCGCTCGGGCAGGATATGACACAAGGTCAATTTTTAAGCGGAGTTTAACAGGTTTGAATTCAGAGTTTTCCTTCTCCTAGACTAGTTGCCTCACCAAGGCTGAAGAACCTAATCTACCCAGAGCTGGAGGGAGAATAATTGGATTCATACCTTTCTCAAGGGTATTAGTGCAATGTGAAATGCAATCAGTCTCGTCCAGGATTTGAACTCGTATCGTCGTGTCCAATTCCTACGACGATAACCATTACACCACGGGCACCTCCAATATGCACCAGATTATAGACAGTGATTATGAAATAGTCTAAAATTTATACAAGGAATTGACGGACAGTTAATTCGAGAACTGGTCTATGACTAAAACTTACCACCTGCGGGATGGGTGAATATATGAATCATTTTCGAAAAAAATTTCCGTTCAAAATATTGTTATTTAATAAGCCATGTTTTATTCTCTGAGTCTTGGCGTCAACGTTTTTTTTTTTTTGCTTTTTTTTGGCTTACTTAATATTACAGTCTAGTCCGTCTACTAATCGACCGGTTACAATGATTAGAGATTAATCTGTTTTCTGGTTCTAAATAACACAACGTGGACAAACAGCTGATTAGTTCTGTCATCCAAAGACTTAACCGACCAACAGAACGGTGAGAGTATTTGAAGCGGAATCATTGCTGTGTTTGATGAGGACAGCTGTACCGTCAAAGTAATGGTGAAAGCGCATATACCCTGATTGTACCTCCCGGGATTTTCACCTCAGATAAATTGTTTCCTTCTGTTGTCAATACAACTCTCATGTTTTTAATGGTTTCC
This sequence comes from Sepioteuthis lessoniana, assembly GCA_963585895.1. Taxonomy (NCBI): domain Eukaryota; kingdom Metazoa; phylum Mollusca; class Cephalopoda; order Myopsida; family Loliginidae; genus Sepioteuthis; species Sepioteuthis lessoniana. The sequence goes on along the minus strand of OY757909.1, from coordinate 122,377,367 downwards.
TCGGCATAATTCATGATTTTGTCGATTATCTTGAACATTTTGAGTTCAACTTTGTGGGACAATATTGTAATGCGTTTTGAAGTCAATTCACGCCATAATAACATTTTTTCGTTTCGTTTTGCTTTTCTTGAAAATGTGTTGATCAATATTTTGGAGATCTCTTCTTTTTATTTTTTATTATGGTTTTCTTTCTGTTCTTCGGGAAACAGTCCGTGACATATTATAGAATAATGAATCTCCTTCCTAATTTAAGCTGTTAGTTTTTCAACATCATCGGCAGGCAAGTTATGGCTCTCTAGTTGTTGGAGACAGTTCTTTTTGGGGGTCTTTTTACACCAGGATAACCTTTCCTTTTGTCGTCTTTTCGTATGTATTTGTTTCTTGTCATCTATTTATTTCGATAGCATGTCTGTGGTGGATGGAAGCAAGTTTTTTTTAAAGCAGAAACCATCCATGCCATCGTGACATGGCGTTTTCAATTTGGTACTTTTTGGAGTATTGTTCTTAATTAATCTAGAAGTATTTTCGTCTAAGGCCCGTCTTTGAGTCCTTATTATTTGTTTTCTGTGTTATCTATCCACTGTCTTTTCTGTTGTGTTCTTTCTGTTTCAATATTTTACTCCAAAATTGTTTTACTTTCTTTTGCATCCGGTTGTTGGTATGTCTGTGCATCCTCCATAAACTTGTGAGTATCATAGTCTCCGTGAGTTTTTCACTGCAGTGTTAGCTGATGGCCTCTCTCGGGAGTCTGAATGAGAACAAGTCTGTCCAGGTCTCCAGGACTCCTTTAGGTATTCTAGCCGATCATAAAAATGATTTGTTAATGTTCGCTATTCTTCCTCCGATTTCTATTTCCTCCACTCTGCTTTCAAGTGCTTCTACTACTGTTGGTATCACCACAATCCGGATGTTCCACAGTTTATTTTTAGTTCTCTCTCAAGACTCTAGCAGTCATTTATCTTTTCACTGTCTTTCGTTTCCACTTTGTGATTGGTTGTTTGGTTTGTTTTTATGGCATATCAACCTTTGTAGGTTATTTAAAGCCAAATACATTTCATACAAATACTCAGTCCTATTTTAATGAATACAGATTAAATGTCAAAAACATTTCCATTTAAAGCTATTCTGTTTATTCAAACGGTTCTAATTCAGCTAATGCAGTTTAGTATAAGTACAATTTTGTTTACACACAGTTAAATGTCGAGACTGTTCTAAATTAAACAATTCAGTTTAGTGTAAGTACAGTTTCAATGTCAAAAACAGTTACATTTCAAATAATTCCGTTTAGCTTAAGCACACAGTCTAAATGTAAGCACAGTTTATTTGTCATAAACATTTCTATTTCAAGCTATTCAGTTTAGTGTTTGTTCTATTTTGCCCATAGATAGGGTCCTATCAGGTGCTACCAAGCCGTGCCAGAGTGGTCGTCGGAGCAATGGCAATGAAAGGGTGCTCTTCATTCCCTCAGGCCTCAGCATCACTGGAACCTCACCATCAGATTGTTTAGTGTCCTATCCGGGACACTCATTGGAGGGTGGGTCTTACCCCTTTGTAGAAGTGCAGTCAGTGTATTGTACAGCCCCAGCTGACTGAGCAATTCACTTTGTGGACCGGCGGAACAGCGATATTCACGAGATGACAAGTCCTTTTTTTCTTGTTGTTACTATATTTGGGTTTTCTAACCAAGATTAAGTGATGCATTTGCATGTCTAAATGCAATTCGCATTAGAAAAATTGTTATCTCTCATAAAATTCCCTGCGGATTACTTTCCCAGACAATCCTGCATAGTTTCGTACTGCTTTTGGGCTAGTTTGACGCATACGCTTCTAATGTGATGTCCAATTTCAACTCTGTGTCTTCATAATCAACACTTGATATTCTGCTGTGTATTACTAACTTTATCTTTAACATAATTGATTCTTATGACATTTTGTGTGCTGCTATTAAAACAGATTCAGTTTTTCTTTCAAGGTTATCATTTCTTAGCCATATCTATACTTCCCGCGTACCACGTCACCAGGTTGCAGCCTGAAATATCCAACGAGTTCTTTTTCTTCCCATTTTTGTTTTCTAGTTATTTGTTGCTTCTCTTTTGGACCTTATTTTCATTTCAATGCTACTGGTTGCAGTGCGTAGTCATTCAATTTTCTTTTTAATGTAACTTCGATTCCTTATTATTGCTAGTTTAATACTGACGAGTATTTTACACCCGTATTAACAAGTGACTTTTTTATTGAAGTCAGAATGACTGAAAATCTCAGCTCTCCAAGACACTTCTATTCTTTTTGTTGCGTTCTGGTTTGTGAATTCTTGTAATATCAAATAAAAGACAAACCACAATATGAGAGGAAAATAGAGATATATTCTCAGGAAAAAGTATGTACAATAGAGAGACTATTAGTAGACAAGAACATAGGATTAGTGAATACAGAATAAAGATATAGTTCAACGATAGTATTGGCTTCCGTTATTACGTTAGCAAGTAAGGTGATCTAGTGCGATCTCCAGTCTCCAAAGCTCTAATACTATTCCTATAAGAAACTGTTCTTCACCTTCTAGTCTGTCCTGGTATTAGTAGCTACTGCTATATATGGCAGATGGACTAGTTCATTGAGTGGAGAAAGGTGGGTGATATCCAACACTTTTCAAATTCAACTGTTGTGTGGTCAGGATAATCTCGGTTTTCTTATCATGTGAGAGTTGATTATTATTATTATTAAACGACCATCACTTGCACGAAGATAGAAACAAATTTCATCTAATTAGCTGCTTTCCACCTACAAGGTGATTTCTCGTGACACCAGTGTTGTGACGTTAATGAAATTCTTGCATGATTCATGTTCCTGTGGACTTGTAGAACATCAATGGTACCAAAGAATCGTTTGACACTAACGTGGCTCCTGATTTGCGCTGTGGAAACCGTGCAGTCCGTTACTACTGCCCTTAAAATATTTCGAACTTGACGAGTGACTGTACTAAGTGGCCATTCAGAAACTAGTATACTATTATATACGTTCATTAACCTACAATTGTAGACATCAAAGAACTACCGACATATCATGTCAAACGTATGCAGAATATATATTTAGTCTCTTAAAAGCCTACAATTCAAAGTCCGTGAAAGGGTTCTAATTGAACAAAAGGAGTGAGCCTGTATCTCTTTGCTATGGTAAGTGAGTGAACTATATTTTCTCATTGCACTAACACTTATTGCCGCAAGTGACCCGGAATAGTAATCTCTTGTTAGATTCTCAACTATGGGTTGAATAAATTTGAAAACTGTTAGTATTAGGTGCCCGTGGTGTAATGGGTATCGTCGTAGGAAATGAACACGGTGACTCGAGTTCAAATCCTGGACGAGACTGATTGCATTTCACATTGCACTAATACCCTTGGGAAAGGTATGAATCCAACCAGCTATGGGTAAATAGTAGGGCAGACTAGGTTTTTCAGCCTTGGTGTGGCAACTAATCTAGGAGAAGGAAAACTCTGAATTCAAATCTGTTAAACTCCGCTTAAAAATTGACCTTGTCTCATATCCTGCCCGAGCGGAGGGGTTGGGTAAATATAGTTAGTATTAGAACCATATAAAGGTATGAACTTAAAACTCTGTGAGCGTATGCAAATAATGTGTATTATGAATTGTGTCCAAATTACTAGTGTTAGATTGATATTGATTATTAATATTCAATTGCATATAATTTCTTTATGAATTATTACTTGCTGAAATTTGATCAATTTCTAAATGTTTGCTCATAACCAAAATAATATTTTCAACGTTCTATTGCTATCAATTTTTAAATAGTTTTTTTTTCTTTATTAATAAAAATCTTTTTTTTTGCAAATTGATGGGGCCCTAACAAGTCTTACTATTCGAATGAAAGAGAAAGGGAACTCCAAAGAACACCAAAACTAGAGCCTAGATATTTGATAAAGTTCATTTTCACACCCATAAAACTATTTCTATTACAAAGAAATAACTGAAACCATATAACTATGTACATAGCATTTGTAATTAAGAATAATTAACAGAAGACGTAATTGTTTGTAAATTATTCTCAATCGTTAATTGGAAACTTATAATTGATAAGAAAAAACTGACGACGACTTTAAACCTACAAGGATTGACATCCTGTAAAAAACAACAACCGACATATTTAATAACATTTTAATTTTTACCTTAACTATTATTTTGTATCGAATTACACTATATTATTAATATTGTTTTAAAAAAACTACTTCTGGTAGAGTACGTACTTACACAACGTCTTCGCCTTGAGCAGGCTTCGACACGGGGTAAATTTTAATGAGTACAACTGGTTTTAATTTAAAGTGTTTCTTCTCCAAATAAGAAGCCATACCAAAATCAAAGACCCCAGCCTATCCTAAAAATGATCCATAACAAGAAGGAGAATAATTGAATTGAAAACTTTACCATGAGCACTATGGAAAATGTAACACATGAAAACGGATCACCGACTTCAGCTCTTACAGCCATAATTGTTACGCCACGAGCGCTTTCACTTTCCATGAAGTAAAACCACTTTCTGAAAACTAATATGGACTAAATTTATTTCTGGAGGCTCTCCGGTATTAGGGGTTCTGAAACTTAAGATTCACCACTAAGTGTTTGCTAGTTGGTCCACACTGCTAAGAGCGTATCTGGGAGTATATTTAAGATAGTCTTTCAGGGATCTGTCCATATAGCTCCCCATATCTTGCTCGTCTTATTTGGATTGCGTGTGAGAATGGAGGTAAGAGGCTGTACAACTGCTGTTTGATAGGGTGTTCTTTCTAGAAATTATTCAAGACAGTTCCTTTCTAGCGTTTTCTTCACACACACACACACACACACACACACACACACACACACACACACACACACACACACATATATATATATATATATATATATATATATAGGGTTGTATCGATAGAAACATAGGGTTTAATAGGGTGGTCTTTCTAGGATTTATTCAAAACTGTTTCGATCTAGTGTTTTCTTCACACACACACACACACACACACACACACACACACACACACACACACACACACACACACACATACACACACACACACGTACATATATATATATATATATATATATATATATATATATATATATATATATATATATATATATTCACGGTTGTATCGATAGAAAAATAGATTGGAAACTCTCTCTATGTATGAGATTCTTTCGAAACTCCTAAAGCAGAAGAAACGGATTTGGGCGGACAAAACAGAAGCAGCATTTCAAGCCACTTCTATTATTAATTCATCGTAGCGAAAAGAAAAGCAGAGTACAATTACTTCATCTTCCTTTATTCACTGGTCGATAAAGTTGAACAAGAAAATTTTGAGAAACTAACTGTCCAATTTTTTTGTTTTTTTGTTCACTCATACTTCAATTCGACTTAGCTTCCGTTTTTTTCCCTGTCATTTCTTCTTCTTCTTCTTCTTCTTCTTCTTCTTCTTCTTCTTCTTCTTCTTCTTCTTCTTCTTCTTCTTCTTCTTTTTCTTCTTCTCTATCTTTCTTTACTTCAGTTCACATCTTTGATTTCCTTTCCACTTTACTCGGTTTGTATATATATATATTTTTTTTCACCTGATTTCTCTGTTTTAAAATGCATTCTTTTTTTTTTTTCTGTTTCTTTGTCCTTTTCCTATTTCATACTTTATTCTTGCATATCATTTCTTTTTGTTTTCGTACTTTTCTTCTTTTGTTTAAATATTTGCCTTTTCTTAGAATTAATTTCCTTTTATTTTTTTTCTTCCTCTCTATCTTTATTTCTCCTCCATTTTGAAATATTTTCCCTTCTTTCTTTCTTTCTTTCTTTCTTTCTTTCACTACTTCTAATCTGTTATGACATTTCTTTCATCCACTTAGTCTTTCTTTAAATCTGATTTTTTTTCTTTATCATTAATTTATTTTCTTTCGTTGCCCCTCATTTGATTCAAATTTATTTCTTTTTCTTTCTTTTTTATTTCTTCAGTTAATTCTTCTTCTTCTTCTTCTCTTCTTCTTCTTCTTCTTCTTCTTCTTCTTCTTCTTCTTCTTCTTCTTCTTCTTCTTATTATTATTATTATTATTATTATTATTATTATTATTTACTCCTTGAGAGTTTTCTCATCAACGTCATTATTATTATTATTATTATTATTATTATTATTATTATTATTATTATTATTATTATTATTATCTCTTTTTACAAATATACCATCCCGGTAAAATTGCCTTCAGTATTTAAAGTAGCGGAAATTTTAGTGAGTTGGCGCTGTTTCCGTGTCCTTTCGTCTGGACGGCAACTGTTGGTGAAGAATAGCACGAAGTGAAGTCTTTTGTCTGAGATAATGCCAACGATAAATGTGGCATCATCATCCTTATTGAATGAGAAACTTGAAAATGAATAAGACGATATCCTTTCGTTTGAGTTAAACTTTGAGAAACGGCTTGAGTGGACTCTGCGAAAAAGAGATAAATGAAGAGAGAAAGAAAAGAAAGGAAAGTAGAAAAGAAAAAATAAAGAAAATATAATAAATATAAAAAAAAAGTATTTAATAGATATAGAGACAAATAATTAAAAAGGGAAAGAAATAGAAATGGGAAACTCTTAAAAGAATCTGGCTGCTTAACAGTAAAAAGATATAAGACATTTTAGAACTGCATAACTATATGCACCCTCTTTCCCATTTATTTACCTTATGAAATTCATTTGAAAATGCTACAAACATGCTGTCTAAAGCATTGAGTGTATGTCTTTTAATAATAATGCTTTATTCTTAACGCTTTTCCGGTTGGTGGTGTTCAATAAAAAAGGAACTTTGGTGAACTTAGTCCGTAGGCTCCCTTTTCAATAGCTACCATATCGAGGTGCTAATCCATTCGCTGGATTGCTTCATTTTACCCTTGATCCATACCTTATAATACTGAGTGTTAAGCAAGGCGGCATCAAGTACCATTTTTGGGTCTTTCGTATGATTTGACCTGGGATTGAACACCGATCTCCCCGACCATTTAGAGAACACTTTACTCATTATGCCAATGGCCCGGTAGATCTATTTAATTAAAATCATTATCTCTTTGATTTGTCCTAATTTCCATATCGTTTGCTTATTGACATAAATAGAATTAAATGAATATTCTTCGACGATTTTGCATAGAGAATTATTGCAAGGAATTTTTCTTGGCTATTATCTTATTCCTGTTACGTTTTATTGGAGCTCTAAGATCTACGACTATTAGATAATTCAAATACATTTCCACCCTGATACCCTCGTTTAACTAAATGCTCACACACACACACACGCACACACACACACACACACACATGTATATATATATATATATATATATATATATATATAATGACAGTCCATTTACGTTATTGAAGTAATACATGTATAGTGTCAGTAACACGTACCTTAATAACTGAGTACTGAAAATTGTCTTCTTTCTGTCTTCAAATGCATTCTTAACAGTAAAATTATTATCAAAACATTTACATGAAGACCATCTCAGAAAAAAACAGTTACGAGGGAGCTTTTAATGCAGACTCCTAACTCTTAAGAACTCCCTGACTTTAAAAGAATTTTACCGGGCAATCTGGACTTCACAGATATCAAGGGAATCTTTTGGGGAAATTGCACATCTTTAGATAAACAACGTTTATGAAATGATTGAATAATATACTTAAGCACTTTGGTTTAGTATAAAATTACCTTAGACTGTTATTGCCGAGAGAGAGAGAGAAAGAGAGAGCAGATCACGAAGAGGAATTACACCGGTCGCCAATTAGGAGCTAAAAATAAAAAGCATGGTTGTTATAATAATAATGATAATAATAATGGATGACCAAAGGAAAGACTACATTAATCCAAAAAGACCCAAGCAAAGGAACTGCTCCAATCAATTACAGACCGATAACCTGCCTACCAATGATGTGGAAAATACTAACAGCATAAATAAGGGAAAGATTTACTACTCGCTAACAAGCCGCAGATTGTTCACTGACGAATAGAAAGGATGCCACAAAGGATCCAGAGACACAGCAGAATTACTTTACATTGATCAACACATCCTAACTGAGAGCAAGACAAGCCGGAAACATCTAGCTATGGCCTGGATTGACTACAAAAAGGCATACGATATGGTTCCACAAAGTTGGATAATACACTGTCTCAAAATGAACAAAATATTACATGAAGTCATAAACCTCATCGAAATGACCATGCAAACCCGGAGATTGGAGCTGACAGCATGAGGAAGAAGCTTTGCTGAAACAAAGACCCAAAGAAGGATTTTCCAAGAAGATGCACTTGCACCCTTACAATTCATAATAGCCATGATGCCACTTAACCACATACTCAAAAAATGCACATCCGGATACAAACTTAGCTGATCGCAAGAGAAGATCAATCACCTAATATACATGGATGACATTAAACTATTTGCAAAAAAATGAAAAAGAGCTGGAAACTCTCATACATTCCGTTAGAATATATAGTCAGGACATAGGAATGGAATTTAGCATAGAAAATGTGCCATGCTTGTCATGAAAAGTGGCAAACGTCATATGATTGATGGAATGGAACAACCAAATCACGACAAAATTAGAACGCTCGGAGAAAATGAAACCGACAAATGCTTGGGTAACACCATCAAACAAGTGGAAATGAAAGACAAGATTCGAAAAGAATATCTCAGGATAACGAGAAAACTACTCGAGACAAAACTCTCCAACAGAAACCTCATCAAAGGAATAAATACTTGGGCTGTGCCCCTCTTTAGATATTCGGGAGCCTTTCTGAAGTGGACCAGAGATGAACTTAAACAAATTGATCAAAGAACAAGAAAATTAATGACCATACATAAGGCATTACATGCCAGAGACGACGTTGATAGTCTATATGTATCTAGAAAAGAGGGAGGAAGAGGAAGACAGCGTTGACGCATCGATACAACGGCTCGAAGACTACATAGAAAAACACGAAGGAGGACTGATTACAACCATCAGAAACGATACGGACAACACAATAGACGATAGAATGAGAGCAACTAGGAAACAAAAATGGGGAAAAACAACTCTATGGCTGCTTTAAGCGACTAATAGACAACATCTCACACCAGAAAACTTGGACCTGACTAAAAAAAGGAAACCTTAAGAGAGAAACGGAATCTCTCATAAAAATAGCACTGGGCAACGCCGTAAGGACCAATCATATCAAAGCGAGAATAGATTAGACGCTACAAAACAGTAAATTTTGGCTATGGGGTCACAGAGATTAAACGATTAAACACATAATAAGCGAATGCAGCAAATTAACACATAAGGAGTATAAGGCGAGACACGAATCGGTCTGCAAAGTGATCCACTGGGAAATGTGCAAGAAATTTAAATCTGACCATATTAACAAATGGTATATGCACAACCCAGTACCTGTCCAAGAAAATGAAACGCATAAACTACTATGGGGCTTTTACATACAAACGGATCACCTAATCCCGGCCAGAAGATCAGCCCTTATAATAATCAACAACAAAAAAAGAGAATTTGCAAAATTATCGTCTTTGCTGTCCCGGTGGATCACAGAATAAATCTGAAGGAAAGTGAAAAGAAGGATAAGTACCTCGACCTTGCTAGAGAATTGTAAAAGCTGTGGAACATGAAAGTAACGATTGTGCCTACGGTGATTGGTGCTTTAGGCACAATAACTAAAGGATTATTAAAGGGCCTGGATGACTTGGAAGTAAGCGGATGGGTAGAGACTATCCAAATGACAGCATTGCTGAGAACAGCCAGAATCCTTAGACGAGTCCAGGAGACTTGAGGAGACATGCTGTCCCTTGAACTCCAGTAAAAAAAATCAGCTAATACTGATGTGAACAAATCTAAAGAGTAAATAATAGTAATAATTAAATCAATGAATGATATGTTTGTTTATTTGTTGTTATGTCGGATGGGGCCGTAGAATAACCCGACTGCAAATCTACAGAAGGGTAAGTAAACCCTAAAGATTGTGGGGGTGTCCTCGTGGTGTGATGGTTAAAGTGATGGACTGCGGAATCGTAGTACACGAGTTCGTACTCCAGTCGCGCTATTACGTTCACTTTCGGGCAAATACCCTTGGGAAAGGTATGAACCCCCTTATCCTCCCAGCTATGGGTGAAATAGTATCACAACTGTTCTTATAGGAGAATGGCTTTGGCATTAAATAACCTACATTAAACAAAGAAACCAAACCAAACCTAAAGATTGTCCTAGATATGACATTAAATCATATGATGTTGAGCTCCCAGTCCTGAAGCTTTGAGGAATGGGGAGTACCCCTTCAATACCATTACTCCCAGGTCCACTCTGACTTAGAGTGATATTATCTGTTAGGGTCCCATGAAAGCATCATTTACTATACTTGAATGAATTCAACTGAGTACAAAAAACAAATGGTAATGATTGAAACTATTCAACTTTGTACAAACAATAGCAATAACTGGTACAATATACTTAAGTGCAAATAATCTCAAACACATTTTACCAACTAAATATTCACAAAAATGTTATATATATATATATATATATATATATATATATATATATATATATATATGATTTCACATTAAATAACCATTAAGGGTTGATAAGACATTAAACAAAACAACCCAGCCTAATCTGCTTATTTCAATGTGATGACTTTGGTAAATTCAAGTGTACTTCATATTGACGCTTTTATGATAGTCTTAATTTGCAATAAATGCTGAAAAAAATGGCAGTAGAGATTTAAAGTAGACGTCGACGTTTGAAAAAAAATAATTGGTGGAGGGAAAACATGTGAATATAAGTTCATAGAACAAATATCACTTATTGGATGCATTTGATCGCGGGAAAGTGGATCCCATAACAATTTAAGCACTTTGATAACTGAGTATTTAATATTAGTTTTTTTCTGTGTCAAAATCTGATATGCCAGATTATTATTGCTGGATGACACATAAAATGTAATAGCAATTTTTATACTTTAACATTTTCTCTTGATCTTACGTTGCATAGATTTTTTATATAGAATATAAAAGTATTCAAAAAATTATCATTTAGAAACGCGCTAAGTTTGCGGTGTATATGTCATAATCCATTGACTGAAATAAAAAAAAAATTGTCCAAATAGCAGTTTATATAACCCATTGTTTGAATAAGATTTATAAAACAAATGTGTCAATTATAGTGCTAGAATTATTGTAATAAACACACTCACACTCACATACTTACGCGTTGCACACACACACACATACACACACACACACGAATATATATATATATATATATATATATATATATATATATATATATATATATATCCACTACCTTGACCCAGATATAAGAAAAATAAATAGAAGACTTGAACGTCTTCACTTGAAGATCTTGAAAAGAAAATAGTCCACGATTTTTAACCGAACATGCTTTGATAGCAACTTGCTGCTTATATATAGTTTGTTACATTTATAAATAAAGATTACACTATACGGCATTTGTAGATCTAAATGTTTGCTTTTGTTTGGTATTTTTTGTTTAATAGCATATCAATCTTCGTGGGTTATTTAATGCCAAAGGTATACTTGTCGAAGGACACTAACGGTACTAAAAAAGGAAGTATGTTAAAGTTGGCGAACGTATTTAAGGGTGACCCGAAAGCTTCCTTTTCAATTGCTACAACACCGAGGTCTAGAGAAACGCGCTACCCCTTTTCCTTGATTGGTATACTTTACCCAAAATCCGTAACTTATAATGCTGAGTGTAAAGCAAGGAGGTATCGAGTACCATTTTTTGACTCTTTGGTATAACTCGACCTGGGATTGAACGCCTGTCTCTAGGACACTTCGTGAACTCTATCCACAAGGGTAATATAGCACTTAACACATAATTGTAGGGATAATGGAGTTCTTTCTTTCCACAAGGATATTAAAACCAAAGTGAACTTAATAGTGAGACAGGAGTTTGAACTTGTTTAATATTACGTTACCGTTCATCACCTTTGCCTTTACGCAACAGGGAACCGCACCCTGTAAGGGTTTATCAAATGAAGGTGTCGCATATATTGATTTCAGTAAAGATCGTCCAGCCTCGGAGTCAACTTCGTTTGTTGATTGTCATTTTTTTAGCAATATGTTCATTAGACCAAAAACTAGCTGTTACGAAGCACGGTTGAGTATGTCGTTACACGGATAATACTGGAGACCTTCGTGGTATAATGGTTACCGTCTTAGGAAATGGACACGGTGACTAGAATTCAAATCTAGAACGAGGCTTTTTGAAATTCACATATCACTGATACCCTTGGGAAAGGTATGAAACCAACTATTCTCTTTCCAGTAATTGATAAATTGTATTGCGGACTAAGTTCTTTAACCTTGGTATAGCAATTGGTCTAAAAGAAGGAAACTCTGATTTGAAACCTTTTAAGCTTCGCTTAACATTTGATATTGTGTTGCATCCCGCTAGAGGGAGTGTGTGGATATATATATATATATATATATATATATATATATATATATTCTTGTAAAGAAAGTAGGTGTTTTTGGGAATAAAACTACAATATTGACGTATTGTTAAACAAAGATGCCTTCAATTTGTTTTCTGTACAAATAATTTGTCAGATTAGTTTTTTTCTCCGTAAGTCCCAGTTTAGATCATTTTTGGATCAACTGATTTCACATTCCGAGTTTCATAAACACTGGCTCACAAACCAGGAAATTTTTTCTGTAGAATGACCCTTTTTGCATTACAGTCAGATTTATTTATTTTCTTTATATACGTTTTTTTTTGTTTTCCCGTCGTTTATTTAATGCTCAATAAATTATTCGATTTATTTAGTTATATTTTCTTATACAATAAATAATTACCTCCCTCAGAGAATAGGAATATTTGTTGGGTCCCATATGAGGTGTCATATGTTAGTCCCAGAAACTCACTCATGACGTTTTTTGTATCTTTTGAACAATAGAGAAGTAAAGTTAATATTTTCCTTTAACAATATATTTATATCAATATCTATATCTTATTTGGCAACAAACTGAATAGCTGCCTAAGGGTGCCTTTATATGTCTTAAAACTTTCTTTAAATTCTATACAAGGGAAATTTCAAATACAACTGTTTATGTATTTTAAAGAACATGGATGATGAGAACAATTTAGAAAACAGATTGAAATAAAAATGTAAGTAGTTTCTTTATATATGAATATTTTTCATTGTCAAATGCAAAAAATTCTATGTTTATCGAAACTGGAAATTATGGAAAATTCAGAGCATTTCATGAAATATCATGTATTGTTTCTTAATCAAATATTTTATGAGAATATTTCTGTTCATCACTTTATTTCAAAAAATGATTTTATAAAATGAACATTAGTTTATAACGACGCAAGGAAAGGATTCTTAAACTCAGCACACTGAAAAGTTCTTATATGGTTTTATTTCCCAATTAATATTTTGGATCAATATCAGGGCTTGAGGGCTGAGAAGTCAGCACCGAGACAAGCAATGTGTCCTTTGTGTTTGCTCCTCACTCCCTAAAATGAATTTTATTGCTAAAATGGAAAATAGCCGACAGCACTGAAGACAATTCATTCACAACTCTAAAGAGCCAGACTTTGGAACAACTCCAGATTGAATGATTGTGGCGCCACAAATGTTCAATTGTGTTCATACATATGGAATTATATATGTATGTATGTATGTATGTATGTATGTATGTATGTATGTAATGGAATATCCATCTATCTATCTATCTATCTATCTATCTATCTATCTCAGCATATATTTATGTATATAATTGTCGTGCTTTAATATTACCAGTTTCGATATTTGTGATTATCACATGTTTCTATCTATCTATCTATCTATCTCACATTCAGGCTCTCTCTCTCTCTCACTCTCTCTCTCACTCTTGCTCTCTATCTATTTCTCTCTCTCTCATTGTGTATGTGTGGTTCTCTCACCCTCTTGCAGTCTGCTCAAATATATTACAAACACTGTAACGTTTTATCATTATATATATATATATATATATATATATATATATATATATATAAACGGTATATTTTAAAGTAAATAATGTAAATACCGATTTTTATTTATTTATACAACTATTCATTCTTTGTGTTGAATTGTGATGGGGAAATGCCTTTGACACGCCGCTAAGTTATGTGGGTGTCAAAGCAGAATGTGTACTTGATCTCAAGGTAAACAAAACACGGCAGAAAAGCCAGGTAAATTGCTTGAGTGGCCTACCGGAAGGAAGTTGGACCACGAGGATTGTGCGAGCATCCTAAAAATTATATAACAACCGAAGATTTTCGACCCTGAGAACGAAGGAGAACGACGAAACCGGCAGAAGTATCACTCAATATCACGCCACCCTAAGCGTTCCAGACGGCCCTGTGTTGAGAGGAAGAGAAAGGCCAAAGCGGTACGAGAATCGCTAAATTGAGGAAGCTAAGATGATTAAATGCTTTGAGACGCACGAAACAGAGAAGTGTGACGAAACAGATTCGTAACAGTAAAAAACCTGAAGTAACATACTCAATAAAGTTGAGATCGGGTATGATCCCAGAATAAAGAGGAAGGGGTGCCTCTCGAAGGCTCTAAATTTAAAAAACATATTGAATTTGAGATGATGATATGTTTTGATTTGGTCCTGTATCAGGCTCGGGAAAGCAGAACGAAGGAGAAGTAGCTCACCAAAGATTCGTATTCCCGTCTGAGTTTTTATCGAGGCCATCATTGATTCTTTCCTTCATTCCACTATTTTGTACATTTCCTCATGAAAAGAAAAGAAAAGAAGCTGATTATATTTTCATATATTAAGAGTTGTTGTTAGTTTATCCAAGTATAAAACCATTCTATTTTCATCACTCAAGTTACATATAAAATTATATATTTTTAATTATGAAGAAATTTATGATCCGTAATTTTTTTATTAACGAGATTGTATTCATACTGCTCAAGATGAAACCCTACTGCATATCTTAAAACAAAATACAGGAGGCATTGAACTACACGTAAATGCAAATAAAAGAGGGTTCATGTATTTTAAATAAGGAGTTATTTCCGCTTCATGAGGCAAGCTTAAAAGATAAGTTGACAAATACACCTACCTCGGCAGCAATATCTCATCTACTGAAAGTGATGCCAACATAGGCCTTGCAAATGCGTGGACAGCTATCGATAGTACCGATCAAATGGAAGTCTGATCTATCTGATATAATAAAACGGGATTTTTGCAAGGTTTACCTATGGCAATGCTACTGTATGGATGCACCACATGAACGTTAATAAAATGCAGGGAGAAAAAGTTTGATGGGAATAACACAAGAACTCGACGTGCTATTTTGATCAAATACTGGAAGCAATACCTCACAAAATAGCATTTGTACGGCCATTTACTTCTCATTTCAAAAACCATCAAATGAAGACGAACAAGACACGCGGGGCAGTGCTGGAGAAACAAAGAAGAAATTATAAGCGAGCCTCTTCATTGGACACGCCAAGTTGACCGATCTGCAATCGCTTGTTCACAACAGCTCTCTGCAGACACTTGATGTATTAAGGAGGACCTGCTGAGAGCGATTGATGATTGGGAGAGAGAGAGAGAGAGAGAGAGAGAGAGAGAGAGAGAGAGAGAGAAATCATTATATATATATATATATATATATGTATATATAATTCTTGGAGCATTCTTGGAGTGGTCTATGAAAATCTCATATCAACTTGTTTACTGTATTAAAACATAAAGTGATGAATGTGAATTGAGTTTCTTTTACTTGTTAGAAAGGCTTTTTAACACAAATACACTCAGAACAAATTATCCATTTTCGAAATAGATGTTTAGAGTTGGGTACTGAGTTTACAGATATAGAAAATCGCAAACAACTCTGTAGATAATTTGCAACTACCCAATACCAAAGATTGAATGGATATTATTCCTATTTGCGTGAATTAAGAGCCCACAAAAACAACCAGGAAATGCTACCCTCCTCTATGAAGAAAATACGAGGTACCTTCAATAAGTATCCAGACTTTTTTGGGAGATGAAAGAGGCTGTGACGAAGGTCACTGACACGCTCACACAATAGGACTTTCATGGAGCCTTCCAGAGGTTGTTGGAATGGTACAACAAGTGCATTGCAGCCGGAGGAGATTACTTCGAATGGGACTAGAGTTTCGTGTGTGTACTATAAATAAAAGTGGCCATACTAAAAAAAGTCTGGAAATTTACTGAAAGCACCTCGTACTAATAGAAGACGCACAAATGATATTTAGATCCAATTTCCGAAAAGAGTCTCCAAATATCAGAAATACTAACTATAAAAGGAAAAGAATGAAAACAGTCTTTTTTCTTTACCATTGGTTCAGGGAGATGCACATATTTTTTTATTTACGTTGGGGTTGTTTTTACATAAGGTCCACTGAAGATCTGTCTAAATCTATTATGTCTTAGTTTGTATCAATTTACTGCAAAGATAGAAAATCCTACTACTATATGATCGATTGCTTCATTTTCATCATCGTATGGTATACATTTAGAGTCAAAACCGTTCTTTTTTCTTTTTTGCCAGATTGATTTCTGTATTTAAACTTTGTTCTTTGACTGATATGCGATATTTCAGCTTTTGTATTTTTTGTCTACATCTGTGCCTTATCTATGTAGAGGTTTCTTATACTCTTCTTCAAGCAGTGTTGTTATATTTTCCTATTTGGTTTTATTTTCTATATTCTTGCCTTTTTTTGGCAAATGAATCAGCTTCCTTGTAGTTTGTATCTCAGATATTTATTTCTAACTTGTTTGCTTCTTTAATCATCGAATATTTTTATTTTTCTATTTTCGTATTCTTTCGCTAAATTTATTATCTAGTCTTTGTTGTCTTATTGTAATTGTTCTATCGGGTAATTCTAGATTGACAAAGCCTTAGTATCGATGCGTTCTTGGTTAGGTTGAGGAGTCTGCCTAAATTCGCCTTTAGGTAGTGAATTTTATTTTCTGTATGTAGATTTCTGTATTTCATGTTAATTCACAAATTCTAGTTGAGGATATTGAAATTACAAACGTTAAATGGTTCTGCAAGGGATTTGAAATTTTCGGTTCAATTTTGTGAGTTTCTGTTATTATCGTCAGTCTTATTCTCCAGTGGTTGTCTTTTTTTTTTTTTTATCTCTTTCCACGGTTTGTGTTATGCATTATATAATCATTTATGCCAGATATGTATAAGCCGTTTTCTATGTTAAAATCTTTCATTGCAGCATCTACATCCAAAGGGATGAATGACGAAGCTTTTAGTCTTCCTTCTTTGAATATTACTTTTGAACACTAATCAGGGTTAAATTTCATTCATATATCTTCACTATTGCTCTTAAATCTCTTAAGTCTTTTTTAAAAATTATATTGCAAAACATTGTCATTGTGTGGATAATAGTTTTCTTGTAGGTGTTACAACCAAACCTGGTTAGATGACGTTTCTTTTCCAGAGAGCGCAGTCGGCTGGGGCTGTAGAATACATCTACTGAGATATGACCACCACCAATGAATGCCATGCTTATTACATTAAATAATTTGATGACGAAACTCCAGCCTCATAGATTTGGGGAATGTGGAGTACCCCTTCATTAGCAATACTCCCAGGTCCACTCTGAGTGGAAGTGATTGCATCTGATAGGGTTTTATCTATGGGTCAAATAGAACAAATTATGTGTGCAAACAAATGACTGATGTTAAATTGTGGCTGCTTTATTGAAATATTTGAAACTATTTAACTGTATGCAAAAAAGAGCTGAGGCTCGTTTAAAAATATTATCTGCAAAATGTATTTACAAAACACCCCCCACACACTAACACACACACACACACACACACATATATATATATATATATATATATATATATATATATATATATATATATATATGTATAAAGAGGATTTGGCATTAAATAACCTACATTGGTTGATTTATCATATAAATAAACCAAAACATCTTTTTGAGAAGTAAAAAAAGATTATCAAAACAATTCAGCAGAATATTTCTATATTTAAAAATACATTTACATTGGTATCATTTGGCAGGTTTTTTTTTTCATATCGGCATGTCCTGATGGAGAAAATATTTGAATATTTAATCAAGGGTAATATTTCTAAAATCTTAAAGGATTCAATTAACCATGATTGAGCGAAACTGTTGACTACTTTGCATTCAACAATTCATAGTGTGCTAAGATTATATTTTTGTGCCACAGTTTTCTAAACATCTTCTACCCATTTGGTTTTCCTTGCAGTCATATGAATCTTTTCCTTTGACATTTTTTAAAATAGAGCAAATTCATTTGGCTGAGATAAATGTTTATATACTATCTGTTATTTTAGTACCCTCATCTGTCGTTGTTAGGAAGTAATAAGTTTATAATTATTTTTTGTTATGTTTCCACCACCACCATCACCATGTCGTGCCGCCAGCACGGACATCCCTGACCCTCTCTCGCCACCTCTCCCTATACTTCATCGCCTCCGGCAGGTCTTCAGGGTTACATCCTGTGTCCTCACATAGTTGCTGTATGTAAGTTCGAGCTGGTCGTCCTGCTTTTGCACGGCCATATGTGGGGGTCCATAGGAGTACATCACTTACGAGCTCGTCCTTGCTTCTCCAGCAGTGTCTCGCGTGTCTGGTTAGTCTTACTTGGATAGTTTTCGTGATGGGGGGCAAGTGTCCGTATAGTTGGTGTCTCGTGGGGTGTTGTCGCCAGGACTTGTTCAATACTGCTCTCAACATTCTTGTGTAATTTCCGTCTAGTTTCTTCTCCAGTCGTTTAGTTAGCGTCCATTTAGTGCATCCATATAGCAGTATCGACACAACCGCTGCCTGGAAAAAAAATTGTTATGTTTAATCATATTTTATTTGCAGGAATGTAACTTTTAGTTATCCGAGTCGATGTTTCATCTGTGTTTTGTATGATATTTGATAATGAGTTTGCTAAATGACGGTATCGATGCTTAGAAGTTGTGCCAGTAATTGAGAATTGTGTAGCTTCCACGTGATTTCCCATCACACCGATTTTATTGTCTTCATCACTCGTAAGATCGCCCTTTTCTTTGTATCCAAGACAATCTAATCTTTTTCTATCTCTACTGATCCTGTCAGCATCATATCTAAATCCACTACAAGTACTCACTATTTGTTCCCCAAAAGATTTGTGCATCATTCATTTCAGGTGATTATTGAATTTTTGTTTGATTTATAACCGTTTTAGTATATCAACACTTTATAGGTTATTTAATACCGAAATCTGATTCATTCATAAATGTATGATCATTATGATAAACGTCAATATTGGGTTTTGTTTATTTGTTTAGCTCTAAACCAACATTTTATAGGTTATTTAATACTGAAATGGGATTCGTTTGTTGCTGCCTCATCGTAATCAACTATTTTCAACATTATTTTGTACTTATTTACCTATGATCATTTGTTTCTACAGATATATGATATCAAGAATTCCTATCGAAAAGAAATTTTTTGGCAGAGTTATAAGTTTAAGTATTCATATCAAATACACATAATTTATATAAAATTATATGTTTTTATCTAACTATTCAAACAAAATAATAATATTTTGTTTACACAGCTGTATATTTTCTAGCATTTAAATTTAATTCAAATAATTTTCAAAACTGATCAGTTGGATCCATTGTGTGGGCTTTAACAAGCACTAACACCCCAAATCAAAATAGACTTGAGAGTAATGACTATGATCCCTATAGATCCAAAATTGGAGCCTCATGACTAGACGCAATCTAGTGTCACAACAACGCTCTTTTGGCTGGGGATCTTACACCTCTCTAGAAGATAGAGTCTGCGTATTCCAAGCCCCTTTTTCTTTTATCACAATGATCATTAGCAAATATATTTTCCAGCTATCAAAGTAATCGGAACAAATATAGGGTTTCAAGCAAGACATTGATCGAAGAATTGCTGATAAAATGATTTGGTGATATTCACTTATCCAAAGTAACATAACAGGTTCCTAAGGCAAACTCGTTAGGCATATGCTACGCAAAACCAGGAAGATCGAATTCTATTGCGACCGATACAAAGAGACAGGACAAGAACCAGATGATTCGTAAAGAAAACAATCATCATTGAAGAAATCTACCCAAGCAAGTTGCAAGGTCTAGTAAGGTACGATATATCTCCAGAATGAGAGACAAGCAGTGGTCGAGTATCGAAATCATACCCACAGGACCAAGAGTGCTCATTACATTTGTTGAATTACATTTCTATATTTCAGGAAATATTTGTTTGTAAATTTTTATATTATATTAAGAATTCTAATCTAACACATAATTTGCATGCAATTAAACGCTTTCCATTATCCTTTTTAGCATTAATTATTTTATTTAAAGAGGAGTTGACTGGGACAAAGATGAGATAAAGAGAAGTCGAAAAGTTAACACGAGGAAATAAATAAGTCAGACACGTTATCATCTTATTTTATTTGAACCCGTCTCTAAAACAGAAAACCACGAAGTGGTATTCTCGAGTCAATGAAGACATATTGTTTGACTAACAATAGACAACTTCCTATTGGGATAAAGATTTCACTCGCCTTAAAATTCAAGCCGTTACTTGTCATCCTGTCAATAGCTGACTGCACATGTGTGACAGTTTCTCATACGTACCTCAAAAATTCTAACGATTGACCTTATCAGGAAAACACTAGTGTACCAGGGTCGCTGATAGTTTGAGGGTGCCACCACATTAGATTAATAGTTATTTTTACTGACAAATGTGTAGTTTCAAGTATTCTTATTCAATACTAATAATTTGATGTATTTGACGAAGACATGGGATTCTATTTACCCAACCCCTCCGCTCGGGCAGGATATGACACAAGGTCAATTTTTAAGCGGAGTTTAACAGGTTTGAATTCAGAGTTTTCCTTCTCCTAGACTAGTTGCCTAACCAAGGCTGAACAACCTAGTCTGTCCTACTATTTACCCATAGCTAGAGGGAGAATAATTGGATTCATACCTTTCCCAAGGGTATTAGTGCTATGTGAAATGCAATCAGGATCGCCCAGGATTTGAACTCGTGTCGCCGTGTTTATTTCCTACGACCATAACAATTACACCACGGGATAGGATTATAAAGAGTTCTTTTACTCAGGGACTGATGAGCCCCAGAGAAATTGCAATCAAACAGTGAGGCCACTCACCCTAAAGCTTCAGAAATTGAGTCTCATGACTGGATGCAATTTAGTGTGGTACCCATACGCAATCATTTCATTTGTATAGTTTATTGCGGAAGATCTCTACAGATTTCTCAACATCTATTTTAAAAGGTTTGTTCTGCCAGTAGAATTTGTTATTTTCTTCGGTGGGTTTAATTTCTTCTATTTCTGCAGTTATTAATATCTGAATCCTTTCGGCTTTTTGATGGGTTTTGGAAAACTTAAACTCTATCCTCTGCTGAGGGGTAAGAAACACTTACAAATTGGGTGAACATTCCAGCCCCCTTACCAAAGCTTTGTGGATCTTTCCATATTCCTAGTGCTCTATTTTGATTCTTTTGATAACTTTTTTGTCAATTAAAATTTCGCATCTATTTCAAACTTTGTCCTTTCGAAATTTTTTCTAAATTTACAAGTTTTCACATCGTCCAATTTATGATTGTTCTTATATTCTTCTCTTAGCAGTTTAATTTGTGCGTTGGATTTTTGTTTTTATTCTCAGTTTATTTGTTTTATAGTTATTATTCTTGGCCCTTTTTGTGACTTGTGGCTACATTAGTAGCGAATATAATGTTATTAAGTAATACTATATTTGTCTTTTAACATTACCTTAAGAGCATAATTATACATACATATATATATATATATATATATCATCATCATCATGTCGTGCCGCCAGCACGGATATCCCTGACTATCTCTGGCCACTTTTCCCTATCGTTCATCGCCTCCGGCAGGTCTTCTGGGTTACATCCTGTGTCCTCACATAGCTGCTTTATGTAAGTTCGGGCTGGTCGTCCTGCTTTTGCTTGGCCATATGAGGGGGTCCATAGTAGTACGTCACTTACCAGCTCGTCCTTGCTTCTCCAGCAGTGTCCGGCGTGTCTGGCTCGTCTGACCTGTATAGTTTTCGTGATGGGAGTCAGGTGGCCGTACAGTTGACGTCTCGTGGGGTGTTGTCGCCAGGACTTGTTCAATATTGCTCTCAACCTTCTTGTGTAGTTGCCGTCAAGTTTCTTCTGCAGCCGTTTGGTTAGCGTCCATGTAGTGCATCCATATAGCACTATCGATACAACCGCTGCCTGGAAGAAACTGCGCTTCATTTCATCTGTCAGGTCTGATTTCCATATTATTGAGAGCCTATCTATAGCCGTCCATGCTTTCGTCAGCCGTGTATCGATGTCGTTTTCTGTTGATGAGACGCTACTTCCTAGGTAGGTGAATTTGTCCACTAGCCTCAGAGAGGCGCCGTCTAGAGTGGTAATGTTGCCCGTTTGGTTGTAACACATATATTCAGTTTTGTGCGCATTGACATGGAGGCCAATGCCTGCTGCAGCTCGTTCCAAACTATATATATATATATATATATATATATATATATATATATATATATATATATATATGTATCTATGTATGTATCTATGTATTTATGTATTATTCAGTCCAGTTAAACCGGAGTCGGGAATAGTTCCGTCAGGATAAAACATCATTCAATTATGAACATTTAAATTTTCCTGGTAAAGAGCTCAATGTAACTGAAATCACAGAGCAATAATTCCTTAAAGAAAAACAAAAACCGGTCACATTAGGATTATAAATTTATTTCCATCCTGTTATGCGTATTGATATGAATCAATAACAACAAAAATAACAGGACTTCTTCAGTGGGTAAACGGGGAGGAAACTCTTCACCCCTCTTCTACCCACTCCCACTCTTTCCTCCTGTGTCTCTTCTGTCTGTAATTATTTTATCTATTAGATCTGAAGAAGTCCTCTTATTTTTGGTGTTATTGATTCATATCAATACCCATAACAGGATGGAAATAAGTTTATAATCCTAAACTGACCGGTTTTTTCTTTTCTTAAAGAAAAAAAAATATATATATTGTTTCGTTTGATTAATTCAGTTGGGATTTTGCCAGTTCTCCATGTTTTAAGATGATCAGATCTTGTATATTAGCATTTCTAGCGTCGAGTATCATCCAGTATAGATTTCTGTTTTCTTTTTCTACACGATAATTTCTTTTATCTAGTAGAATTAATTCTCCGTCTTTCTAAATTGACAGTTCTAGCTTCTGTCGTCTCATACTTTTGATATTATCCATTCCATTGTCATTCTGATAATCTTCATCACAACTAATTTTGCTGCTGCTGCTGCTGTTATCGTTGTTGTTTACGGTGGGTTTAATTTGTTCTATTTCTGCAGTTATTGATATCTTATTTCTTTCGGCTTTTTGATGGGTTTCGGAAAACTCGAACTTTATTCTCTGCTGAGGGGTAAGAAACACTTACAAAGAGGGTGTACTTTCCAGCCCCCTTACCAAAGCTTTGCGGACCGTTCAAAACGCACCAATTACAATTGTAACGGTTAGCAAGCTAGACTAGCAAACCGATACAAGTGAGTTCGAGTCTTATTAGGCGCCTGATTCATTCGGTCTTGTGCCTCATCGAAGCAAAGAGCTTTGTAAATTACTAGAATTGATATCACCGTCACTTTCATGATTCATAGTTTTTTTTAGTTCTTCGGCAAGATCCGAGTATTTATCTCTTTTTTCGCTTTCTATAATTTTCACTTTGTGGTTCGACGAGACGGCAGTGTCCACTCTTCTAAAGGTTCTATTTTTTGTTGATTATTATTAGTTTTCGTAGTTCCTTTATTCTTCCTCCTAACCTCATTTCCCCGTTCATTTTTTTAATCAGGTTTCTTTGTGGCATATATATTTTATTAGTAGTTTTGCTCCCGCGTAAATTAATTTCTTAAGTTTGATGATGTTGTCCAATGGGTTTTGTTTTAATAATTTATTTACATTTTCGTTTCCTCTCTTAACTTTTTCTTTTCTTAATTCCTTTAAAATGTTTAAATAGTCTTCTCTTCGGTCAATACTTTTTTTTCAATCTGTATTTTTCTGTTTTCTTAAGTCAACATTGATGTTGTGGTGCTGGGTTCAGTCTTGTTTTAAATATTTAACATCGTAATTCATTTAGGGGTTCTTCTTGAGCCTACTTGTCCACATATTGTTTTTTTATTTCAAGGTTAGAAATTAGAAACCACCGTTTCTTTAAAATCATACTCGCTTGGTCACCAAGTCCTTGACTTGAGATATTTAATTTTATGGATGTTGGCTAGATGTCCATTATCCTTTTCCTATATACTCTTTGTGTAGGATTGCTTTTGAATCCACAGTAAATTACATTTTTGCTCTTTACTGATTGGTATCTCCTAGATACATTGTAATTTAGGTCTTTGTGTACCTGAAATAAGAGCTGTCAATATTCACAGGATGACAAATGGATCCCTTATTTAAGCCATCAAGGGAGCACCTGGCAATCATGTCATTCAGACCTGTAATCAGAGTTCCACGTTGATTTTGATTTGTCGTTTTCCTCAGAAAGTGGCACTTGATACCACCTTGCTGAAAACTCAGCATCATAAGGTAAGGATCAAGGGTAAAGTGGAGCAATCCAGGAAATGGAGTAACACCTTCCCCTAAACCTCAGAGTAGTAGCTATTGAAAAGTGAGCCTTCGGGTCACCCTCAACTAAGGTCGCCAACTTTACTTACTTATATGTTCCATTTCCTCGATTTTCCAATCTGTCTTTGTGGGTTAAATTTTTTTCTGCTAATATTCATTTATTCATTTTAATTCATTAATCTATATTGGCCAACCACTCTGCAAGAACAGAGGGTGGCACAAGATCATTTTAAGCAGTGTTTAACATGTATTAATTCAGAATTTTTTTTTTATAGACCAACTGACATACTCAAATTAAAGAGCCAGTCTGCCCTACTATTTGACCATAAATGGAGGAAGAATAGATGGATTCATACATTTCCCTTGGCTAATAGCGCTTATTGAAATGCAAACAGCCTCGTCTAGGATTTGAACTTGAGTCACCGTCTCCATTTCCCCCAACGATAACCATTGCACCACGAGCATCTGATTTATTTTATGTTATTCTTTTGTTCTTCTTTCTTTCCCTGTAACGTAATTGCTGCTACCAATATTCATACATCCGACTTTTTTTGCTGAACATCTTACGGTAACGAGTTTCAATAATTTTGTTAATATTTATTTTTAGTTACCGTCAGGGTTTAATAACTTTCGCAGTGTAACCAGCTGATTTGATTGTAGAAAAGCAGAGTCAATAACCCGCAATAACTAATAAGAAGACAGTCAAACCAAGATGGGAGAGCTTTTTTTTACAAAAGAAGAAGCATGAATACTGCTAATACATTTCGATAATTATTTTTGTAATAATTATAATTATTATTATTATTAGAGTTCTTCACACCAGTGTTAGCCGACGGTTTTTTTTAACTAAAGTCTGTGTGACAGCAAGTCTCCTTAAGTCTTCAGGGCTCTTCTCGGTATTCTGGCCGATCTCAACAATACTATAGTATGGATGGTCTCCACTCGACCTTTTATTTCCAAGTCTTCCAGTCCCTGGACCAATCCATTTGTGAGTTTAACTAGCGCACAAATTACAATTTTTTCATGGTTTTTCCAGTTCTCTTACAAGGTCTTGTTACGTAACTCTGTTTTTGCTTTCTTTCAGTTTTACCCTGTGGTCAGCCAGAACAGCAAAATCCACGATTCAGTAGGTTTGTTTTTCTTTGGTTGATTATTAATTGGTATTTTCTTCTGAGCGAGATAAGATGATCCGTTCGTATGTCAAAATTCTAAATAATTTTGGGCATCTCATTTTCTTTAGATGCTGGGTTATGTATATACAATCTATTCATATGGACACATTTAAACTTCTTGCATAATTCCCTGTCGTATCTTGTCTCGAAATCGCTTATCCATTCTTTCCTTCCTATAGAAAAGTAAGTAAAGTTGGCGACCGTTGTCGAGGGCGACCAGAAGGCTCCCTTTTGAACAGCTACTACACCGAGGTGTATGGGAGAGCGTTACTCCTTTCCCTGGATTTCTTCACTTTACCCTTGATACGTACCTTATATTGCGGAATGTTAAACAAAGAAGTATCAAGTACAATTTTTAAAGTCTTGGTATGACTCGACCTGGGATTGAACCTATGTCTCCCGGACCATTGGTGAACACTCTACCCACCAGACCAATGAGAAACCAGTTATATATATATATATATATATATATATGTATATACGAACACTCTACCCAATAGGCCAATGAGCCGGTTAACCAATAACCCAGCAGTGTTTTTTATAGACATCTACAAAAACAATATTGTCATTTATTCAGTGTTCCTTCCCATTTTCCATCTTTTTTTTTCTTTTTCTTTTTCTTTTTTTTTGCAGCATTGTTAATACTATAATTATTTTCCTCTTAAATAAATTCTCCACATAATATTTGATTTCCATTTCCCAATGCAGTACATATGTTTTTGTGAAACATATGTTTCATTAAATAAAATGATATTTTCCCCTATAATATCAGTCGGCTGTCTCTTGTTAGTATTGCATTTATCTTTGATGATCGGCAATTATATGTCCTTGAATTATAATATTTAATTTGAGATTCATTACTCGTTATGGTGTTTTCTTTATGGAATATTTTCATATCATTCCCGGTTTTGAGTCTTTTTTAATTTTACTATATATATATATATATATATATATATAGTGGGTATATGTATAACTGTTTATCCGTTAGTCTATTCCTGTGTATATATCTATCAGTCACCATTCATATCTACCTATCTATCTATCTATACAGAATAAAAAAATTTGAAATTTCATTTCATTTATTTCTTTTGAATAACAGATATCCCTTTCTTTTTTTTTTCTTTTTTTTCTGAGTTATTTAATATGTCCCTCCTTCTGATTACTTCTTCCAGTTTATTATTTATTCCTTTCATTTCATTTCGGGCTTCTTTGGTGTATTCTATATGTGTCTTTACTCTTTGATTAGTTTTTACTTTCATTTAAAGCAAAAATACTCACACTCAAAAACACGTATAGTTATATACATATCTACAGAGCAAATCTTTATTCATAACAGTTGTATTCATTATTTAGTTATTTTTTGCTTGTCTTCTTAAAACTAAGCGAATAGTAGAATTAAAGGAATATGGATATTGCCTATATGAAGTCATCTGTGGAAAAGATTGAATTTACTTGAGTAAGATATTGCTTCAGTTGAACAAAAACATGATATTTAATCAAAATAATAATAAAATGTTTCCTCTCTATTATGTTTAATCAAAGCTGCATAATATGTATCTCATAAATTGTTTCTGTTTTTTGAGTTCCACTTAGCACTATGTCCTACGAAGCTCAGCCGAACAATATCGATAAGACTTTCTTAACGCTCATATGCGCCTACTCTAGTGCAATTTTTTGTAAGCTCATCACATCGACCAATTCACGAAAGTAGCGAGTTCAATCCTGAAGACGTGCTCCAGTTTAATGGTTCCTGACAGACAAACCAAAACTCTATGAATCATTATCAGGAATTATTTATACACTCCTGAATTATATATATCTGCATGCTTGTAAAAGTATAAATAATTCTATATATATATATAGATATGTGTGTGTGTGTGTGTGTGTGTGTGTGTGTTTCACATTTTCTTCATCTTGTCATCATTATGTTCATCAGTGCTCTCTTCGAAATATGACGCAGAAGACGCAACTACAGCAGTAGCGATGGCAACAACATCAGAAAAAAATTCAAGGAAGAAAGACTTAAAATTACTGGGAGCGAGTTAAAAACGTGGAATTAAACATGCAAGAACGAAAAAAAAAAAAAAGAAAACAAAAGAAAAAAGGTTACACTGACATATGAAAAGTGGAAAGCTGGCAAAGGATAACAAGCAAGCAAGCAAGAAAGAAAGAATGAAAGAAAGAAAGAAAGATAAAACTTGTGATAGGAATAGAAAGAAAGAAAGAAAGAAAGAAAGAAAGAAAGAAAGAAAGAAAAACCAAGTGATAGGAATAGAAAGAAAGAAAGAAAGAATGAAAGAAAGAAAGATAAAACTTGTGATAGGAATAGAAAGAAAAAAAGAGAGAAAGAATGAAAGAAAGAAAAACTTGTGATAGGCATAGAAAGAAAGAAAGAAAGAAAGAAAGAAAGAAAAAAGAAAAAAACTTGTAATATGAATCTAAAGAAAGAAAGAAAAAAGAAAGAAAGAAAAACTGGTAAAAGAAAGAAAGAAAGAAAGAAAGAAAGAAAGAAAGAAAGAAAGAAAGAAAAAAAGAAATTCAATAAAAGATAAAATATTACAAAAGAAAAAAAAGCAGAGAAAAATATTCTTAAAAAAAGACAAAGGGCTGAAATTGAGAGAATCATTTTTGAAATACTGATCAGAAAATAATGATTTAAGTATATTTAAAATAATGACTATATTTTAAATGAAAATTATTAATATACACATAGTTTTTAGATACTTCGTTTTTAGAGATGAATATAAACAAAGGGTTCATCTATTCGACAGAAAAAGGAAAATGTATTTGGTGAGTTAAGTGTTCATAGGAATGCAGAAAAAAAATTAATGAAATAGAATAAAGAAAAAAACAGATGAAGAAAGACAGCTCAACTGAACTGAAAAAAGAAAAGAAGAGAATTAAATAGACAAGAAAAAAGAAATAAAAACGAACTCTTAATGAAAAATAAGAATTGAGAAAAGAAGAGAGAGATATTTCAAAATAAAAAAAGAAGGAAAAAAAAGAATAAAACGAAAGAAGTAATAGTGACAAAAAACAAAAAAAAAGAAAATGAAAAAAGAATCTCGTGAAGTGAAAGTATAGGAAAAAGAAATGAACAGAAGGAAACAAGTGCGCAGAATCAACGGATGAAAGAATGAAGAGGAAGATATGAATGGAAAGAATAAAAAGGAAAATATTACCTCTATAAGAGAAGAGGTGAAAAGAGATAGAAGAAGAAGAAGAAGAAGAAGAAGAAGAAGAAGAAGAAGAAGAAGAAGAAGAAGAAATCAAATTAAAATAAAAAAGACAAAGATAAAGAGAATACTTAAAAGACCTAGAAAGAGAAAACTATCAACAAGAAGAAGAAAGAGAAGATTACATAGTGGTGACGGTGGTGATGGTGGTGTTAGCGCTAGTAAAGGTTAGGTGGCCAAAAAGACGGGAGAGTCAAAAAATAAAATCGGTAAAATTTCATAAAAGTAAAATAGAATGAATATAAACAAAAAAAAAAACAAACAAAGATTGAAGATCCTTTTTAAGAAAAGCTAAAAAAGTCATAGATAAACAAGAGGTGATATGGTGCAGGTCAGTGTTGCGCGCACCTGATCACACGGCTTAGATGATGCGAGCACTTCCAAAATGAAGCAAAAAAATTGCCGATTGTGGCTCGGTATCAATAGGCGATGAATAGGCTGTCATTAGACTATTGACGAGACATAGAGCTTGTTCAAAATGATACCTCAGTAGATTTGATTCGTGCCAGTATGCACGGCCGCCATTAAACGCACACTCATCGAGGAACCAGTATGGACTCACACACGAATGCGCATGCGCAGGCTTTCAGCCATTCTTCTCCCTTAAACGAGCAAGCACGTAGATTTTTGAACAGAGAAATGTATTCACACTCTGATACAGGTAGACACGCAATAAATAAATAAATAAACACGTGTTCTTTCCACACAAGGAACACGCACAGAAATAAACATCTAAAATTATATATATATATATATATATGTAGTGTGTGTGTGTATATATATACATATAAATACTCACACGCAAACATATACACTAACACTCAGGCATACATACTCTAACACACCCTTACTTACACACACATCAACACACACACACACACACACATATACACACACACATATATATATATATATATATATATACATATATATATATATATATATATATATATATATATGAGGAGTTTACATGTACGTTTCGAAAAGGCTTGCTTTTAGATGATGTATTCGTAAAATCTACATCAAAGATAAATAAAGTATTCAGAGTAGAGCAGGGGTTAGCAGGCTGTTTCTAAACTATTGACAATATATATTTTCTTTAAGAGGCGCTCCATATATTTGGCCTTGAGTAAAAGGTTGTCTTTGTTCAACAAGTACGTATATAAGACAAAGCTATATAAAAAATACCATAATATACTGATTGGTAATCGCATCTCCAATCGTAACTATGGGATTGCAACTTTTGAGTTACTTCACATTACCTGAACCAAATTTGAAATTCCTTTTATGACCTGATCTCATTCTAGGTACTATTCTTGTTGATTGATTGATTGATTTTAACGCCATGGCAACCCATCTGTGGGCATTTTTGCTAAGATGTTAAATAATGTGTTGATTCTCCATTTAGATTTTTGCGTAGTGTCTTTAGATTTTTACACACAGTGAAACAAAATTAAGTATTCCAGTCTTATAGAAATATTATACAATCTGATCTATTCGGCCTACCGATATGACCATGGCCTGAGAGCAATGAATCATCATCATCATGTCGCGCCGCCTGCGTGGATATCCCTGACCGTCTCTCGCCATCTCTCCCTACCATTCATCGCCTCCGACAGGTCTTCAGGGTTACATTCCGTGAGCTCGTCCTTGCTTCTCCAGCAGTGTCCTGCGTGTCTGGTTCGTCGAACTTGGATAGTTTTTGTGATGGGGGGCAAGTGTCCGTATAGTTGGAGTCTCGTGGGGTGTTGTCGCCAGGACTTGTTTAATACTGCTCTCAACATTCTTGTGTAGTTTCCGTCCAGCCTCTTCTCCAGCCGCTTCGTAAGCGTCCATGTGGTGCATCCTATTCTTCAATAGGGAATACAAGCAACAGGGAGTGATTTGTGACCATAACAAAAACAATTTTTCCAGAAGACCAAATGCAGCATCGTACATCGTACTTGATTCATGAAATTTTCGTGGAGAACAATCACCCTTTGTCTTTCATTATCACCCTCTTTGTATCCTCAACTACCGTTCTCTTATCATTCCTGTTTATATATATATATATATATATATACTGTCATCCACAGACAGTTTCGTTGCATCACAACGCTTCAGTGAGACAAGACACGTTAGCTAAGCTCGAAACCCGGCTGACTTTATATCAGTCGGATATCTTTTTCCAGATCCATCGTCATTCTCGGCGTTAGTTGAATTTTTAAGGGTATCTTTTTACATATACATTACCGGTTACCTGGAGTGTTCAATTCAGGCGGAGAGCTATTGCATTTTAGCTTAGATGGCAGCCAGCAAATTTCCCTGCTAGAATGCTCAATCCATAGGGGGGTTATATATATATATATACATACATGTGGACAAAAATAGAAGACCATCGAGTACGTTCGGTCTATATATATATATATATATATGTGTGTGTGTGTGTGTGTGCGTGTGTGTGCTAGTTAGCAATAAAGGAGCAGTAAGGAAGAACTTATAAGCAATAATATCCTTTGGACTCTTATATATCAACACACCAGTTTTGGTCGACCAGCAGAGAATTTGCCTAGAGTAAGAGTCAGTTGGGATGGATGATAAGTGTCGAAGGAATCCGTACTATCAACATGCTATGATATATATATATATATATATATATATACGTGCGTGTGTGTGCGTGTAAAGAGTGAGAGAGAGAGAGAGAGAGAGAGAGAGAGAGAGAGAGAGAAAAGGAAATAAGTTTGAAGTGCTAAGAGATTCTACGGCGCTTAATATTAGTTACTTTGCAGCCAGTATTTATTTGCATATACATATACTCTGTAAGGAAGACTCTATTTCAAAATTTAAGAAAATTATATATATGTACATATATATATATTTTCACACACACTCACAAATATATATATATATATATATATATATATATATATATATATATATATATATATATATATATTTCGTGTATATATATATATATATATATATATACGAAAGCAGTTTTCAGCGTATTGAATCTTTCTGAATAAAAGAATAACAAGCTGTAGAGCCTTGACAACTAGTGGGTGAAGATTTCTCTTCACTTTTACGAATATCCATTCTCTAACACAGTTATTCAGTTGGCATTTCAATGCTTGTGAATCAGCTTCTCAATTGCGTTACCAATATATTCACATTGTCCGAGCAAGTAGACTCTTGTAAAACATTTGGTTAAGCCAATAGATTATTCAGATTTTTCATCCTCCACTTCTATCTACAATACAGAGGTAATTTACATGATTTTTGGCTTTTTCTCTATTTAAATCTGCCATTAAGATGCCGTGGGCAAAATTTAAAAACATAACGTAGTGGCTGAAGGGGATGATGAAGGACTTGTAGATTACTTAAAAAAAAAAAAAGAAATGAACTCAATCCCCAACTAAGAATTATCTAAAGGAACGTAAATCCTTGAGGAAAATTGTTTATAGGAACGCAGATCTTTTTGGAGAATGATTTCAAGGAATCCATAAGGAAGAAAATTTAAAGGAACCCAAGTCACTAAGGAAATTTATTTCAAGGAAAGCGAACTCCAAAAAAGAATAATAAAAAGGGACACGAATTCCCATGGAGAATAATCTAAATGAATGCTAATCCCTAAGGTAGATTATTTAAGGGAATGCTTGTCCTTAAGAAGAAGGATTTAAAGTAACACGAACCACTGTGGAGGATTGTTTAAAGAAATGCTCATCCCTCAGGAGAATAATTTAGAAGAACACGAGTTCCGATTGAGAATAATTTCAAGGAAGACGTGACCCTTAGTAGAAGAAATACAAATTCCAAAGGAGAATAATTAAAAAAAAACGTGAATCCCAAGGCGGGACAGTTAAATGAACACGAATCCTAAAGTAACCAAGGCGCCATTACTCTTGGTTCGCTATTCATATCATTCTCCGATTGGCATTCAATTATTTATATATAAAGAGTGACACACCCGGCATCACACACAGACGTATACACCCCCATATATATTTATATATTGTCATCCACAGACAGACTGTTTCGTTCTATCAGAATTCTTCCGTGTGGCTAGACACGTAGTACGCTTGAAGACGAGATCGAAACCCGTCCAACTTTCCGTTAGAGTTAGAATCAGACTGCTCGGGCAACAAGTGTACCACGTTGGCCAAGGGAATTATAAGGTATCATCTTGCAACAGCAGCGTCCGTTTGTTTACATTTTTATACCCTATTGGCTACTAGAGCGCCCAATTCTTTCGAAGAGCTTTTGCATTATGCGAGCAGCGACCGAAAATTCTTTTGCCAGAGTGCTCAACCCATATGGGGGAGCGTATGTATTGTCATCCACAGACAGACTGTTTCGTTCTTCAGTGTGGCTAGTCACGTAGGACGCTTGAAGCCAGGATCGAAACCCGTCCAACTTTAGTATCAGACTGCTCGGCCAACAAGCGTACTACGTTGGCTACGGGAATTATAAGGTATTATGTAGCAGCAGCAGCGTCCGTTTGTTTACATACAGTTGGCAACTGTAGTCGACGGCGATCCGAAGCTTCCTTTTCAATAGGTACTACACCGAGGTGTAGGAGAGAGGACTACTCCTTCCCCATGAATGCTCGACTTTACCCTTGATGTGTACTTTGTGATGCTGAGTGGTAAGCAAGGAGATATCAAGTAGCATTTTTTAAGTCTTTGGTATGACTCAACCTGGGATTGAATCCCGTTCTCCCGGGCCATTGGCGAACCTTCTACATACTAGGCAAATGAGCTGGTATAGAGAGAGAGAGAGAGAGAGAGAGAGAGAAGTTTAGTTCGTTCAATAGTTGTGTTAAATTTAAGGTAACATTATTTGAAAGATTGCCACAAGACAATCTTCCGAAAATAGCCCTGTGAAAGACTTAAATCAACGTAAAAATGTCTATATTTATTTGAGATAATTTAGTTATTAATATTGTTTTGTGTTTTTACTCCAGACTTGAGCCCAGTATTTTAAATGCGAATTGCTTTGTCGAGAGACACTCTTTAATCGGATCAGTCCTTAATCTTAATCACATTTATTCGGCTTCTAACAAAACGGAAATTATCTGTACAATAAAAAAACATCTATTTACACATTCATTATGAGCATATACTAAATAGAAAATATGAATTCCCTTTACATTCAATTTTATTTGTAATATATAAAATATTTTATTGAGTAGTAGCCTTTTGGTGAAGAGGTACGATTTGACAATCGATTAATAGCACAAAATATAGAACTGGCGTACTTAGTCCAAATTCTAGACGTGAGGGTTGGTGTTTATGTTGTCTTTGGGAAAGGCATGAAGTCATTTAGCTATGTCCCAGTTGGCTGTGGCCGTAAATTACTCTAACTGCTTCACGGCAGACCCACCCCCACAACTAGTATCCTGATATGACACTTAACCAACTGATAGTAAGGCTCCAGTCTTGGAACTTTGGGAAGGGTGGAGTACTCCTTCATTGCCATTACTCCCACGCTCACTCTGACTCGGAGTGGTTGTACCTGATAATGTCTCATCTATGGGACAAATAGATTTACAAGTACATGAGTGGAAACAAATATCTAATTTTACATTGAATTGTTAGTGTTAAATACCAATAATTGAAACAATTCAATCGTGTGCAAATAAGTGATTAATATTAAATTGAATTATTAGAGTTATAGAGCAATACTTGAAACGATTTACCTGTGTGCTAACAATAACAATGCTACACTCCAAACAAATTAGCTTTAACTTATTTAAAAGTAACATTACCAACAATTCACTTACGAATCATATGAATAACCATTTCATTTTGGGCAAAAAAAATAACTCTGTCTTGTTAAAAAAGTGCTACCTGCAAACTATTCACGAACAAATCATATATATATATATATATATATAGAATTAACTTAAATCGCTAGTCGAAAATCTTCTACTAAAGTTTCACCTTAACGGATCATCAGGAAGTTTCGCCTAAACCATTCTAAGGAGAAATTGCTTTGCCTTTATTCACCAAAAACCTCCACCTATCCTAGGAGTAGATCCGATAATGAAATGGGAAGTAATAAAGAAATGCCGCAAATATAGGGCAGGTAATAGAACCTGTAATCTTTGTATGGAGGAAAAATTGGTAATAGCAGATTGTAAAAGTAAGAATATGCTAAACAAAAGATCGGAGGTGTTGAATAGTTGTAAACACAAAAGAGCGTGGTTACTATATAATTAGGAAATGTTATAGGGTTTGTTTTTTTTTTTTTTTTTTTTTTTTGCTAACTATAAGATTTTTTATTTTTTTATTTTTCAATTTTTTATTTTTTTTTAATATGCAAATTCTAGGATAGGTGGAGGTTTTTGGTGAATAAAGGCAAAACAATTTCTCCTTAGAATGGTTTAGGCGAAACTTCCTGATGATCCGTTAAGGTGAAACTTTAGTAGAAGATTTTCGACTAGCGATTTAAGTTAATTCTATAATTGGCTCCATTGTTTAATGTTGAGCACTTTAGTAATTGTAGCATTGCAGTATTCGCGGAGGGTTTTTTGGTTTTCTTTTGGCCACTGACTAAGTACCCCTTGATTTTTTTCAAGGAGTAGGACGAGGTTGGTCTTTTCTTTCTTTTTTACCCAAAAAACTTTTTTCTTTTTCCTCTGGACCGTGATTCGAGATATTTTTTTCTCTTGTTCCTGGCCAGGGTTTTTTTGTTTTTTTCTGGTACCGTGAATACTGGTAGATATTTGATTAGTAAATATATATATATATATATATATATATATATATATATATATATATATATATATACGAGGATCATTAAATAAGTTTCCAGACTTTCTTCGTATGGGCAATTTTATTGATAGTACACACAGGAAACTCTAGTCCCCTCCGAAGTAATATCCTCCGGCTGGAATCCACTTGTTCTACCGTTCCAACAAATTCTGGAAGGCCCCATGGAAGTCCTCTTATGTGAGCATGTCAATGACCTTCGTCACAGTCTCTTTTATCTCCTCAATTGTCTCATAACGACAGCCTCTGAGCATAGGAAATAACCAAACGTCACAGGGGGCCAGGTCTGGACTATAGGGAGGGTGAGGATTTGTCTTAATGCCCATCTTGGTCAAATAGTCTTTGAATAGGATGGAGTTGTGAACTGGAGCATTGTTTTGGTGGAAATGACATTGACCCGATTTGAAGAGTGCTCGCCTCCTCCGACGGAATCTCTTGCTGAACTCCCTTAAAACCTCAACATAGTAACCCTAACCCTAACCCTTTGGCCCATCATCTGTGGTGTATTGACTTCCTTACTCCTCCCACATCTCTCATCATCCCTCACAGACTCCCTGCTTTCATTGAATCTCTTATGTGACTCAAAAACTGATGCTCGATTCATGCAAGATAGTCGAAAAGCTGTCTGAAGCATTCCATACGTTTCTGTGGCATTTTTTTCCAAGTTTAAAACAGAATTTTATTGCCTATCGTTCTTCTAAAGTGTCAGATTGCATTTTCGAAATTCACCAGCTGTGACAATCAGGCTTTAGTGTGGTGTATTCCAATTCCTGCTGTAGCTGTTGATTTGAACTAGAAATCATAAAAATGTGTCAGTCATCTCATAAGATGTATAGGCATTAACATACTGAATTTGCAAGAGTCAACGACAATTTTAAATACCTGTACAAAAATGTCTGGAAACTTAATGAATGCACCACGTATATATATATATATATATATATATATATATATATATATATATATATAGAATTAACTTAAATCGCGAGTCGAAAATCTTCTACTAAAGTTTCACCTTAACGGATCATCAGGAAGCCTAATTTCGACTAAATTTTAAGGAGAAATCGACTTCTTTTATTCACCAAAAACCCCACCTAGCCTAGAATTTACATAATAAAAAAAAAAAAAAAAAAAGTCCCACACATAACTAGATAAAGCAAGTGCTATACCTATACTTCTCGTGCGAAAAACTTGTTCTATGGTTATAGTACCTAGTTTTAAAATCCCCTTGGGTCGACCCAAAATATATCTTTTTATTTCCCTTATAATTCGAATCACTATATACTTCTACTTTATACACTACACATTCCTGCTTACATTTGCCTTTGAGGGGACACCTAACCTTATCCCTACAGTTGCATTTATCAATCTTCTTATTTTTCTTTGTACCTAATTTAGCTATATTACTCCTATTTATTATTCCATTAATGTTTGGCATGCAACTGTAGCTTAATTTAATACAATTCTTATTAAATACCTTATGTAAGGTATATATATATAGGGAGGATTTGGCATTAAATTACCTACAAGGATAGAAATGCCATAAAAGCCAACTAAAGAGCTAAGTAATCATTTAGTTTTGAATAAAAAGGTTAATAAATTGCATGGATGATACAACCTGGTTCCAAGCACCTCAAAGAATCCATGACCTGTCACGCACCCAACATTATTCCAGTGGAGTTGGATGTTATTGTGTAGCAGTGTTTATTTATCTATTTATTTTTAGAATAAGTTATCTAATTATGCATAGCTCTCTGGGTGTATGTGACCCTCAGACGAGTCTTCCTGGAACCTATTTCTAATCACCCACCCAAGAGAGGGCTCGCTCACTTTGTTTAAGCCAACTATCAGCAGCAAGAGAAAAAAAAGAGTAAAAACATATGTATGGGCTGCAACTTAGAGTTGTATACATTATAAATGCCAAGATATATTCAGAAAAAGAAAAAAACAAAACAAAACAAAACAAAGCAAAACAAAACAAAAACAGAGCCAACATTAGCTAACTTAGCATCCTGGTTTTTCTATTGCCTTATTTGTGTGGCTTTCCTCACACAGAGCTCCGAAATACTAAAAAATCTGACAATGTAAATTCGTTTGAATTGTAAATCTGGCAGTGACTTCAGCCTTAAAATGGTGATCGTCTCTGACACAGTCGAACTGCAGTAATAAACAGATATAACTTCATCTTAAAAAATATCGACGAGATTATTAACAAGAAATTGAATATTGATACTAATTGATATTTTAAACTAGTCTGCAATATCTATTCACTTTAGAAATATGTACTTGTATTTGTGTCGTAGTATCGTCCACAGTTTGTCCAGTTTCGTCGATTAAACGACTCTAAACCACATTGTTTTGGTTGTTTAGAAACGATTAGTCGGCCAGAAGTTTTGGTTGAAACCTATAAGCTTTGGGTCAGGTCCACAAAGAAAAAAAGAAGAAGAATCAGTAACGGAGAAAAGCGTAAAGGGTTAAATAAAACTCTGATTTACAAATCGAAAAATTTTATATCTTTAAACTTAGTTAAAAGATTGTTTGCTCGTACACGCTTATGCCTTATTACACTTTAATTTGTGCATGCTTTGGACCGAAGAACTTATAATGTCACGTACGAATCAAATGAGTCAATCGAATTCACAGAGGTATAAACGCAACACAAGTATTGTAAAATCTATTTCGAATTGTTTTTAAATTCATTTCAAATTTGTCTTCAGATTTATCATGTTTGTGTCAAACTAAATACAGTGTAGGAAGGGTTAACTCAATAATCTTCTGTTTCTTGTGTTGGCTAGTGACAGTTTTAGTTAGGTATTTCCCACCGTGACAAATGATTTCGAATGGTGATTTTCCGACAGCTAACGTCCGATTCAGAGTTTATTAACATCAACGGTGACAGGTTATCTCCCTTCGGGATGTGTGCGTTTCTATTTCATGTCATATACACATATGCTCACAAATTACCGGAGAGATTTGTATAAAGTACATCTAATTACAGATCATTTTCAGAGTAAACTACAAAGGTTTTGCCTTATATATATATATATATATATATATATATATATATATATATATATATATATATATATATATATATATATTCATTCTATTTTGATATAGGTTGTATATATGTAATTATTTTTTCAGCGGGTGTCAAACAGTTCAAATTACAGTAAAACACACTTCTTTTGTCTAGATAGCCAAAAGGATAAATGTGAACAGACTGGATTTCATATGAAGATTCAGATAGACACACAATAGCTCTATACTTATATTCACACATACGCGCACAGTACTTCTATATACACCCATCGATGTGACAAAAGAATATAATCACAATGTCCCGTCGGTGGCATCTACTATAAGCTGTGTGAAAAGAATGAAAACTACCCACAAAAGGGGTGACATTGGCTTGACACTAAATTGTATCCGGTACTGAGACTCCCGGCCTAGGGCTCTGGGGAATGTGGAGTCACCTCACACTTAACGGAGTGGTATTATTCGGTAGACTTCAAAATAGATACGTTCAAAAAGGATAAGCAGTTGATCGGAACTTATAAAACCATTTAACTATGTGCAAGTTGATTTTTTTTTATTTACAATAGTTACTTGTTGCTAAACTAAAAAAAATAAACGACCTTTAGGATTAGTTTGTAGAAAACATAATTACTTGAAATACTTGAAACCATACAAGTAAAGTTGGCAACCGTATTCGAGGGTGACCCGAAGGTTCCCTTTTCGATAGCTACTACACCAAGGTGTAGGGGAGGGCGATACTTCTTTCCCTGGATTGCTCCACTTTACCCTTGATCCGTACCTTATAATGCTGAGTGTTTAGCAAGGAGGCATCAAGTACCATTTTTTGAGTCTTTGGTGTGACTCCCGGGCCATTGGCGAACACTCTAACCATTATGCCAATGTCTAACCGGCTCATTGGTCTAGTGGGTAGAGTGTTCACCAATGGTCTGGGAGACCTGGATTCAATCCAGGTGGCGTCATACCAAAGACTTTAAAAATGCTACTTGATACCTCGCTTAACACTCAGCGATATAAGGTACTTATCAAGGGTAAAAGGGAGCCTTCTTTTCTCCATCGACTACGGTCACCAAATTTACTTTAATACCGGACATTGAAACCATATAAATGTGTACAAATTATTAGTATTAGATAGGAAAACTTGAAGATATATATATATATATATATATTGTAGATGTTTATAGCATTAGGAATACTTTTAAAGCGTATAACTGCTTGAAAATTATAGGTATCACAAATTGATACTTGAAGCTTTAATTCTTTTCATATGTTTATAATCATTGGTTACTTAAAGTGATATTATTGCTCGCAAAAAAAAAAACTGACTTCATAATCAAATATCAAGTCTTATGTAAAACTTACTAAATATCCTCATTTCCTCTACAAGTAGTTGAAAATTCTCTCTATCCGTGAGTCTGAAAATAATGAAAAAACACATCAGTCTAAGATTTTCTTTCGGAACTGGTGATTGGATATTAACCACAGAGCCGTTAAGGGGGTGTCCTCGTGGTGTAATGGTTAAAGTGATGGACGCGTGTTCGTATTCCAGTCGCGCTATTACGTTCACTTTCGGGCAAATACCTTTGGGAAAGGTATGAATCCCTTTATCCTCCCAGCTATGGGGTAAATAGTACCACTACTATTCTTCTAGGAGAATGGCTTATGGCATTAAATAACCTAAAAAGAGTTGATATGCCATTAAACAAAGAAACCAAACAAAACCAAATAGAACCGTTAAATATTACAAGTTACGAGGTTGATTTCATGGAGAGGAAAATTCCATGATTGTTCCATCGCACGAAAATTTGAGGAATTTAGGATCTTGAAAAACATTTTTGGAAAGTTATGCTTTTTGGAAGCATATTTCAAGCTAAAACATGCTAACCACATTGAGTTGTAAATAAATATAGACTAGGAATATCAAAATACTGAGTTGTTGTTCATTGGTATGTTTTACGTTTGCCAAAACCAACAGATTTCGTATTTGTTTTAGAATTTCGATTAAAAATAATCCTTTCCCCACTAAAATGTTGAAAATCTAACACGGTAGCAAAAAAATAAAAACATAAAAGAAGATTTCTACAGATTATGAGGAAAGTACACTGATTTAGCGTTTTATAAAGTGTTTTTTGCGCTTGAGGTTTCTTTATAAACAAAGTTCCGCAGTTGAGATTGATAGTGATCAAATCAAGAGATTATAGAATGATATCTAATGTTATACGAGCTGGGAGAGAGCCATCATTTGAGTTCGTTAAAAGTAATTTACTTCGCTTTAGTAGTATAACTTATTTGATGCAAGACTCACGTTAAGAAAAAGTAACTGACGAACCCAAGAATATACTTGTAGTTTCTTTATTCTCTTTCCAAATTTATTCTGGTGAATATGGGCTGGAGAGACTTCATTTTCCGGTCTGAATAGAACGTACACTTGATTTTCAAGTGGGCTTCTTGTGATCAACTATAATGGGA
The DNA here is from genome assembly GCA_963585895.1 of Sepioteuthis lessoniana. Taxonomy (NCBI): domain Eukaryota; kingdom Metazoa; phylum Mollusca; class Cephalopoda; order Myopsida; family Loliginidae; genus Sepioteuthis; species Sepioteuthis lessoniana. The sequence continues at coordinate 122,335,957 of OY757909.1, read as the reverse complement.
TACGTCCAACCATCAATTGACTGACAGAAAAAATTGATAATCCATCAAGACAATGCTAAATTGCATGTTTTATTGTTATGCTAGCAAAAACTGTTATACCTTAGGAACGAAGTTTAAACTAATCTGCTATACCCGACGAATATTGCAACTTGAATTTATTAGGGAAACTCACTTAAAACATTATCCTACTTGAGCTGGCTCTTTTGCTATATGAGAGATGCTGTGCCTTAAATACCCAAAATAACATTGCCCAGTCGGCTGGTGCTGTAGAATACACCGAATGCATCTCTGCAGAGAGGTAAGACTCACCTCTTCCAACGAGTCTCCTATAGCCCAGTCGGCTGGTGCAGTAGAATACATCGACTGCTTCTCTGCAGAGGGGTAAGAGCTCCCCCACCGACGAGTGTCCTGTATATGACACTAAACAATCTGATGGTGATGTTCCAGCAATGCTGGGGCTTTGGGGAATGCGGAGTACCCCTTCATTGCTATCGTTCCCAGGTCCACTCTGGCCCGAAGTGGTAGCACCTGATAAGAGTCCGATCTATGGGTTAAATAGAACTAAAAGCTTACTTCTGCTAAATTGAACTGTTTGATTAAACTGAATAGCTTAGAATAGAAATATATTTCACAATTAAACCCTACTTACATGTAAACTGCGTGCTTATGGTAAACTGAATTCTTTGAAATAGAACTGGTTTTTGAAATTTAAACTGTATTTACACTAAACTGAATGTTTTAACATAGAATTGTTTTGACATTTAACTCTGTGTAAACAAAATATGTACTTATACTAAACTGAATTAACTGTATTAAAACTGCTTGACTAAACTTAATAGCTTGAAATAGAAAGGTTTTTGACAATCAAACTGTTCTTACATTTAAACTGCGTGCTTATGCTAAACTGAAGTGTTTAAAATTGAACCATTTTTGACATTGAAACTGTACTTACACTAAACTGAATTGTTATATATAGAACTGTTTTAACACTTTACTGTGTAAACAAAATACATACTTACGTTAAACTGAATTAGCGGATTTGTGACATGTTATTTGTTGATAAATTCTATTTGAATTTCGTGTCCCTGTATACTTTTCATTGCTTTTATTTAGCAGGAAAGTCTCAAGTCAATTTTAACAAGGATAAGTCATTGCCACCAAATGACAGATTGCGTGAATGTGGATTTATAACTTTACAAGGATATCACGTGATCACAAGAAGTCATACTCAATAGAGCTGAGTGGCAAGATTTTGATTCATACTTTTCCTAAGGAAATTAGTTTTAACTGGACACAAACCGTTACATCCGATGTGAGAGAGCGAAGGGATGTTGATTGTTATATTTCTCAAAGGGATTAGGGCTAAGTGAACACAAGTACATCCAGCCAATTGGACAGAGCATATGGACAAGATGGACGAGATGGTGCTTGACAAAATTTCCCTCCCGGAAACACTGCACTTACAAAAATTAAGGAAGCCACTCTTTTTCGGAAATATTCACAGCTTGTCTTCTGACCATAACACTTTGGCTTTTTTTTAATTTATCTTTTTTAACGGCACATCAAATCCCTTTGGGCCATTTGTTGCCGAAATTTGTTCATTTTAAATGTGTTATTGGCTATCATAACTATATCTTTAACGTTCCAGCGCAAACATTTTTAAAAATAATACTTTTTATTTGACAGTAAAAATAATGTTTTGCATTGTTCAATAGATTCAGACAACATGTGGACTCGTGCAGTTGTAGATTGGCATTCGAGTGAAACGACCACACGGAAAACCTCCACGATGATGATAAGATCAAATCATCAAGCGATGAATCAATATAGAGGAGATAAAAAAAAGTGAGATCAAGAACAAAATGGAATTACATCGTGATTGTCGAAGGAGAAAACAGTGGACAGCTAGCGAATAAAGTGGATGGGGGAATGTCATAATAATCATGATTACACATCATTTTATAGATTCAAGTATTTCTATCTAAAGCTAATAATATGTAAACAGTTATATGGTTTAAAGTAACTTGCTCAGTTATATGGTTTTAAGTAAAAATAATACTTTGTGAATAAATGTATCTGTAAGGCACTATTCTTAACTCATCTAATTTGAATACAGTTAAATGTTTTCAAGAATTTCTATCTATAATCGATAAATCTATTTAATGATAATAAATTTTTGGCACTGTTATATGATTTATGTATTCCTATCTCGTGGCATTTTCAAACATATCAATTTGATTCATTGATGGGACTGTATAAATTACTACCATTACTTTCCAGAATGGACTTTAAAATAATCGGAATTAAGAGGTACGCTATACTTACCAGAATTTCAGAAAAAGAACCTCACTAGCAGTGGCAGTTTAGTTACATACCCAGAACAACATTGTGTGGGAAGTGTTACACCTATACAGAGGATGCTGTCGGCGTTGTCTGAGCTCTGCAGACTGGATGAACAATATGGCCTTTTTAGTGTCACTAAAACTTTTCTACTGGTCCGTAACTGCGATAATTTAGACATTCACCATATAAACACATGTTAAACTCATTTGCTTATATAGCAAAACAGTGACAGTTACTCTTACAACCTGTAGCTACGAGTATCATTTTTACTTATGGCACACACACACACACACATATATATATATATATATATATGTGTGTGTGCGTGTGTGTGTGTGTGTGTGTTCATACGGTGAGCACATGTAGTGTTTCGGCTAACATGATAGGCTGCGCTACTGTAGTTGGCAAGTTCGATCTCCAGTTGTGCTATTATGTTCACGTTTGGACTAATAAACATGGGAAAGAAATTAAACCCTTTTTACCCGATATATTGGTTAAGACGTATCGCTACTGTTTTTCTACAAGGATGTTTTTGGCATTAAAAAAACTCAGAAAGCTTGATATGCCATTATATGAGGAAATGTAGCCAAAAAATTAAGAAAACAATATATATATATATGTATATATAATTATTAAAATTCAACTCAAAAATCGTTTTTTAATCTGTAAAATTTTTTTAGTCAAAGCATGAAAATACAGAAGAAGTATAAAATTAGATTATAAGACTCGGTAAAATCTCACCAGTTCGATCCTAAGGTCAGTTTGTATTCAACACGAATGATTTTGCAAAAATCTAAGAAAATCAGACGCGTTCAATTCGCGAAACAAGTCGTCAATTTTTATACGTTATATATATATATATATATATATATAATATGAAAGATTCGGCACAATTTTTTTAATTCATACAAAAAATATATTTTTTCAAAATGAAATTTTTTCTAATGAATCATATATAGCTCATCTTTAACTAGTGAAGAGCAAATAACCGAAGCTATTGGGCTGTGTAATTTTATTCCAACGTAGATGCTTTCGTATAGATAATATTAGTTTATTGAAAATAAGCGCTGTACATATATATAGATTTTATGATATTATGCCAACGATTGTCGTTGTTTGAGTTCCCTTGTAATTATGGGAAAGAGGTTAAAGCATATTCTCAATAAATTACACATTCATTTCTCAAAATTTTCTCATGTAGACTGTGAAACATACCCTAAGGGACATTTCGCATCGATTTGATATCGAATGTATTTATCATAGATTTTGTGTAATTAAGGATGCAACCCTTAAAAAGAAAGTTGCATCATTATTGAAATATTACGGACGGGTGCCGTTATTAAATTGCAGTGTTAAAGAACATTCGAGCACATCAGCTGTCATCAGTCATTGGGTACAAAGGTCTGACGATCAAAAATGTCGTGCACCTCGCTCGTGCAGGCAGAGTGACCTGTAGAGTTCAAGCGTGATTTTAATATAATCATGCGTGAGCTTTCACGTGTTGCACTACTGTTCCACTGGTGATCATCGAACCTTCAGGAACCTTCGAATTGATCCATCAAATCGCTATATAAGAAAATACTTTAGCGATATTTTGGCAGTTCAAGACATGTTTTCAAGCGGATTTCAACAGAGGCGCACGCCCGCGACCCACGTCATAACCCAGCCTGTTATAGCAACCCGACTGATATGATAAGTATCAATAGGCCGACGATAACAACGCCGCCGTTATCGTCAAGAAGAGGAAGGTGAACCTTTTCTACGTACGCTAGCTGAAGCACACGGAGGGAAAGAGTGATAAAGAAAGAAGATGTTTGATAGCGACAAAAAAGAAAGAGAAGGCGAGGAAGAACGCTACTGAACAAACTTTTTAACAACAGTCCGCTTTAATCCCCAAGAATAAAAGCGACTACTATTTTCTTCCTTGAGATTCAAGTTTTGAGTGTTTCTTTTCTGAGAATTCATTTCTTTTTGACGCAATGTTTTAATTTTTTTGGTCCTATGCTACATTATTATTGGTTTCTATCGTACCGGCATAATTATCAAACTACTATGGTAGATCAATAACCGGTATGACGATTCCAATCTCCACTGATGTTCTTATATTTCTTTCCCCAGACTTCGGTTTTATGAATCTGGATAATTGTCAAAATTCCAAATTCCCAAACACCCTGACGGTGGAACTTACAGTACTTTAGCTGCATCCTTTGAAGAGTTAGGAGAAGGTCTCTTCAAGAAATCCAGTCTCAATAATGAGACTCAAATGCATCCAGTAGTGACGTTATCTTTTTAGCACTCTAAGGTGTGAGAAAACATAACTTCATTGCCATTACTCCCTTGTCCACTCAGTCCTGAGTTAGTTGTACTTATTAGAATTGTAGCAATAGGTTAAATAGGTATGTTTAAAAAATATTTGCATTAGGCAGGAACATTTGAAACCATATAAATATAACAACATTTTCTGTTATATAGGTAAGCATAAAACTGGGATGGATTCTTGAAACCATATAACTAAGTGTAAATTATTTTTATTTACAGGAAGCTATATTTGTTTTAAAATGATAATCATCGGTTAAAACAGTATAATACTGGTTCATGGTCTAGTGGGTAGAGTGTTCGCTAATGGTCCGGGAGACCTGGGTTCAATACCAGGTCGAGTCATACCAAAGACTTTAAAAACGGTACTTGATACTTCCTTGCTTAACACTCAGCAATATAAGGTACGTATCAAGGGTAAAGTGGAGCAATTCACGGAAAGGAGTAGCGCCCTCCCCTACACCTCGGTGTAGTAGCAATAGAAAAGGGAGCCTTCTGGTCGCTCTCAACTACGGTCGCCAACTTTACTTACAAAACAGTATAATTTCTTGAAAAATAGCTTTTAAGTGACCCAGCAGGGTTGACACGAACTGATCAATAGTTTCTTTTTATAAGATAAGCCCAACACAAGATTTTTTGTCTTGATTTAGACCACTGTATTTATTTCCTCATTATAAGCTTTGTAAATAGGTGCCCGTGGTGTAATGGTTATCGTCGTAGGAAATGGACACGGCGACACGAGTTCAAATCCTGGACGAGAATGATTGCATTTTCTCATAGTACTAATACCCTTGGGAAAGGTATGAATCCAATTATTCTCCCTCCAGCTATGGGTAAATAGTAGGACAGACTGGGTTCTTCAGCCTTTGTGAGGCAACTAGTCTAGGAGTAGGAAAACTCTGAATTCAAACCTGTTAAACTCCGCTTAAAAATTGACCTTGTGTCATATCCTGCCCGAGCGGAGGGGTTGGTAAATAGGATAAGCTTTGTAAATAGTGATTTCACTTGTGTAACATTCATGGACGCTTTCGAGAATGTAATGCATACCAAGCTGATCACATCAACTAATTGATTCATAAAGTGAGTTTCCTAAACTCCTAAAGTAATTCCCTTCAGCGTCCCACTAAGACAAAGCAAAGCTTGGAACTAAACTATCTGATTATATAATTGTATATATATATATATAATATGTGTGTGTGTGTGTGTGTGTGTGGAAGTAAAACATCGCAAATATAACCCCTCATAATGGTTCATTAGAACCGAAACGCTATACTGTTGACTTTGCTCTTCAATAAATCTATCCTTCTACTTGGATTACCTTTTTGTCAATTTTTCTATCAATCTATATTATATTTAACCGGAACATTGGCCCAGCAGTTAGAGTGTTCGCCAATGGCCCGGGAGACCTGGGTTCAATCCCAGGTCGAGTCATACCAAAGACTTTAAAAATGGAACTTGATACCACCTTGCTTAACACTCAGCATTATAAGGTACGGTTCAAGGGTAAAGTGGAGCAATCCAGGGAATGGAGTAGCGCCCTCCCCTACACCTTGGTGTAGTAGCTATCGAAAAGGGAGCCTTCGGGTCACCCTCGACTAACTAATATTATATTTAAATGGAGGAATTAATGTTATATTAGAATTACCGTGACTAGAAAATCCGGCAAACACCTACACCTTATTGGATCTCATCAACAGTGCACAATGTTATCTCCACCACAAGAGATCGAACCAACAACGACAATATGCAGAAGCCGAAATTCTACCACTGGGCCATCGGTTCATGTCACGTATATTTCTATTTCCTGCCCATGAGGTTAACGTTATGTGGATTCATAATACCGACTTGGGAAGACGTAGCCCCGGAGGTGGCCGTGTCGTCTATAGGGAATACGCACCCCCAAGATACATTAGGTCAAGTGATCGCGCATTTTTACGATGACTTGTTAATTCAGCATCGCTTGTACGTGACATGAACCTGTGGCCTTGTGGTAGAGTTTCGGCTTCTGCGTTCTGTGGTTGTTTGTTCGATCTCCATTGGTTGAGATCACGGTGTGCGCTGCTGATGAGATCAAATAAGGTCGAAACAGCTGTTCCACGTGTAGGTGTTAGCTTGATTTTCTAGTCATGATAATTCTAATATATATAAACTTATCATTTTTAATTAACACTAAAAGATTCACAGATCTCCTCACAAAACGATTCTGAGCAATATCCCAATATTATAAACTATAAAATAAATTTGGACATGAATCAACATACTATCCTGTGTGTTTGTTTTTCTATTTGTTTTTGTTGCAATACTTTTTCTATTTCATTTTTGAAAATTTGAAAATATCACACACACACACACACACACACATATATATATATATATATATATATATGTATATATATATATCCTATTTTCAAATATATATATATATATATATATATATATATATATATATATATAACTCACATCTGCGTGGTGGCTAGGATGGTTGATAATTTTCGACTGATTTTTGTGGTCCTTGTTGAAAATCATTAAAATGGATTAATCCTATCAATATATGGCTATCAGCGTTGGCGTATTTCCATGATTCGATTGACATACAGTGGGATCTATTTGTGCATTCATGTTGTATTGTGTCACTTTGTCATTTTCTCTTTTTCTACCACATCATCACCTCTTCTGCCTCTTATTGAAAGTCTAACGGTGCAGTAGGCAGGCCAATGTCGCAGCAATGTTCATTTAAGTCTTCTTCAACATCGACTTCATCAGAGGCTTCTTCACCTCTTCCCAGATCCCTCCTCCTTATGTTAGAGATGCTATAAGTATCCTCTCGTGCTTTTTTATTCTTTTATTCTTATTTTTCTTTCTATCTTTCTTTCTTTAATTTGTACTTCACTTATTTTCTTTCTTCCCTTTTTCATCAAATATCTTTTTGTTCCTTTTTTATATTTGATTCTTCTCAAGTTTCAGAGTCTTCTTCTTCTTCTTCTTCTTCTTCTTCTTCTTCTTCTTCTTCTTCTTCTTCTTTGCATATGTTTTTTTTTCATTTTCTCTTCTTTCTTTTCTTCGTATTTGCGTATACAATCTTTACATTTTTGCTGTTGTCATATTGCAGTTTTTATTTTTCATCTTTTTCTTTATTTTCTTTATTATTATTATTATTATTATTATTATTATTATTATTATTATTATTATTATTATTATTATTATTATTCACTCATTAGAGCTTTTCACATCAGCGAAAGCTGATGATTTTTCACTGAAGTCTGAGTGACAGCAAGTCTCCTCAAGTCTCCAGGACTCTTCTTAGTATTCTGGCAGTTCTCAACAATGCAGTCGTTTGGATGGTCTCCACTCGTCCGCCAACCTCCAAGTCCTCTAGTCCCTTTAGTAATCCCTTAGTTACTGTTCCAGACGCACCTATTACAATTGGTATAATTTTCACCTGCATGTACCACAGTTTTTTCAGTTCCCTAGCAAGGTCGAGGTATTTATCCTTCTTTTCACTTTCTTTCTGTTTTATCCTGTGGTCTGCCGGGACAGCAAAGTCGACTATTTTGCACGTTCTCTTTTTCTTGTTGATTATTATTAAGTCTGGTCTCCTGGCCGGGATTAGGTGATCCGTTTGTATATCAAAGTCCCATTATTATTATTATTATTATTAATCATTTTTGTGCCAACCTCCCGTTTATATAATTTTCTCCCCCCACCCTGAAAACCATTCATTATTCTTTCTTACTTTCCTTCTTCAACACTTTCCTTTCTTTTTTCTTCATCATATCCTTTTTATTTCCTTTTTTTCCCCTATACGCATTTTGTCATACTTGTCTTCGCCATTATGAAAATGATCGTTAGTCTCGTTTTCTATCTCCTGACGTGAAGATTCTTTTCTTTTTTTTGTCATCATTAATTTCACATGCCTTAAACTTCATTTTATGTTTTCTTCTTCTTCTTCTTCTTCTTCTTCTTCTTCTTCTTCTTCTTCTTCTTCTTCTTCTTCTTCTTCTTCTTCTTCTTCTCCAATCCTTTTTCTTCATTCTCTACTCAGTTATTTCTTCTTTTTCCTCATATTGTCTATGATTTTCTTCATTTACCACTGATTTATCTCTACCACCAACAACTTATTCTTCCTTATTTTCGAGGTCATTTAAGTCTTCTTTCATCTTCGTTCCCACTCTCTTAATATTTCTTGGTTTTCTCTCCAACCAACCTTTCATTCTCTCTTAATATTTGATCTTTTCTCAAACACTTTCGACGTCATCTTTCCTTTTTTTCATATTTCTGCCACCGCGTGTTTTTCACTATAATCATTCGACTTATTTTTCGCGAAACAACTTGCTTACATTTCTCCTTTCTTTCTAATTCTTTTTTTTTATGTTTATTTTTACTTTATTTTTTGCCGCAACTTTCCTCTAACCAAACCCCTTTACATTCATTCTTGCTATTACCTCAACCCTCTTCTAGAGTTGACCCTTTCGAGTGCATTTATCATATCCGCCATGTTTCTTCTCCAAATACACAAACGATCATAACGAGCCGTTTCTCTGAATAGTTGCCGATTGAAGAAAATGATTCATATACAGTGTACGTCAGTGCACACGTATGACACATACGTACCCACCGATATTATATATATATATATATATATATATATATATATCAGTGTGTGTGCGTGGGTATGCCTGCGCGTGGGTATGAGTGTATGCGTGTGTGTGTATTTGATTATGATGAAGGATAACGACACACAACAAAAAATAGTTTCACTATTTATATTTTTATATTATGAAATTAACAGTGTTCTGAGAAAGTTTTCAAGGATATGTCAAGAAAAATATTTTTCTTATTCATGTAAATGAAAATTAAAAAGATTTATTAATATATAGACATTTCGGTTTTTGTTTTTTGCCCGAACACTTAATCTAAATAAATTAACATAATTCTTTTACATCCTTTGTTTGACGAAGTATATAAGAATCCTAGTAATGTTTAATTAAATATTATGATTACTTTATTAAGACAAATGATATGATGATTATTTTCATTTAAAATTTGAACATTCTGAATATGTACATTTTGATTTTTTTCTACGACAATCTCTTTTTAAGCTTAAGGAAGAAACCTTTTTCTGTATATATATTAAAGGCGATTAAGAATCACTCCCTATTTCAAAATTCCTGCAATTTATTTCCTAATTATAATTTTTAAGAAATGAAATTATAAGTATATTGGTGTTACTTTTCAATTGACCTGATATATATATATATATATATATATATATATACTATATATATAATATATATATATATATATATAATCAGGTCAATTGAAATTAACACCTATATACTTATAATATATATATATATATATATATATATATATATATATATATATATATATATATATATATATATATATATATATATAAGTTAGGACACTATAGAGCCAGCAGCAAGTGGTTAATGTCAGTTCCTTACATATGCGTTCGTTAGCCTAAGTCACTTATCATTTTTATGTTAGTCTCAGGCAATAATAAACAATTTCAAGTAAAAAGATAAACAAAAGATTGAAATAAACTAATATATTAAAGTAACAGCAAACTATTGTAAGTCTGGAAAACTGCATTCGAATTCTAAACATTTTAGCGAATCACAGACGCTGAAGATACTTCCTCCTAAAATTGCTTCTTAATCAAAAGTTATAAATTTACAAGTTTCAGATTCTGAGAGAAATAAAGTTCAAAAAGTCATTGTTACGACTAAAAAAATGTTACATTCCCGCGTTAAAAATCTTTTATACGAAACACTGGGATATTTTTTGAGCTAATTTGTCGACTACTTCTGCAAGAAAGAATGTGCTAGTCCAATAGTTATTATATTAAGTGGCAAACATTCAAAAGGCATGAGCTATTCAATTTCTAATGAGAAAATATACATTGGAATACCATGGAGCCTATAAAAAACTAAAGTTGTTGAATTCTTATTGCTCAGTTGTATGTAAAAATTGCTCTCAAATAGTACGTGTGCATGATATATATATATATATATATGTGTGTGTGTGTGTGTGTGTTTGTGTGTTTGTGTGAGTGTGTGTGTGTGTGTGAGGGTGTGTGTATGTGATTGTGTTTATCTCTGTTTATAACACACACACACACACACACACACACACACACACACACATATATATATATATATATATACACGTGTACTTCAAAATATATCATGAATAATCATGAATATATTCATATATGCATATTGATATTTTTTACATATCTATATAAAGAAATACGTGTACAGAAGCACATCCGCAAACACAGTATGTGTGTCTGCGAATGATTTTGTCTGTGTGTGTGTGTGTGTGTGTGTTTATGTTTGCTTGAGAGCGTGTGTGAGTGTCTTTAAAATGGCTATAAATGGACACATCATAACATCAAGTAAAAAAAGAAAATGATTGTCTCGGAGAAGGTTGGAATATCGCCTGACGCATGCGCACAATATTGTATGCGTCTTTCAGAGGCATTTGCGCATGTGTGTGCTGGTGTTCACGCGTTTGTCGTATATGCGCACTTATGTTTGTGTCAAGGGCCTTGTGAAAAACGGTCCCTGCAAAGCCTTTGCACTGACGATCAGTGGCCGAGTTAGATCGGCTAAAGGGCAGGAGATGAAGATGCTGAAGTGGCAGTACTTGAAGACCTCACAAACAAATCTCTCAAGGGTCGATGAAGACCACGCCTTTTTCCACGACTCGCGGCAGCGATCAACTCGATATTGTACCCGGCGAACTTCTTCAACATCGGCAGTATTTTATAGTTCTTATTTTTTTGTTTAATTTTTTTCTTCATCTTTTATCATTTTTTAAAGCTTTTTACTTTCTTTTTACTTCAAGAAGTCCATTTTCCTTTTCAACTTCTTACTTTGGCTTTACTTCTTTTTAACCTTTTTCTGTCATTCTTTTCTATCTAAAATCATTGTTCCTTTACTTTCGCTGGCATCCATCTTTATAATCAGATGGAAAAAATAAAATAAAATAAAATTTTACCTGATATCTTATATTCATGTGGTATTTTTTATATTATCTGTGTCTTAGTTTTGACTCTATTTAATTTTGAAACTTACATTTTGATTTACATATTGTTACATATATATAGTTTTATATATTCAAATGATTTATACATACATATTGTAAGTAAAGTTGGCGATCGTAGTCGAAGACGACCTGAAGGCTCCCTTTTCAATAGCTACTACACCAAGGTGTATGGGAGGGCGCTACTCCTTTCCTTGGATTGCTCCACTTTACCCTTGATACGTACCTTATAATGCTGAGTGTTAAGCAAAGAGGTATTAAGTACCATTTTTAAGGTATTTGGTATGACCCGACCTGGTCTCCCGGACCATTGACGAACACCCTACCCACTTGACCAACATATATATATATATATATATATATATATATATATATATATATATATATATGTATGCATGTATGTATGTATGTATGTACTGGTTTACTTCTTTCCTAGTTGATATATATATATATATATATATATATATATATATATATATATATATATATATATATATTGTATTCTAGATTGTTATACGCGTATGAATATACTTGCAAAGATTAATTTGATGGTAGAATTTGAAATCTAGTATATGTTTAAATGTATGGTCTATAGATTTGAGAATATTCGTTCAATCTCATAGGATTTCAACATTTGCACTCAATTTTCTCTCGTTTATTCGAATTTTGTGTGCATTTCACAGTCTTCTTCGGCAGGCATATACCTCAAGAAATTATTGTGGTCTTTCTTTTATAGAAGTAAGCAAAAACTTGCATCAAACTGAAAATTGAAAACAAAAACCCCAAAAAGACTTGTATATAAGTAATTTTTTAACATATGCCATACATACATTTTCTTTATTTTACATGTGATGGTTCTTGTATATTTTCTAATATCTGTTTCTTGTAACTTGTTTTGTAGTTTCTTTGTTTTTCCTTTAGCAGTGAAACCATCGATAATTTTATCCATGTTCAAATCCGTCACAATCATGAATGCTACTCGAATTAATTTTACTCAAATTCAACAAGAATTTACCGTTAAAAATTTAACATCATCTTAGCAGTTTATTTTTCTCAACAGGAAATTATTTAAATACTTTTTGGAATATAATAACTTTTCCTTCATGATATAAAGCATATTATAACTTCTGATGATCCAGTTGCTTTTGAAAGTTTTCTTGTATTGGTCATTTGGTGCTTCCGTTTCTTGTGTGTTTTAAAGTATGAAAATGTACATCAGATGGAGCCCTCTTTCAAAGGGACAGGTAAGGTTAAAAACGCAAAATAAAAGTGTGTTCAACTGTAAGGTCAGATATTGTTTCATTTAACTTCCTCTAACCCAAATTACGAGAATAGCTTCAGTGACTATTAAATATTAATACTTGTCCGTAAATATTTCTGTAATACTACCGAAGTAACATATAATATTGTTTTTTTTTTTAAATTTCAAAATCAATTTCAAAATAATAATTCAGCCTTGCGAGAATTTCAATAATTTCAGCTGGTAAAAATCTGAAACAAATGGTACAGTTAAAAAAACTCAAAAAGATAGAAAATACTTTGAATTTACTATTAAGTTGAAAAGAATATGGAATATGAAGTTAAGTGTAAGAACAGTTGTATCTGATGTGCTTGGAAGGAAACTCAACGGCTTCTAAAAATATTTGTGGAAATTAAGATCATAAGAATAATCGAGACCACCCAGACTGTATTGTTAACATCGGCAAGAATACTTCGAAGAGTCCAGGAAACTCAGACTTCATTGAAAAACTTGCAAAATTTGTTTAATGTCCACCAGTAATTTTTTAATTATCTTCGTTGATATGCAGAACATTGTCACTTTTCATCAAATATGTCTACAGTACTATCAAAAAATATTTAATGCTTTCCTTTTTAATTTTAAAACGTATATATATATATATATATATATATATATGTGTGTGTGTGTGTGTGTGTGTGTGTGTCAGGGGAACAAAAGGAATATGAACATTATTGTTAGTTATAGCATTGTCCTCTTTCTATTCCCAAGTCACGTGAGGTGAACTCTTTTAGAAATTTTCAATCAGTTAAAAAAATTAACTGTTAAAGAAGAAAAATAAGTATAAACGCTGGCTTCTATTTTATTTTATTAAAATTTATGTTCGCTGGTATGTTAAATATTAATACTTGTCCGTAAATATTTCTGTAATACTACCGAAGTAACATATAATATTGTTTTTTTTTTTTAATTTCAAAATCAACTTCATATATATATATATGCGTGTGTGTGTGAGTGTGTATCTGGAACTCTTTTTGATGAAAAGCCATTAAAAAAGAATGTCATATAGAGACGATCAAAGGTTTTGCCAAAATTGAAATACTGGGTAAAGATCGGGCATTCAATAATACCGCTAAATTAATCGGTTAAAAATAGCAGAAGTGTAGTATCAGTTAAAGCCAATTCAAGTCCCAAGTAGCTGCTTTAATAATTGCTGCGTTCTGGTTAGGGAACGCTTGTAATATTAAATAAAGGACAAACCACGAATGAGAGGAAATAGAGATATATTCTCAGGAAAAAGGATATACAATAGAGAGACTATTAGTAGACAAGAACATAGGATTGGGGAATACAGAATAAAGATATAGTCCAACGATAGTATTGGTTTCCGTAATTACGGTAGCAAGTAAGGTGATCTAGTGCGATCTCCAGTCTCCAACGCTCTAATACTATTCTTATAAGAAGCTGCTCTTCACCATCTCGTCTGCCTTGGTATTAGTAGCTACTGCTATATAAGGCAGATGGACTAGTTCATTGTGTGGAAAAAGGGTGGGAGATACCCAACAATAATGAACAGAGATGAAAGTCGAACAGTTTCCTTTTAATATAAAAAGTGATCGTAAGACTTTTACTAAGCTAAAACTCAATAAATTTAAACGGAGAGTGTTTTTTTTATGTGCCCTCCCACATTTAAGACTTCCGGGTCATACCTGTGACAGGAGCACAAATTTGGGTCAACTGCTGGATCAGCTATAGCAGCATTATACAACCCAGAAAAAATGACAAATCCAACCAAATTCAACTTGAGACCAAGACTAGTTTTGGTAGATATGAACGGCAGGTGTTCCATGATAGCCAACATGGTGAACATGGCTGCATCCTACAAATTTTGGCACATCTAATTTCCGGTAAACAAGTAATCAACTACTCAACTCAGAGATACCAACAGAAAAGATGGATCAGGAAGACAACAAACATGAAGGTCACTGTTATTTTAAGAGCAATACTATACAAAATGGTACAAATGAAGAATGTTTAAAATTTCTGCTGAACCTTCAAGATTTAAACAATAAGCTAAACACTTGCTGAACCACATAGAATAATTTTAATGAAAGATTTTTTTTTTTAAAAAAGAGTTACTAGAAATATGTGTACAACTAAATAGGGAAGAATATACGAGACCAGCTTACATAAATTGCTAAACCAAATACAGAAAATCAAGAGATTGAAACGCAAAATACTGAAAACTGAAATTATACGCCCACCGTAACACGAAACAAATATCAACGCGAGAAGACAAATTAATCGTGAAGTTAGTAAAGAAAATTATGACAAAAAAAAAAAGAATACATTATCATCCATTAGAAAACCAGACCTGAAAGATATCAAATAGAAAATGTAACAAATTATTGATAAATATCTCAACTCATAACACGAATGAGTTAACTAAGCTAATCTATGCTGGAGCGAAACTAGTCGGTGATAAATTCGGTTTTCTCCTCGGGAACACAAAGCTAAATACAAACATTTGAATGGGAAATTAGACAGGATGGACGAGTAAATAAACTTTGACATGAACTGAAAGTGCTTAGGAAGAAGGGAAAATATACAGGATTATATTAGGACGAAAACACAAAACAAAGCTCCAAAAAATCTTACAATACTAAATGAAGAAATATATTAAAATATTTCGCTGAAAGAAGAGAAACTTAAAAGGTAACAACTCAGGGTCAAGTAATAAAAATAAAACAAAACATTCCAAAATTACGAAAGAAATACACAAGGTTATATCAGGATGAAAAGACAAAACAAACCTGTTAAAAATTTGAAAAAAAAACCCAATGAAGAACAAAATTAAAAGATTTTTCCGAAAGAAGATGCAAAGAAAGCAAAAGTATTTTGCAATAAAATATTGGAAGAGAAAGAACGTAGTAGGAAGACCAAATGAATAAATTACATGAAAAAGGAATTACAAGGACTCGAAGAAGGAAGCCCTGTGGCAGACATAGTCTTGGAATCGCTCAGAACAAATGTACCAAAATGGAAAATGCCCGGCCATAATAGCATATACGAATTCAGGTAAAAAAAAAAATCAGGTCCATCCTTGATAGACCGTTTTTTAACTGAGTAGACGACTAGAAGGACAAATGTACCCGAGTGGATGGAAGAGGAACCCCCTCCAGAAAGACCCTTAAAAAGAAACCATCCAAGTGTATGGAAGAAGAACCCCATCCAGAAGGACCCCAAAAAGGAACCACCCAATCAGCTATAGTCCAATAACGTGCCAATCTATGCTGTGGAAAATCGGAACCTCAAAGATTAGGGAAGTGAGCTGTCCCTAACTTGATTGCTATTAATTACCGAAACAAAAAAAAGATGCCTGAGGGGAATAAGATGAACAGTATTTTTACTGTATAAGATTATTTTTACTGTATAAGATCATCAGCAGGGAGAGCAAAGCAAGGCGGAAAAAAAGAACAAAGTAACCAACATTGTCATGTTTTTCATCACGAAAGTCATAAAAAATTTGAAAGTAGAATAGGCAACAAAAGGAAAACCTTTAGATGTGATGAAAATCTAGCGAGGCATTTTCCAGGTGGTGCACTTTCGTTATTATTATTTATAATTGCAAAAATGCCAATCAATTACATAATTAGGAAGTGCACTCGTCGCTATAAATTTACTAAATAGGAAGAAAAGTTTAATCACCTTATGTATATGGATGGCATGAACCCCTTAACAAAAAATGAAAAACAATTGCCGAGTCTGGAACAAAGTATAAAAATATACAGCCATCATATGAGAATTTAAAAAAAATAACCATGCTCATCATCATAAGAGAAAAAAAAGCTCAATAACGGAAGATATAGAAAATTCAAATAAGAAAAAAAAAATTAGATCACTTGGAGAAAAGGAAAATTACAAATACTTGAGAATATTGGAGGGGAACACCATATAACAAATGGAGACGAAAGAAAAATGAGTGGCTTTGACGAACAGGGAAGTTGGTCGAACCAGAACTTAGCACGAGAAATCATATCAAACGGAAAAAAAACACCTGACATGTCTCCCTTCAAAGATATCAGATACATAAGTACTTTCATCATCATCATGTCGCGCTGGTAGCACGGATATCCCTGACCCTCTCTCACCACTTTTCCCTATCGTTCATCGCCTCACGCAGGTCTTCTGGACAACATCCCGTATCCTCACATAGTTGCTGAATGTATGTTCGTGCTGGTCGTCCTGCTTTTACACGGCCATGTGTGGGGGTCCATAAGAGTACATCACTTATGAGTTCTTCCCTGCTTCTCCAGCAGTGTACTGCATGTCTGGTTCGTCTAACTTGAATAGTTTTCGTGATAGGAGGTACGTGGCCGTACGGTTGGTGTAACGTGGGGTGTTGCCGCCAGGACTTGTTCAACATTGCTCGCAGCATTGTTGTGTAATTGCCGTCTAGCTTCTTCTCCAGCCGTTTTGGTAGAGTCCATGTAGTGCATCCATATAGCAGTATCGATGCGACCGCTGCCTGGAAGAAACTGCGTTTCATTTTATCGGGTAGGTCTAATTTCCATATAATCGAGAGGCTATTGATAGCTGTCCATGCTTTCGTTAACCTCGTGTCGATGTCCTTTTCGGTTGATGCGACGCTGCTTCCAAGGTAAGTGAATTTGTCTACTAGTTTAAGAGGGGTTCCGTCTAGAGTGGAGATGTCTCCCGTTTGATTATAGCACATATACTCCGTTTTGTGTGCATTGACATAGAGGCATATGCTTGCGGCTGCTCGTTCCAAACTATGCTGTAGTGTTTCGGCTTGGTTGGGTGTATTTGCCAGTATCGCTACGCCATCGGCGTAGTCGGCGTCGGTAATTGTTTTTGTGGGGTACCTTCTGCTTCTTTTCTTTGTCAGCTCGAAGCCGTTCTCTCTGATTTTGTCAATCGATGTTGTAAGTACGTAGTCAAGACAAATGATAAAGAGGTATGGAGCTAGCGTGTCCCCTAGTTGTACTCCAGCTAAAGTTGTGAAAACATTGAAAAATATTACCACAAAGGAATAATAATAATAATAATGAGTGAAAAGAAGGATAAGTACCTCGACCTTGCTTGAGAATTGAAAAATTTGTGAAACATGAAAGTAACGATTGGGCCAATCGTGATTGGTGCGTTAGGCACAATAACTAAAGGATTATTAAAAGGCCTGGAGGACTTGGAAGTTGGTGGACGGGTGGAGACTATCCAAACGACAGCATTGCTAAGAACGACCAGAATCTGGAGACGATTTCTGGAGACTTGGGGAGACTTGCTGTCACTCAAACTCCAGTGAAAAACCATCAGCTAACACTGATGTGAAAAACTCTAAAAGAGTAAATAATAATAATAATAATAACGCAGAAAAACGATCAATCACATAATAAGCGAATGCAGCAAATTAGCACAGAAGGAGTATAAGGCGAGACACGCCTGGGTCGGCAAGGTGATCCACAGGGAAATGTCCAAGAAATTTAAATTTGACCGTGCTAACAAATGGTAATGCACAACCCAGCACTGTCCTCGAAAATGACATACATAAACTCCTATGGGACTTTGATATAAAAACGGATCACCTAATCTTGGCCAGAAGACCAGACATTATAATAATCAATAGAAAAAAGAAAATCTGCAAAATTGTCGACTTTGCTATCCAGGGTAACCACAGAATAAAACTAAAAGAATGGGAAAAGAGAGATAAGTACCTCAACCTTGCTAGATAATTGAAAAAACTATGGAACATGAAGGTGATATTTATACCAATTGTGATTGGTGCTTTTGGCACGGTAACTAAAGGATTATTAAAGGGTCTGGAAGATTTGGAAGTTGGCGGCCGAGTGGATACCATCCAAACAACAGCATTATTGAAAACGGCCAGAATACTGAGAATATTCCTGGAGACTTGAGGAGACTTGCTGTCACTCAATCTCCAGTGAAAAACCATTTGCTAACGCTTATGTGCAAAACTCTAATAATAATAATAAGAAGAATAAGAATAAGAATGGGAAAACAAGATATTTAGTAAAAAAAGATAAAAGTAAAAGCAAATTAATTAAAGTAGTTACTCTTTATTCTCACCCCCCCCCACAAAGCAGATGATTTGAATTTTTGTGAAAAAGCCTTTAACTAAAAACTGAGTCATAGAATAGTTAAAATAGTCGGGAATGTAAGTCAAAAGGTGATTAATATAAGACGTTGTGGAATACAACTTTTAACGAATGAAGATTCGTATTAGATATGAGCCAAGCAGGGCACAAATTTGCAGCTTAAATAAGCAACGAATCATATTAAAACTCAACAGGTTTCAAAAATAGGCGACACTTAAAAGTTTACTTAGTTAAACTTAGTAAGTTTTAAACCGGGGTGATTTTTTTGTGTCCACTTTCTAGTAAGAATACCAGTTCAAATATGTGACAGGGGCACAAATAATCAACAACTTACATTGAAAAATGACAAATCTTAATCCAAATCAAAATGTGACGAAGATTAAAGATTTGAGTGTCATGATTGGCGAGTGCTCGACTGATAGCAAATATTGAGAATCTGGCTGCATCCTGCGAGTTTTGGCGGCTTAAATTTCAGGTACATCATCAATAACTAATATAAATACTCAATGCATCGAGACACTAACTGGAAAAATGCAATGGAAATATACATCACATTTATTTTAAGAGTAATCCTTCACAACGCGATGATAGAAAAAGAATGAGAGAAATTTTGCCAGAATCCGACAGATTAAATAGAAGATTAAGACTTGCTAACCAAGTTGGAATGATTTTAAAAAAGGCTGGTTTTCTGACCTTGAGCAACAAGAAAAATGTGGACAAGAAAATAGCGAAGAAGATGAAAAAGACGACCCATCCCGATTTGAAACATTAAAAAGTCACTGACCCCAGCACCACAAAAGAAATGTTGATATAAGAAGACAAAATTAATGGAGAGTTACTTGAGAAAATCATCGCTGAAAAGAAAACTGCTCAACCATCCATCAGGAAAAAGAATAGGAAAAAGTTAAGGGAGAAACCGAAAAGGTAAAAGATTTTTTCCGAATATACCAACGGGAATCATCTCTAAGGTATGATTACTTTGTAAATCTATGTATTTCAGCTAAGAAAAGTTTAGCAGTAGAATTTCCAGCCATGTTAAATCACGAGAAATGAAACTAGTCTGTGATAAAATTGGCATTTTCCAAAGTAAACCGAACAGAAATACAAAATCTGGATGGGAAAATAAGATAGAATTATAGGTTAGGAAACTACGACAACAAGCAAAAGTGCTTAAAAAGGAAAAACACATTAGGTTATTTTGGTATAAAAAGAGCAAAATCAAACAACAGACAAATTTGACAATACAACTTGAAAACAAAAATGAAAACAAAAAGATCAAGTGAAATAATGGAGACTCAAAAGATATTGGGATAGGATCAAGAAATACAAACAAAATAGGACCTTCTAAAATAATGAAAGAAAATTTACAAAGTAGTTGAAAAATGCAGAAGGACAAACAAACAACTGGATGCAAAGGAAACAAACAATTTTGAAGTAAAATATGGAATGGGAAAAACATAACAGAAAAACCAAATGGATATATCATATGAAAAAAAAGTTCAAAGGACACAAAGACAGCCAAGAGGCGAATATACTCAGGGAATGATTCAGAGTAACTCTCAAAAAAGGACCGAATTCGAAAATGTCAGGCCATGCTGGCATTGAGAATTTTGATTTACAAAATTCACGTCCATACATGATAAACTGGCTCGTAAACTGAGAAGATTCCTTGAAAAAGAAAGAATATACAAATGAATGACTTAGAGGAAAACCAACCCGATCCAGATAGACACCCGAAAAGGAACCACCCCCAGCAACTATTGACTGATTACGTGTTAAACTACGATGTAGAACATTATAATCTCACAGATTAAGCAAAATATCAATTACTTGTATATATTAGGGAAAATATCAATTACTTATATATATGCCGTGGACTGTTTCCAGAACAGAAGGATGCCACCGGGGAACAAGTGAAAAACTGACTTACTGTATATTTATCAAGACATCTTCAAGGAGACGAAAGCGAGGTAGTAAATGGTACGCATAGCATGGATTAACAAAAAAAAAGCCATTGGTATGGGACCGCAATTGTGGGCAACAGATTGTCTGAAAATGAGCAAAATAATCAACTAAGTCATCTTGGAAGCCACCAAAAACTGGAGTGCGGAATTAACTGGAGAAATAACATCAACAGAAAAAAACAAAAAACAATGAACTTTAAGGGAGATGCGCCTTCACACAACAATTTACTCAATCACAAGAAAAGACAAATCAACTTTTGATGCGTTTTTACCATTATTTTAAAAATAAAAATGATACTACACATTTACATAATTAGAAAGCGACCTAGTAGATATAAATTCATTAAACTGCAATAAAAGTTCAATCATCTTATACACATGGATGACATGAAACTATTTGCAATGAAAAAAGAAAAAAATATTTGCACACTCCTATACAAACGATATGAATATATAGTCTGAATATAGAAATGGAATTTATCATGTAAATGAAAAAATATATAAATTATAGAAGTAATGTGACTTTCCAATAAGGAAAACATCAGAACTCTTGTATAAAAAGAAAATTACTCGGGTTTGAGAATATTAGAAAGGAAAACCATCAAATAAGCGAAGATAAAAGAAAAAAATAAGGAAAGAATAACACAGACGATATAAAAAACGTCTGAAAACCAAACTCTGTGGAAAAAATCGAATCAAACGGATAAACACCTAGGTAATCCTCTTGGTAAAGTAATCTGGAATATTCTTAAAATCAAAAAAGCATGAACTCAGAAAAATGGAACAGAGGACAAGAAAATTGTTGATATTGCACAAGGCTTACACCCAATATATGTTATAGGACGATTATATGTGCGAATAAAAGCTTGTTTGGATGCACGATATGAGGAATCGAAGACTACATCGAAAATTGCAAAGAAAGATTAATAACAGTTCCTAGTAACTGCAGAATATAAATTTCGGAAAACAGAAAGAGGGTTAAGTCTTTGGACTTTACACAGAGTGTGGGTCAAGTATTTGGATTTACAAAGAATTGTTAAGAAAATATTTGGTATTGCCTAATACCCCGAAATGGCACCTGATTAAACAGCTAAACACTTCTATCAACCATTTCCTCACACGAATCAGCAGTTTAAGTAAAGTCATTCAATGCAAAAAGAAACAGATTAGATAAGCAATGGATTAAAAATTAAACCCTAGTTTAAATTAGTGACGCTTAGATACTTTATAAAGTTGAAACGTAGTAAGTTTTAAACCGGAGTTTTTGTTTTTTTTGGGGGGGCACGCTGAAGAGTTCTTTTTCTTTTAAGACTACTGGACAAATCTAAGGAAAATGTACAGATAATAATCAAAACTTGGGTATAGTATAAACACATTATACTACCCATGAAAAATGACAAAAAAGTCAACGTGGGATTGGAATTAATGATCTGAGTGTCATGATCGGCAAATGCTCCGCTGAGGGCCAACATCCTTGCAATGTTCGCTTTCCATATTTCTGGTACACGTTAAAGACCTAAGCAATAACGTATCAGGGATATATCAACAACAAAAAATGGACGAGTGAAGAAGAGTAAAAATTTCATTCACTGCTATTTTAAAAGGAATTCGACGCAAAGAGGTTAAAGGAAATAGATGATGGAGAGATATCAGGACAGAATCCGCTAAATTTAATAAAAGACAGAGACTTGCTGACCAAGCGATATTGATCTTTTAAAAAAAAAACTTGGTTTTCTGACAGTGAAATACTAGAAATATGAGGTCAAGTAAACAGTGAAGAATATGCTAAAAGAAAGCCCCATAAACGAGTTGATACATAATAAACTGAATATTAGAAGATCACAGATTAGAGCCTCAAAACATCAATTTAAACATAAGAGCACAAAGAAAATGTAGATTTGATAAAAAAAATCACGAGTGAACAAAAAATCTTCACTATCATCTTAAAGGAATCAAGATAGAAAAACGTCAAGATAAAAAACGAGAAAGTAAATAAACTATTGAAATATATCCCGATAGACAACATCACAGAAGTGAACAAATTAATCTATGCAGAAGCAAAACTAGTTGGTGATAAAATAATCATCCCTCAAAGGAATTTGAACAGAAATACAAAACCTGGATGGTAAATGAGGCTAGAAGGAAAAATCAAGAAGCAGTGGGAAGCAAAAGTGCTAAGTTAGATAAAACGCACAAGAAGCCAACGAAATGAAATTATCCCCAAAAAGAAAACCGAAGATGAGTCTGGTAATACAAGAAAAATAAATAAATCAAAATATATTAGCACAAGAAGGGTGCCTCAAATTATACCGAGATAGGCTCAAACAATACTAACAAAAGAGGTTATTACAAAATAACCAAATAAGATTATACCAACAAATTGGTGGAGATTGCACAAAGACAAATCGACTTCAAGGGTCAAAAGAAACAAAACAATTTTGGAAAGGGTAAGTATATTACTGAAAAATGTACTATACTCAGAATGAAGACTGGAAAAATACAAACAGAGGAAAGAATAGTACTACCTAGTCAGGAACATTCTACAACTCTTTGAGAGAAGAAAACTTACAAGTTCTTGGGAACAGTGAAAACGGACGCTATCAAACAAGCGGAGATGAAGAAAAAAGAAAAAGAAAGAGTACTTCAAAGGAACGAGGTGACTTCTGGAAACTAAGCTCTGTCGCAGAAACCTTATCAAATGGAATGACACTTAGGCGGCCCCCATTATATGTAATCGGTTTCGGTTTCTTTGTTTAATGGCATATCAGCTCTTTTTAGGTTATTTAATGCCAAAGCCATTCTCCTAGAAGAACAGTAGTGGTACTATTTACCCCATAGCTGGGAGGATAAGGGGATTCATACCTTTCCCAAAGGTAATTGCCCGAAAGTGAACGTAATAGAGCGACTGGAGTACGAACTCGCTTACTACGATTCCGCAGTCCATCGCTTTAACCATTACACCACGAGTACACCCCCCCCATTATATGATACTTAGGACCATTCTTTAAATGGACGAGGGAGGATAGCAGATAAATAAACCAGAAGACAAGAAAATTGATTTCTAGGCATTAGACTTTACATTCGAAAGATGATAGAGAGACTAAAAGTGTCAAGAAGGAGAGAGATGGCTCGACATCATTAAGGATTATGTAGATACATAAATACCAGTAGTTGGGGATGGAATTAAATAGAGGAAAAATAAATAATTACAGCAGGCAATAAGGTAACAGCACTGGCAATATCATTAGACATAGGAAAACAATAAAAACGAAGAAACAAAAATGGAAGAAAACCAATTATAAAGGTATTGCAAGTGACAAACTGGTGATATCGAACACAACCAGTCATGATATGACCAGGAAAGGGAAATCTAACGAAAAAAACTGAATTTCTAGCAATTGCATCTCGAAACAACGCTATAGAGATTAATTGTAATAAAGTATAAATCGTTTAGACGTAGAATAATAAAAAGTGTTGGCTAATAGTTGTCTAAATTTCTAAGACGAAGCTTGTTGATTTTTATCATTAAGGGTTTTTGAACTATTGTCCTCATCTTTATTGTTATTTCCACAACGACACATGGCATAACGGTTAAGGGGTGTTGGTTCCCTAAGCTTCTAAGTAGACAATTATCTTTAGGTTGCAGATTCAGTCCTCACTACAGGCGAGAAACAATACAGGAATACTTAACACTTGTACCCGGTTATGGCTAACGGAATCAGAACAGGCGACCCCCGTGGTTTCAATAAAGGACGTACTTCGAAGTTCCGTGAAGGTTACTGAGTTCGACAAACACCTGAAGAAGGCCGGAGGACATATCGGCCGAAACGTTGTGGAAATAAGAACGAAAACCCTTAATGATAAAAAATTTTTGGTTAAGTAGAGAAAAGATGAAACAGATAATTCCATATTAAGAGAATGCAAAGAAACTAGTAACCAAACGAGTAGAAGACGAGGTAGGAACGGATGTGTTAGGTGATCCTCTGGGAATTGGGTACGGGATAAAAATATAACCATACTACTAAATGGTATGTGCACAGAAAAGAATCCGTCCTAAAAAAATGAAATGCTTAAAATTGCCTTGTACTTAGTTATACAAAGGAATATCTCAAGACTGGTCTGAAGAACGGATCTAGAGTGAATGAAAAAAAAAGAACTTGCTGTTTAGTGGATTTTGCCATTCTGAAGTATCATATATTGAAAGTAAAAGAAAGAGAAATGATAGACAAGTTCTTGGACATACCAGAGAATTAAAAACTCTGGGGAACATGAAGATGACGGTGCTACAATTTGTATTTGATACGCTTGGAACTTTTGCAAAAGTTTTGTCAAAAAGAATGGACGAATTGGAAAATCAGAGGGAAAATCGAGGCCATCCAAACTACAACATTCTTGAGATCTGCTTGAATACGCAGATGCGTCTAAGAGACCTGAGGAAAGATACTGTCACTCAGACTCCAGTGAAAGACCATCAGCTAATACTGGTGTGAAAAAATCGCAAAAAAAAAAGCGATTTTACAAAATTGTAAACATTGCTGTCCCGGCTGACCACAGAATAAAAATGAAAGAATATGAAAAGAAGGATAACTACCTCGACCTTACTAGGGAATTGAAAAAAACTATGGAAGGTGACAATTATACCACTTGTAATTGGTGCTTTTGGTATAGTAACTAAAGGACTTTAGAAACAATACAAATAAAACAGGCATCAACGAAACAAAAATAATCTGAAAACAAAATTGGGAAGAAAAAACTGTATGGATATTTCAATCGAAAAACACGCGAAATCTCACTGGAAAAACTAGAAAATAAAGGGAAACCTTAAGAAAGAAACTTAATCTCTTATGATAGCCGCACAAAACAACGCCATAAGTACTATGTCAAAGCTGTAATAGACAAGACGAAACAAAATAGCAGATGTAGATTAATTTGCGATAGAGACGAAACGATCAATCACAAAAACGAATGCAATAAATTAGAACAAAAAGAGAATAAGATTAGACACGACTGAGTGGGCAAGGTGATCCACTGGGAATTGTGCAAGAAGTTTAAAATTGACCATACGAACAAATGGTATATGAACAATCCAGAATCCATCCTAGAAATGTAGGCACACAAATTCTCAGGGATTTTGAGATAAAAATGAATCATCTAAACAGGGCCAGACGATCAGACCTAGAGATAGTCAAAAAAAAAAAAAAAAAAGAAAAAAAAAGAAGAAAAAAAAAAAGAAAAGAAAAGAACCAGCAGAATAGTGGACTTTGTCGTTCCGGTTGTCCACAGTGTAAAACTGAATGAAAGAAAAAAGAGAATTAAGCATCTTGGCCTTGCTAAAGATTTGTGAAAACTAGGAAACAAGAAAGAGATGGCGATACCAACTGTAATTGGTTCGTTCAGTACAGTCACCAAAGATTAATACAGGGAATGGAGAACTTGGAAATACGAGGAAAAGTAAAGACCATCCAAATTACAAAATTGTTGAGATCAGCCAAAATACTAGAAAACTTGAGGAGACTTGCAGTAACTCCCGTGAAAAATTATCAGCTAACGCCAGTGTGAAAAACTCTCAAATAAGGCAAATAATGATATATAGTAATAAACTTGCCGAATAGTCTGGGCTTTCCTCAGAGTGAAAAAAAAAACGAAATGAGAGATATAATAGGACTTTGTCAGAGAACTACGTACACAGAAGTGACCCATTATAATTGCCCCACTTGGAACGGCTCTAAAAAGTTTGGAAAGTGTTCTGAAAGAGTTCGAAATTGGAGAAGCAGAAGAGAGCATCCAAAGAGCATGGTTCAGATCGGCCAGTATACTGACCAGAATCCTGTCGACATGAGAAGACTTGCTTTCACTCTGCACACAGTGAAAGGCCATCAACTAACGCAGGTGTGAAAAGTTCACTAGCAGCAATTAATGATAATAATGGAGTAATAGACATTCTTTAAATGTTACAAGAAATAAACCTTGTAATAATGAATGGTAAAAACGAAAATACTTTTAATACACTCTAATACTTGCTTCGAATCTATTTCCTGTCTTTCCATCAAACTTTTCTGTTGCAATCTTGTGCCCTCATTTCTTCTCGCTACCTTGTAAGGAATTCCTTCTTGATTGCACCTTTTGAGATGTCTCAAGATCTTATTATGCTCCCTGCATACTGAGCGAACTCATTGCAACCCAAGATGAAGAGAAAGCGTAGGCAGCTGTTGAGAACAGAATGTTGTGGATGGAGGGAGGCAATGACCCTGAAATGCATCAGATGAATTAGAAGATGAGAAGGAAAGTCGGTTGAATAAAGTTGATGAGTTTAGATCTTAGAAAAGAAGCTAAGATGGCGGTATGAAAATGAAATGCTTTAGATGCTAGAGAGAAAGAAAGGTTAATGATTGTTAAGTAGGATAGTGATGATGAACGTTGAAGAGACGATAGAGAGTAGAAAGAATAAAAGTTGATTGCCATTCTGTATGAGATGATTATGATCGACTCAGCGATAACGAGGAAAGATGGAGAAGGATTGAATGGAAATAGTTATAAATCATTAAAAATAAACAAAATCAGAAGACAGAAGAAATCTCACTGAGAAAGACGCAATCGGCTAAGATCGAATATGAAAAGAGTTGAAATAAAGCAAGAATTCCCCCAAAAGAAATAAAAGGCGAATAATTAGAGACAGAGAAGTATTCATATTCTCAGAAGAGAGAAAAACAATTTTTTTTTGAATATGCTGAAAAGAAAAGAAGAAAGTGGCAACCTGTTTCCTCAATCTTCTCTCACCGCTTTTAGCAGTCGTACAAACATTAGCATCGTTGTCCTGAGCGTTCCAATCTCCGAAATAATGATCTGAATATGAGTATGTACATCAACGTAACTAGACACAAACTGCATCTTGTATCGACATGTGCGTTATCATAATAGTATTATTTAAATTTCCTAAAGTAAAAGTTTGAATTGTTTATTTTATGGCATACCAATATTCGTGGTTTTTATTAACGCCATGCATGTAGAAGAAGAAAAGAGATACTACTGGGGGTAAGGACGTTCAAACAGTTGCCAAACATCCGAAAGTAAAAGTAATAGGGCAACAGGAATTCGAACTCGGTTATCTCAAAATCCCAGTCCCGAAATTTAGCCGTTGTACCAAAGGGGTTACTCCTGAAGACAAGCAATTCTTAAACTAATTTTCAGTTTTTCAATACGAGTAGCACTGACAAGAGCAAATATGTCATTTTCATATATTTATTTCTTTAAATGCTTCTTTCCCTTTGTGTCATAGTCAGGAAAAAAGGTTTCAGTAAGGGAATGTTTTTTAGAAAAGTTTTTTAAATATTTTTTTGCCAAAAGATGGTATGCTATAAGAGAAGTATTGAAAAGGATTTAATAACGTAGCATATCTATTCGTTGAATAAAAATTAGCCATGGCAAATTTTAAAGTGATTGGCGTATGAATATATCTGAATTCTTAAAATCTTTATTTAACATTTAACAAAATTGGTAAAAATGTGCAAAATTAATAATATACTTAACTTACAAACAGGAAAATTATAAATATTCATGAATAAAAGTGTTACGTTAAGAGATCACAAATTTGCGTAGATGTTTCACAGAGTACAAAATGACTAGTTGTTTCCAATACAAAAAAGTTTATATCTGACCGCAACACTTCATACAGCTGTGGCACTACGTGCGGTTAAATATTTAATTAATGTATAAAAATTGAAATATATATATTTCAATTTAGTGTCTATCTAAAAAATAAGGGGATCCTTAAAATAAGTATCTTTTTGTTCGAAGCTTCTATTGACCTGGGGTAGCTGGTTGATTGCTTCTGAGTGTCAGTTAAGTGCGGGACGCTTGTTTTTGGTTTTGAGGGTCGACGGGTTTAATTTTAATTTTGACAACTACATCCGTCGATAATAATGATAGGAAGGGTCATTTCGTGCAGCGTATTTTTCTGGTCCTTGTAGATCAATGTCAAAAAGGAGATTTAATTATAAATAAAGGTGAGCTGGGCATGGTTCATCCAGTCGGGTATTGCTGGGAGTTTTTGGTTCAACCCTATTACTGTTCCCATTGGTCAAAGCGTCTAAGAAGGGTTTTCCCTGTGCCTGTGAGATATAGTCCTGAACTAGGATATGCTGACCAATGGGAATATGACTCCTAATTGTCTTTTATTGGACAACCAATCAGAAACCTTTTTGATCCAGATATTGATCTATAAAAATAGGATGTTAAAACCGGTCATCAGAGAGAACAAGAAAAGGGACCAGAAAACAACTCGAGACTGCCAAACTTTTCAATTCTGGACCCAAGGCGCTCTGAACAACCTTCCATCTGTAGAAATTCAAAGTCCCAGACTTTTAGAGATATTGGGGTCGCGCGGATCGCATCTTGTTGTCACATTTCTCTCTCGGTGTTCTTCTTCTGTTTGCCAGGAAGGCAAACATTGTTGCTTTATTGTCTCACAAAGGTGTTTCTATGAAACCATTTTTGTTAAATTTTTAGCAACGGGTTTTTCTGGTAATTATTTGAGTTGCTGGACATTCTAGCCACACATATTTCCTAACCATAGAAGAATATCCGGCTGAATTGCGTAAACCTCCCTTCGTGGATCTTTCAAACACAGCGTGGGCACGGAAGAACTTGACAAAAGCAAACAGTCGGAAGCAAATGTGGTAGTCACGAACACAACAGCCACAACAAGTACTGTGACTAGTAGTCAAACCACATTGGGCTCCGTGACTAGCATAGGACCACACAGCAGTCGGCCGTCGAAACACGTAAGAAAGACAGAATGAAATATATAAGTTCTTACATAGAAACACTATTAGATTCGTGGGTGGTAGACGAACAAAATTATCCACTGAGCTTTTCTCCACAGACTACTGCCCCATTCTTCCCTTCGCCCCAAAAGGCTCGAATCTCAGATATTCAACCGACTGTCTCCGACCACCATCTCTGAAATGCGAACTGCCCAAGTAACATAACTTCCAAAAATCTCTTGCCTTTTTTATATATTAATTATCTCACCCTCTAATGATATAAGAACACGTGTTTTTAATTTTCAAGTGTGATATCACCGGACTTAAGAAGGTGACAGAATGTTTACTTTAAAAACATCCTATGTAGATCCTCGAGTTCAAAACAAACCCCTATTTTCATGAGCTGACTGCCTAGCCGCCGTATATGCACGCGTACGACCTTTTGGATGAAATCTACGCTTCAATTCAAAGTTGTCTCGCCATCTTAAAATTCTACGAATAAAATGATTATGTAATATAATCAATTATAATCCTTAATTATATTACAAGTGGTGAATATAAAATAAAAAATATATAAATATTCATTTATTTACAGAATACTCCAGTGTAGTGAATTAATTCCCCTCAAAGAGTAAAAAAATTATTTCGTGAGAGCTTCAAACATTTGAATAATGGTAAAGATACACTCTGGTTTATTTCATTTTGTATAAAGGCATATCAACATTTGCTGGCTATTTAATGCAAAAAACCTATTTGGAGATAAACTGTGGTGTTACTATTTAATCCATAGCCAGTGATAAAAGGTTTTCATACCCTTCGAAAGTGGATTAATCCTAAAATGAAAATAGTACTGCGACTGAAATTCGAACTCACTTACTTTGATGTCAAATTCTACTACATTAGATACTACATCCCGCGGACTCACCTAGTAAAAATATGTTAGCTTAGCGTAAAAGTTAGAAACAATAATACTAGAGTCATTAATAAAAAGGCAAATATGATGCATGTTCTAAACTATTAACTATTCCAAAACTAATTGTTTGGAAATTATACCAAAAGTTAGGATAGAGAAAGATGTTAGAAATGAAAATGATCCTTTCAGACAGAATAAACGGTCAGTGGAATCAGAGTGTGTCTCTGCAAAAGGAACAGGAAAATTAAAAGCTCTGATATATGTTGTATTCTATTTACTAATCTAAAACCAATTGTTTGAAAATCTTCCTAAAGGTCAAGAGGGAGAAAAATGTTACAAAAAAATCGTCATGACAGACAGGTAAAAAAGTCAGTGGGATTAGCGTGAATCTCTACAAAATTAACGGGAAAATGAAAAGTTAAAGTTTTAATGAAATATAGGCGTCGAGTGGATCAATCTACAAACTTAAAAACCTCCGTTTTTAAATGGTTTGTTTAGTTTGATGAGTTTTATGGCACATCAAGTGAGGTGGATGATTTAACACCAAATTCTGTTTAAACAAATAAAGATATACATAATTTGTGAGCAAGTAGATTGGTGTAGTATAATGGCATATCGACCATTGTAGGTCAATTAATGCCAAATCGTTTTTATACATATAATGATATATGATTTCTTTACATATTTTGAAAATAACATCTTTAAATATGCCTATCTCATTTTTTTTGCACACTGGTAAATGTTAAATGGTTTGTTTACACGCAGTCAATGGTTTAATTACAGTTTTTTGTTTACATACAGTTAAACGATCAGAAAGTTCTATTTCAAGCGATTCAGTTTAGTATGTCAACAAAGATAAATGGTTCCAAGTATTGCAATGTTAACACTAATAATTTAGTTTAGCATAAGTGCATTTTTTCCTGTTTACACACAGTTAAAACAGTTAATTTAAAACAATTCAGTTTAGCGTTATAACAAAGTTTAGTTCTATTGACCCATAGATTAGACCTTATCAGGTGCTACCACTCTGGGCTAGAGTGAATCTGGGAGCGATGGAAATAAAAGGGTATTTCGCATTCCACAAACCTCCAACATTACTGAAGTTTCACTCTCAAATTGTTTAGCATTATTATCAAGACACTTGTTGGGGTGGGGTTCTTACCCCTTTGCAGAGATACAGTTCGTGTATTCGACAGCCCCACGTTTTTATATGGGATTTTTATCACTCTGTTAATTAGAAGATTATTTCTAATTAATTATAAAATATAAGTCGAGCCAATAACTTCAATCCTATTTGTGTATTTTGCTCTCTCTCTCTCTCTCTCTCTCTCGTAATATATATATATATATATATATATATATATATAAAGAGAGAGAGAAGAGGGTAGAGAGAGGGTGAGATAGATAAACTGTCGACTAAATCATGCAAAAATGAAACTAACACTGTCATTTCGCCTTATGCAATTAACAAAAATACACAAAATTATCTTAAAATACTCTGGATTAAATTTATTCATAGATTCAGGGTGATGTTACACACATTTTCATAGAGCCATGAAGGGTTTCTTCTATTAGTGTGTCATAGCAGAGTGACTTGCTGACACATATATGATCTGCCCTCTCCAGCTGCCACACTCTCAATTCAGGTCAGCTCTATCTCTTTCAGGCACTTGATGTTAGCCAAAGAGTTTAGTGTGAGTCCATGTGGAAATATTAATGGAGATATAACGTCAAAATCACTCGTGATCACTCCAAGCACCAAGATGTTGAGTCAATGCTCTGTTTTCAGTAATATGAATGTGAAACTGTCCACAAGATTTACACCGAAACACAGTGAAATATGAAATAATCCCTGCTCCTACACACTAACATTTATATATATACACACACACACACACACACACACACACACACACACACACACACACACACACACACACACACACACACATATATATATATATATACATATATATATATATGGCAATAATGATAGAAATTGCTGTCA
This sequence comes from Sepioteuthis lessoniana, assembly GCA_963585895.1. Taxonomy (NCBI): domain Eukaryota; kingdom Metazoa; phylum Mollusca; class Cephalopoda; order Myopsida; family Loliginidae; genus Sepioteuthis; species Sepioteuthis lessoniana. The sequence continues at coordinate 122,303,206 of OY757909.1, read as the reverse complement.
TTTAGGTTATTCCCATTGGTTTTCTATTTGGCATTAAAAAACAGATAAGTTGCAAAATATTTTTATTTAATACCTGAACATTTTGGCTTTAAGAAAGTGTACTTTAAAGAAACAAGATTTTATCAAGTAAATTAAAGGTATATTTTCATCAAGTCATGCAGAGGAATATATGAAATAACCTAATATTGAGGGGAAATATTTCAGTCTAGCTTCTTTTAGAATTATTCAAATTCCATGAAAGAAAAGAATAGTCTTCATTATTAAAGTCTGCTAACTTATAATGTAGAATACCACGTTTCTGTATGTTTATGAGTTATTCTCGACTTATAGTGGGTGTCCTCGTGGTGTAATTGTTAAAACGATGAACTGCAGAATCGTAGTAAGCTAGTCCGAAATCCAGTCGCGCTATTACATTCACCTTCGGGCAAATACTCTTGGGAAAGGTATTAACCACCTTATCCTCCCAGCTAGGGGTTAAATAGTACCACTACTGTTCTTCTAGGAGAATAGCTTTGGCAATAAATAACCTACAAAGTATGATATGCCTTTAAAATAAGAAACCAAACCTCACCTTATAAACTATCACACCTACAGTTATATATTTAAAAATGGATCATCATAAGATATCGAACAATGTATGCATCGGACATCGAGTTTTGGATACTGGCTTTCAAACTAGAATGTACGCCCTATTAGCAGCAAGTCAGATTATGCTGCTTTCGGCTTATATATATATATATGAAGGTAGCAGGAAAAAAATAATACCAAATACATTCTTACATAACATTTAACATGGATGATTCCTAATGATCTATACATATGAAAACTTATTTGTTGCGTATTTCTCAATAAACGGGAGGTTTTGTCTCGTTTCTTTGAAAAATCCTACATTTTCTAATATTTTTCCACGTGCCAAACACGTTCTGATGACTTTTGAATTTTGAACGCTATATGCATGTTTATCTATCTTTTCGTTGTATATTTCTCATTTGCTCCTGTCATCTCAACAATCACCCATCGATATTGTGAACTATTTTATGTCCAAGTCCTGACGATGGTTATTATAACCGAAACGTTAACGTCGACTTCACATCATGATATATTCCCCTATTTGGATTATATTTTTTTCCTGCTACCTTCATACTGTCGGATTTTATCCATATTTACTTTCATATATATATATATATATATATATATATATATATATGTATGTATATATTCCTTACTTCTCCAGCAGTGTTCCGCATGTCCTCCTGTGGACCATTTCACACGTACGAGCAAGTGTTGGGCACCAGCTTGAACCTACCTACAACAGCTCTTATCTTATACAGGATGTAGCGTAGAAGACCTATCGAAAGTGATGGACTTTTGAGACGAATTGCGAGAGAGGGTCTGGAAAATCGATGCTAGCAGCACGTCATATATATATATATATATATAGGCTGAAGTACCCGGTCCATAACTTGGCTAAAAGGATTTTATGAACATCAGTGAGTGAAAGGGAAGAGAGAAGTAAGCTAATAATTAAAAAATGTGTCTTTATTTGTAGTTGAAACATTTCGCCAATTAACTTATATAAAAAAAATATTATTTTATGTTTTCAGTATTTTTTCTTTATCTTTCCACATTTAAAATATGATATAAAAATGTCTAACCCTATACTGGTGAAAGATTAAAATTATATTCTTGAATTTTATATATATATTTTTTAATTCTTAATTTTCTTTCTTTCATTTTTTTAATCTATTTATTTATTACTAATCTATTTTTTCTTTTCTTTTTCTTTTTCTTTTAATTTTTTTTTAGCAATTAGAGTTCAGTTTCTGCACATTTTTTGCTAATAACAATAAAAAAAAACAATATATATTTTAATCAAATTTTTATTTATCCTCTAAAATCTTCACATTACAAGAAAGCAAGAATTCACCAAATACAATATTCTTTTATTTTAGGATGTTTTAATTACATTGAAAATATTATTTCAAAGAATGTAACTCTAAAATCCAGTGTGGTTTGTCGTAGTATTATTATTCTATTTTTTTTAAGTCGTTTTTTATGTCAAAAATTTAAATTCGTTTCCTAATTACAAATCAAGTTCCAGTGATAAGATATGTTTTTGTTAAATTTATTTTATATTTCATCCCGTAAAAATTTAAATATAAAAAGAAGTTTAAAAAAAAAAAGGTTTCCTTACTTTTAGGTAGAACATTTTGCATAATTCAAATCAAAACTACTAATTTATTCTATAGTTAACTTGTTTGTTATTCTTTTGTGCTGCATGGATTAAAAAAAATATATATATTGTTCTGAGAAATATGAAAATTATTCGTTTAAAATGGGTTTTAAGTTATTAATCATCATCGCTTTCCCTTGAGTTTTTCTATCATTTTTTTTCTCTTTTTAATCCTCTTAAGATGTAACATTACAGGTAGGCTCAATAAAAAGATTTTATGAAAAGAAACTAAGAATTTAAAAGCTAAAATTTTCGAATTGCGAACTTTTCATTGTGGGGTTGGGTTACATTTAAAATAGTATTTTGAATAAACGTACGCCTTGGTTTGAAACGTTTTCATGGTGTTTTTAGGTCAACAAAAAAAAAAAAAAAATCAAGAATTTTCTTAGACAATCAATACACAATTAGAAAACCATGATTTTCGAAAAAGCTTTAAGTTCAAATGTTGCCAATCTCATCCGTATGATTTGAACATGTTGGGTCTTAAGAAAGGAAAAGTTAAACTTTTTTTGTATCTACCTATAAAGAACTATGAAGAGTTCTACAAATCGACTGATTTCAATTATCAAATTATTTCATTTAATTAGGAAAAAAATATAAAGTAGACCTTGTACTTTCTTTACTGCAAATATATTAAAGTGGGGGCACGACTTCAATGCCCAATAAGATCTCCTTTCTGAATTATAAGTCGACTATACAAACTAAAACAGACGCGACTCCTATATATATATATATATATATATATATATATATATATATAATTAACTTAAATCGCGAGTCGGAAATCTACTAAAGTTTCACGTTATCGGATCATCAGTCGGGGTGAGACTTCCTGATGATCCAATAAGGTGAAACTTTAGTAGAAGATTTCCGACTCGCGATTTAAGTTAATTTTATAATTGGCTCCACTCGTGTTGAGCACTCTTGTAATTGTAGCATTGCAGTGTTCGCGGAAAGTTTTAGTTTTCTTTTGACCAACTGACTGCATATCCCTTGATTTTTTTCAAGGGGTCTGATGAGGTTGGCCTTTTCTTTCTTTTTGACCTATAATATTTTTTCTTTTTCCCCCGGGCGGTGATTCGAGATATTCTTATCTCTTGTTCCTGGCGTTTTTTTTTTCTTTTTTCTGGTACCGTGAATGCTGGTAGATTTTAGATTAGTATATATATATATATATATAGATATATATTGAAGAGAGAATATTCAGGCAGCAAGTTATTATTCAAACAAGTTTTGTTAAAGACGATGGAACACTGTTTATTATTTCTAATTTCTTTTTTTAAGACTCCTTGTATTTTTTTTAGTGTTGGGATCTAGACAGTAAAGGGATTGTCCCATATTTTCTGCCCAAGCACTTTCGACCATACTTTTAGTCTTCATCAGTGGTAGGGTAGTTTTGAGTTTATTATTTAAGTTTTTACTGTTATTATTATAACAGAGTAGCGTTTTTTTTCAAGTTGTCGGTTGTAACATTTTCAGCATTTTGTTTTAAATCATTTGGTTGGAAAATGGTTGAATAATAGAGTTAATGATTTTTAGTTATTAAAATATTTAATTTTTTGGTGCCTGTGTGAAATGCTATTTTATTTATTTATTTATTTATTTTTTTTTATGCATATTGCTTCTAGGATTGGTAATCATATTTTTATTATTGTTTTTTATATATAAATATAACCGGCTCACTGGTCTAGTGGGTAGAGTATTCGCCAAAAGTCCGGGAGACCTGGGTTCAATCCCATGTCAAGTTATACCAAATACTTTAAAAATGGTACTTGATACATCCTTGCTTAACACTCAGCAATATACGGTACGTATCAAGGGTAAAGTGGTGCAATCTTGGGAAAGGAGTAGCGCCCTCCCCTACAATTCGGTGTTGTAGCTATTGAAAAGGGAGCCTTTTGGTCGCCCTTGACTACGGTCGACAAATTTACTTATATATAAATATTGTATTATCTGTGATAATCTTCCCTACATCGGCAGATATAAGTTGGATAGTGCTATTCTTGTTTTATACTTAAATATTGTTTTATGGCGCTATTTTCAGAAATGTGATAAGTAAGACAACGAGCTGAAAAAACGCTGAAAAAGTTCCAACTGACAACTTAAAATATATATATATATATATATATATAAGTAAAAAAAGTAATATTGGCGACTGTAGTCGAGGGCAACCAGAAGGCTACCTTTTCAATAGCTACAACACCGAGGTTTAGGGGAGGGCACCACTCCTTTCCATGGATTGCTCCACTTTACCCTTGATACGAACCTTATATTGCTGAGTGTTATGCAAGGAGGTATCAAGTACCAATCTGGTATGACGTGACCTGGGATTGAACCCAGGTCTCCCGGACCATTGCCGAACACTCTGCCCACTTGACCCCAATATATATATATAAGTTTGTGTGTGTGTGTGCGTACATCTGTATGCATGTATAGATGTATCTATGGATAAAAAGTTAATTTATTATAATCAGCCATGGTAGAATGATCTATTGCTAACTATTTAAATAAGACTAATCTAATTCTATGTTGTAATAATAAAAATAGTGATTTTCTATTTTTGTCTTAGATTTAGACTGTTTTCTTTCAAGGAAAAGAAGAAAACCTAAATATTTATTTTAATTTAATAATAACTAAAAATACATATTTAAAGTACACTTACTCCGTACATCATCGAACAACGAAATCTCACTGTATCTCTTACGCATCCCAGAGTTATTACATTGAATTTTAAGGAGGTACCCGTGGTGTAATGGTTATCGTCGTAGGAAATGGACACGGCGACATGAGTTCAGATCCTGGACGAGATTGATTGCATTTCACATAGCAATAATATGAATCCAATTATTCTCCCTCCAGCTATGGGTAAATAGTAGGACAGACTAGGTTCTTCAGCCTTGGTGAGGCAACTAGTCTAGCAGAAGGAAAACTCTGAATTCAAACCTGTCAAACTCCGCTTAAAAATTGATCTTGTGTCATATCCCGCTCGAGCGGAGGGGTTGGTAAATATGATTACATTGAATTAAGCAACAAGGTTCTCTAAATGCTTTGCATTCCCGTCCATCCCAAGGCAGGTGTAGTCTAATAGCTTAAAATCCTCTTCAGGTTACAAATGTTTCCAATCCTGAAATTAGCTCCTTTGGAGTCATTCCCAGTGTGCCAATTAATGTAGACATGACCTCCAATCAAAATGTTTCTCAAGATATTAGTTAGAGTTTGGTATCTTTTCAATATTTCGCTCTCCTGTGGTTTTATTTTTTGATCGGCTGAGATCTAACGGATCGTCTTACACTATATTTCAGGGGTGGCTAAATCACGGATCGCCAGTCTCATGAGGGTTCTTTGACATTTAATGTACTGCTCAGTGAAATATGTTCGTAGATTTCCTTTGCTCAGAAGATTTGATTTAAAAAGTATTTAAAAACAATTAAAAAGTTTTCAGTTTTTTAATGATTTATCTGGTTTGAACTTTAGCTCCAGTAAACTGGAATCGAAGTATGATAGTAAAAAAATAATTCAGAATGCAAATCCTAGCTGAGGATTCAATAAATAAAAACCAATCAGTTGTCCTGTCATCAAAAATTAGAATAAGCTCACTGTATCCCGAAAAGAGAAGTAAAATAAGAGGTGAATATGATAAGTTTTCAAACTTTTTTTGTATGGGCATTTAAACTCGTCGTAGACACTTGCAAATTCAGTATGTTATTGCTATACACCTTATGAGATGACTGACCAATTTTTATGATTTCAACTTCAAATGAGCAGCTACAGAAGCAATTGGAATACACCCTACTAAAGTCTGAGTGTCACAGCTGGTGAATTTCAAAAATGCAATCTGGACGTAAGTACACTTTACAAGAATGATATGCAATAAAACTCCACAGAAACGTATGGAATACTTCAGACTGCTTTTGACCATCTTGCATGAATCGAGTATCAGTTTCTGAGTGGCATAAGAGATTCAAGAAAGGCAGGGAGTCTGTGAGGGATGATGAGAGGTGTGGAAGGAGTACGGAAGTCAATATACCAGAGTTGATTGGCCAAAGGGTTAGGGTTAGGGTTACTATGTTGAGGTTTTAAGGGAGTTCAGGAAGAGATTCCGTCGGAAGAGCCCAGCACTCTTCAAAAGAGGTCAGTGGCATTTCCACCAGGACAATGCCCCAGTCCACAACTCCATCCTTGTCATAGACTATTTGACCAAAATGGGCATCTACACAATTCCTCAGCGTCCCTATAGTCCAGACGTTGCTCCCTGTGACTTTTGGTTATTCCCTAAGCTCAGAGGTTGTCGTTATGAGACAATTGAGGTGATGAAAGAAGCTGTGACAAAAGTCATTGACATGCTCACACAAGAAGACTTCTATGGGGCCTTCCAGGAGTTTTTCGAACGGTTTAACAAGTGCATTGCAGCCGGAGGAGACTACTTCGAAGGGGAGTCGAGTTTCATGTGTGTACTCTCAATAAAAGTGCCCATATGAAAAAAATCTGGAAACTTATCGTATGCACCTCGGACCATTGACGATTAGGACATCTGATGGAGAAGTTCCAGTTTTCGAGATCTAGCGAAGGTGGAGAATCACTTCATTGATATTATTCCTAAGTACATTTTGAACCAGAGTGTTAGTATTTATTAGGTCCAATCTATGTATCAAATAGATCTATTTGAAGAAAAATAGTATTTAATAGGCATACATTTTGCCAAATAAATGTAAATTATTTTAATTAAAAACAGTTACTTGAAGTTGTAATTGTTAACTAAGAATTATAATTAGCTACTTGTAACATATAGCAAAGAGCAAACAAATTAATTCTATTGTTTAGAACTTATAGGGGTAATATATTTGGTGAATATATTTGGTCCCCCACAATTTATGTTGGTATATATTTGAAAAAGTAAATGAAATAAAGATGTGAAACGACGCTCACATAAGAAAATTTAAAACAAAGCAGTATGAACAAAATTAACTTTATATATCAACAACTACATTAAATGAAATATTTCAAAACATTACGAGTTTTCTACTACGATCCGTTAAAATATTCCTCCGTGTGTGTGTGTGTGTGACTAACACGAATACTATGAAAAAAAGACTAAATAATAAAAGTGTCCTGTAGATTATAAAATGCATGTTGACTAAGTATTTCTACAGAATTTTAATTATGTATGTTTGGAGGAACGTGTCTTCTCCCATGTTGGTTGGTTGTTTTTTTCGGTGGTTTGACGAAATTTTTGTGGTTGTTTTCGAGGCTGGAGTAAGTCTAACGATAAGTTAGAGCAAGGAAGAAAATAGTTGAAGAGGTTATACATTTTTGTGGGGTTGAGTGCTGGAAGTCAAATGTAAGAGAGAGAGTATTTTGTCTCTGGAAGTCAAAATGGAAAGTATGAGTTCTTGAAAGAGGAGAGTATATATAGGCAATTCTTGTTATGCAGTCGGCTCCAAAATCGCGGGACAAAATCAATATTGCGGACGTAGTTGTGAGCACTAACCACGTGACTTTCCTGACCAATAGGTTCCCGAGACTGATTAGTTAACCGACGTCCACCATCTTTGTTTCGGGAACAAGTGGCATCACGGCCATTTTAAAATATAGGAGTGTAAATCCTATAAACTAATAATTTTAAGCCGAAAAATTAGTTGACAGGAATTCTTGAAACCATAAAACTTTGAGGGGAAAACTTTCAAGAAAAATCAGCACGAAAATGTAAATATAAATTTACGAGGAACACGATTCCCCAATTCCACAGTAGGGTGTTTTCTTTCTCAATCTTTTCATGTCAATTTTTTATTCACATCTACCATTTTCCTTTCTTTCTTTCTTTCTTTCTTTCTTTCTTTCTTTCTAATCGCATCCTTTAATTTACGACTTTTCTTAGTTTGACAGTCATCATCTTTTTCCTTATTCTTCTTTATTTCTTTCTTTCATTCTTTCTTTTTTTGCCGTTTTTCTAATTCATTACATTTTTATTCCATTTTAGTCCTCCATTACTATCTTAATATATATTTCATTTATAAGCTTTTCATTAATGTTTTCCTTTTCCCTTTTTCTATTGCTATTGCTAATTATTAGACCTTTTTTTATAACGCCAGTCATTTTGCTTTCTACTCACCCTTTTGCATCTTTCATTCTTATTTCTGGCGTCATCTCCTCAATTTTGATTCGATTTCAACTTCTTTCTTTTACCTTCTCCCATAGCTTTATCATGTTTTTACTTCATTATTCCCTTCTTTCTTTTTTTCTTTTTTCTTTCTTTCTTTTCTTGTGGCACCATTTTTAATAATTTCCTTCTCTTCTAAGCCGTCTCTTTAAATGACATCCTCATGGCTGCACTGGCCATTTTCTCTTTGATCTCTTGATCAAATGGTCACCCAGTCTTTGGACAATGACTGCCAATACTCTTTTAAGTCTTATATACTAGTTTTGTTCTGTTTTCATTGCAGTGAATCCTGCTTCCGTTATCCGATTAGCCATGCCACATTGGACGCCGCTGAACAAAATTCCTCGTCACTTCAATCATAGACCTCTTTTAATCTGTGCAATGAAAAAGAATGAACAGCTTTCGTCTTATTTTCAAGAAGACATTTTAAACATGTGATGGAGAACCATAGCAGTATATTAGACCATATTCGCATGATTCTTTCTTTCCTCTTTGTCTACATTTTTCATCATATTTTTCTTCTTTACCTTCTACTTCTATAATTTCTTCCTTTTTTTATGTGGGTTTACTTATTGATTTTGGTAGTGTTTTTATTATTTATATGTTCGTCTGTTTATTGGCTAGTTCCTTTATTTATTCATTTATTTATTTATTTATCTATTTTTCTTTTTATCTATTTCTTTCTTTCTTTCTTTGATTTTTTTTTCGGTTTAGTTTCTTTTTTTTTTCTTGTTTTTTTTAAATTTTTCCTTTCAATTGGTTTCTGTTACATTTCTTGGATCATTTTTCTTTATTTTTCTCTCTATTTATTTATTTATTTCACAAAGTTTATAATTTACTCAGAAGCAGACGGCTTTAAACAGTTTTCCTGATTTAATTATTACAGAAAAAGTGATTTATATTAAGGAGTCTTCCTATTCAATATGAATCATTTTTAAACATGTCTATTTGACCCTCAGTTGGGCCCTAATAAATTCTTGCTATCCATGTCCTAATGGACCAGAGAATTTTGCGAATGAACACTTACTCCACATTTCCCAGAGCTTCAAAAGTGGAATTTTACCATAATAAACAGTTTAATTTCGTATCTAAAACTTCTAGGATAGAGTTAGTGCAATCAAACCTCCTGTGACATTGTGAATTTTCTGTATTTTCTTTTATTTTAAGCGCATCTACTTACTAAGTGGCATGTCGAGAGGAAAGCGTTAACTTGATGTTTGCTCTGCCCTGCTGAGTTAAAGCTATTTGTTCCTTGCCTACAAGTTTTCAATTCAGAGAGTATCTACGTAGACTAGTGAACGTTTGCAAGGCTAAAGATCTTTGTATAGCAATTTACAAAGCTTTTTGCTTTGATGTGGCACAAGGCCGAATGAATAGGGCGCCCAATGAGACTCGAACTCACTCGTGTAGGTGTGCTAGTCTAGCTTGCTAACCGTTACACCACCAGAGGTGCACACTATGTAACACTAATAGTAATTTACAAAGCTCTTTGCTTTGATGTGGCACAAGGCCGAATGAATGGGGCGCCCAAATCACTCGTGTAGGTGTGCTAGTCTAGCTTGCTAACCGTTACACCACCAGAGGTGCCCTAAAGATCTTTGTATATGCTACTATCTATTTGGTATGAATGATTTAAACTTTTCACAAGAACATCAACATGAACTGTCCTCGTGGTGTCATGGTTAAATCGTTGGACTTTTGAATCGTAGTATGCGAGTTCAAACTCGAGTCGCGCTATTACGTTCACTTTCGGGCAAATACTCTTGGGAAAGGTATGAACCCCCTTATCCTCCCAGCTATGGGTTAAATAGCACCACTAATGTTCTTCTAGGAGAATGGCTATGGCATTAAATAACCCACAAAGGTTGATATGCCAGTAAACAAAGAAACCAAACCAAACCATGAAATGAAACGTAAATATTTCACTTAGGATTTGAACTCAGTTCGGTGGGTCCATTTCCTACGACAGCTCTTACACTACGCAAGCTTCTTTTGGGGATCATTATTTATTACTGATACATTTTTCTAAAAAAAATCAATTTGTTTTCTATTAGGAACGTTTATAAAAAATCACAGCCGATAAAATAAAGTATTAACTGTCAAATCTACTCATCAATCTAATAATAGTAGCGTCTGATATTGGAAAAGTCTTAGAAGAAAAAGAAAATTATAATTTACTTATATAACTGCGTTCATTAAACAGGAGTTGAATTCTGTCTTTCAAAATCCATCTAAAATTTCCTGAGAAGTACCGAAAAAAATTAGGAATTTTTATGAAAATCACATAATAGAGGAATGGTAAAAATTAAATGTGTCAACATTTGGCAAATTTCAAGATAGCAATAAAGTGCAAAAGTCATGTATTAGCTTGGGTCGTTTAATGAGGAAAGCAAAATGATTGGATCTCAAAATCCAAATTGAAAGTTTAGGGACAATTTTTCTAATATATCAACAATAGAATCGAAAGTATAAAACGCTGAAAGGAAGAGTCGTTGCGGTTAAGATAAAAGAAACAAGAGAAAACTTTTACAAAAGTTTTATATTGAAATTTAAAAAATAAAACCTTATAGCAACTTATATAAGACGAATCAGCTCGGTCGATAGATTGTTTGATTTAAACGGCTTCTCAGCCCGTCTAAGAATATTCTATTCTCATAGGTTAGGGAATTGCTTTCATTGTAAGTTAATATATATATTTTTGTGCAGTTTTTTTTTTTTCCGCAGTGATATGATATCCTATTGAATACGAATAATTCTAAAAATATCTTTTTAACCCATAGGTGGGACCCATACAGCCCTTTCAACTCTGGAAGTAATAGAAATAAGGGTTTACTCAACAGACTGTGATTATTATCAATGAAGGATTACTTCACACTCTTAAGAGGAACAGAACTGGAACCTGACCATCAGATGCAGTTTAATCTTATAACCCGGGCACCATGCCCGGGAAGTTTTTTTAACCTTATGAATAATTAGATTGTAGCATCTTTAGTGCACTTTGTTTATGTTTCATGAAATATCTTCTCTTGTGGGTTATATGATGCCTCATCTTTCATATATATATTATGAAAATAATTTCTACATGGCCACGAGCGACTTTCACCAAACGGCTCTTCAGGAGATTTTGGCTAGAATACAATAATAATTTGATGATATGTTGCGTATGTGTTATATCTACTATAGTTATCCGTGATAGTACGTACAGAATAAAAATAATGAAGGGGTTACAATAATAGTTAGGATTTTTATGTTGATTACCACTGAAGAGCAAAGTGTTGTTATTATAAAGTTAAGGAAATTGATAGTGGGTTTGGGAGGTTTCGGTAATATTTAGGGGGTTGTGATGGCTATTTTTATAAGTTATCTTTTTTGTGTTAACGTCATATGATTTATACGCTATTGTAGTAAAAGACAGAGTGTCCGTGGTAGATCAGATGAATGTAGAGTGTTGAGGCCTATTATTAAAGCTCATGAAAACATAATATTAACAGATCGTGGAGGCGTAATAAAATTAGATACATTGACGTCTAGCATCCGGTTAAAACAACGCGCTGCGCATGTAACTTCACATACACATGCACTATATACCACTTACCCATACACACACAATAATACGCAACTATATCCCACACAAACCCACACGCATACACACTCTCACAAAGACACGTAAAGATTCCTACACAATCCCTACTGTTTTTGACTGTATTTTCCGATTTTCGATTCATTTCATTTTGTTATCTGCCTGATGATTGCTGCTTTGTACAAACTTCATGAGACCCAGGGGCCGCACACAGACTTCCATGGCATTGAATATATAAATCTAATTTATTTATTTATTTATTTATTTATTTATTATTATATAATAGCTCTATCCTCGATATTGAGCGCTCTCGATATTATATTGCCTGTGGTTCGCCACAAACCGACAGAGTCCTTTTGTGACAAAACGAAAGCTACTACTTAATGCCTTATAATTTCCGAGCAGACGTTGTTCACTTGTTAGCTGAGTGGCATGATACTTAGTCTAACGTAAAGTTGAGCGGGTTTCGAATACAGCTTTAAGCGTCGTACGTGTCTAGCCACACTGAAGAGTTGTATTACAACGAAACAGTTTCTCTGTGGATGACAATATATATATATAGGATTTGTGAGGGAATAGTTTGTAATATTTTTAAACGAGTCAGAGCTTCTTAGTTGGCACGCATTTAAGTGGTTTCAAGTATTCTTATTTATTGTTTTCACACGTTTAGATTGCTTCAATTATTGCTATTCAATATTAATTAAGCAACTTACCGTCAGTCGTTTGTTTACAAACACTTAATTGTCTTCAAGTATAGAAAACATTAGACATTTCTATATGAACCATGAATGAGACCTTAATAAATACTACCACTTCGTTTCAGAGTGTACCTTGGATTAATGGTAATGAAGGGGTACTCAATATTTCTCAGAACTCCAGGTCTGGAGATTCACCACTAGAGTGTACCTTGGATTAATGGTAATGAAGGGGTACTCAATATTTCTCAAAACTCCAGGTCTGGAGATTCACCACTAGATGGCTTTATATCATATCCAGGGCATTCCTTAGGCGAGATTTACCACTCTTTAGAGATGAAGTCAGCTTATTCTATTGCCCCTGCCAATTGGGCTGTACCTTTTTAACATTATCCTTTGACATGAAATTCATAATTTTCACTATTTGGGGCTTATGATACTTTAAAACGCAATGCAGAAGAGAAAAACACAATCTTTGCATCAAAAGTCTTCAGATAATCTACGATTATCGACAATGATGCATCATGTATAGTATTGCCTTATAAAATTTACAGGAAACTGAAGATATTATCCTTGCTTTTCAACTGGAAATTTCCCGGCTGTATACTCAGAATACAAGCACTACGACTATGGATGTTAGCGTGTGCTTAAAACATGGACATGGCTCTTCAATCAATGTCAGATGGTGGATGGAAGCCTAACGCAAATCAAAAGTGCCAGCGTAAACTCTGTCGGGTTTTTAATAGTAATAATATATATTTTTATATATTCGTTTTCTTCCACAATTATATATATATATATATATCCGTTTATCCCTAATTATAATGCAAATTTGCTGACAGAGAAATGAATCCATATGTTTTCATATATATATATATATATATAATTCTTTGTGTGTGTGTGCGTGCGTGTATTTGTGTGATCATGTATTATTTGAAAATTGCTAATTTACATACATATTAAATTTACTACTTGTGCATATATATATATATATATATATATATTATATATATTATTGGTGAGACTCCAATTTTGAATATAAACAGATTGCAGATATATTCGGTAGATCTTTTTACATCATTTGATTAAAATATGCTGAATATTTCAAAAAGTTTGCCGCGTTTCTTTTTCCCAATTTTTTTAAAGCTCAAAACCATGCACACAAACTGTAAAAGATTTCTAAGAATAAACCTTCTCAGTAGAGAAAAAAAAATTAAACATGACATTAGTCTTTTTTGGCAAAAGATGGCTGCCCTGAGCCTTATCGAACAGCTGAATTCTCTGTCTTAGGAAAATTTTCAACAAAAGACAATATTGTTGACTTTTGTAAATGTACACTTGGAAAATTTCACTATTTTTTATCATATGTTTGTCATATTTATAACTGAAATAAATCTCAACATCGTTTGTCCTTGGAAAGCAACATTAATGTCTGCGTACAAAGAAAGATATGTTAGGACTGAGCCGACAGTATTACGTGTAATTCATTTACGTTACTAATATAGTAGAATAAAATGTATGTATGCACCTTTCGTGTATTATATATATATATATATATATATATATATATATATATATATATATATATATATATATATATATAATGGCTACTAATAATAATGCCAACTCAAACCAGCAGTCTAAATCTGATAAATCTTTCGCATATTCGATTACTATTGTGAGTTTCGATACTTTGCTTTTTTTTTATATGGATGACCTTGAAAATTCCCGATTGGAAAGTAAATTCACATATGATAGGAAAAAATATCAAAGAACAAAAAATATCGATTAGTTATAACCAGTGTTAGCCAATGGTCCGAGAGACCTGGGTTCAATCCCAGGTCGCGTCATACCAAAGACTTTTAAAATGGTATTTGATACTTCCTTGCCTAACACTCAGCATGATAAGGTACGTATCGAGGAAAACCAGGGAAAAGAGTAGCGTCTTCTCCAACGCCTTGGTGTAGTAGCTATTGAAAAGGGAGCCTTTTGGTCACCTTCTACTACGGCCACCCACTTATAATGCCAGCACCACAATTATTGTGGGTGTCGACCAACTAAACTTATTTGATAAACATTTTAACAAGTTGCGTCCCTTATCCAAAGTTTTAAAATAATCAAAGATCTATTCTCGTGAATTGAATAACCATGACCAGAAAATTCGGTGAACACCTGCGTGCAACATAGGGAAACACTGGACAGCTGTTTCGACTTTATTAGGTCTCATCAGTTGTGTATACCATGATCTCCCTCACTAGAAATCGAACCAGCGAACATGGAATGCAGAGCCGAAACTCTACCACACAACCCACAGTCCTCAAAGCACGCATGTGATGCCGAATAAACTAGACATCATAACTGCGCGCCCAATTAACCCGAATGTGTCTTGCAAGTTACATTCGTAATCTTTACAGAGGACACGGTCATGGACATTTAATTCACAATATAATTCCTTTCCTTAAAACTAAAATGTACATGATCTAATCTTCTTAAAAGTATATGGACAAGCTTTTTTATGGACCATAATACTAAAAACGTCAACGCTAACAACAATTATAACTTGAGGTAACTGTCGTTTCGGTGAGGATTGTCCTTTGAACAGCGAATGCATTAATGATTTTACACACACACACACACACACACACACACACACATATATATATATATATATATATACAAGGATCATTAAATAAGTTTCCAGACTTTTTTCGTATGAACACTTATATTGATAGTACACACATGAAACTCAAGTCTCCCTCGAAGTAGTCTCCTCCGGCTGCAATGCAATTGTTGTACCGTTCCAACAACTTCTGGAAGGCCCCATGCAAGTTCTCTTTCATCTTCTCAATGGTCTCATAACGACAGCCTCTGAGCTTAGGGAATAACCAAAAATCACAGGGAGCAAGGTCTGGACTATAGGGACGCTGAGGAACTGACTTGATGGCCATCTTGGTCAAATAGTCTGTCACAAGGATGGAGTTGTCGACTGGTGCATTGTCCTGGTGGAAATGCCCCTGACCTGTTTTGAAGTGTGCTGGGCTCTTCCGACGAAATCTCTTCCTGAACTCCCTTAAAACCTAAACATAGTAACCCTACCTCTACCCCTAACCCTTTGGCAAATCAACTCTGGTGTATTGACCTCCTTACTCCTCCCATAACTCTCATCATCCTTCAAAGACTCCCTGCCTTCCTTAAATCTCTTATCTCACTCAAAACCTGATGCTCGATTCATGCAAGATGGTCGAAAAGCAGTCTGACGCATTCAATACATTTCTGTGGCATTTATTCTAAGTTTTAAACAGAATTTTATTGCATATCGTTCTTCTAAAGTGTCCTCACCTCCAGATTGCATTTTAGAAATTCACCAGCTGTGACAATCAGACTTTTGTAGGGTGTATTCCAAACCTGCTGTAGCTGTTCATTTGAACCTGAAATCAAAAAAATTGGTCATTCATCTCATAAGATGTATAGCAATAACAAACTGAATTTTCAAGAGTGTACGACAATTGTAAATGCCTGTACCAAAAATCTGGAAACTTATTGAAGGCTCCAAGTATATATATATATATATATATATATATATATATATATATATATATATGCCACATTTCAGTAAATGTTGATGCTGATAACTTGAAACTGGCTACTTTATACCACGAGTATATGACGTTGTTTCCTGGGATCAAGCGAGAACAAATCTCCTGAAAAGTAAAATTAGAGTTTCCGTTTATATTCACTGACGTTATTTTGTATAATAAAAACCAAAATTTGGTGAAATCATAAGAAAAAGCTGTTTTTGACTATTCCTCAATTAACGTCAACCTGAATGCCTTAAAATTCAGTGTTGTATTTGCTGAAATTTGCATGGGTTATACTCATTTGTCCTCAAAATGTTAAGGAAGCACTCGTAGCGTAATTGTTAAGGTTGGAGGAAGTATACACGGTGACCCCAGTTTAATTTCTAGACTGGTTGCATTTTACATTGGCTAAATTATTTATACAACTATTCTCACTCGAGCTTTTAGTGTATAGTAGACCGATGTAGGAAGGAAAATGAATTAAAACCTAAAAAAAATAGTTTTAGAATTGACCTTGTGTCACTTCTTACTTGTGCGCAGGATTTGATTAAATATATTTTCGATTTTATATTATTCACGATGAAGACTGATTCTTTTAATAAAATCAATAATGTCAACGTCTAAACAATTTCTATTCCTTCGTGGATTTACACTTCTTTTCTAAAACCAGAATCTAAGGAACCGTTCGAAGATTCTCCACTCATTAGGGATACAATCTTTTCTTTCCTATTCAACTAGTTCGTCAGTTCATTCACCTGAGCCAGAATTTCATTCTCTTCTGTTCTAATTTCATTTTCTTATTGTAGGGGAATACCAATATTCACTATTAGACAAATGTTTAAAAAAAGGGCATGCAAAATCAAACCCACCAAAGACGATTGTTTGCATATAAACGAATCTAGATCAAGTGATCGTATTTACATGCATTTTTTTCCAGTTTGTTTCATTCTGCCTCAAATTTAATGCTAATTTACCATAAAACCGTTAAAATTTTCAAAGAAATAGAGAAAATAAATTTACCAAGGAAAGTGATTCATCTTGACTGGATTCGATGATTTGGTAGAATTACATGTGTCTACAAGACAGATTCACCCCTCTCCCAAACCTCTCTCTCTCTCTCTCTCTCTCTCTCTCACTATATATATATATATATATATAGTTTCATTGGCAAAATTCCCAGTCAAGTACAGTTTTTGCCGAGTCGGATTTATTTTCTCTTCTTTACTTCGGGTAATTTTCAAAATTCACTAATTATTTCCCCGTTTTGTCGATATCATGCTCTTATAATTTGACTCGTATGACAGTTTATTTTCCCATTTTCGTACTAAATTTTTCCCCTTTAATAAGAGATTAATTTTCATCTCGTTGATTTCAATCAAAGAGTTTCGAAACGAAGAATATGAATGACGAAGAAAATTAGTCTCGAGACACAAATAATTTAATCATTATGGTAGTTTTAATTTTATCTTAATCTAATAACAAAAAATCATAATATAGGCTTCTTCCCATCACTTGCTATATGTTGAATCATACCATAACTGTCCTTCTATAAGGATGGCTTTGGCATTAAAGGTTTGGTTTATTTGTTTTAATGGCATATCAACTCTTTTTAGGTTATTTAATGCCAAAGCCATGGTCCTAGAAGAATAGTAGTGGTACTATTTAACCCATAGCTGGGGGGATAATGGGGTTCATACGTTTCCCAAGGGTATTTGCCCGAAAGTGAACGTAATAGCGCGGCTGGAGTACGAACTCGTGTACTACGATTCCGCAGTCCATCGCTTTAACCATTACACCACGAGGACACCCCCTTTGGTATTAAATAACCATTGGAAGCTGATATACCATTCAATAAAGCAACCTAACCAAAAGTAAGCTACTTTCCTTCTATAAGAATGGCTTTGGCATTAAATAAACCACGAAGATTGATATGTTATTTCTTAAAGAAACCGAAAAAAAAATTAATTACTCACATATACATTGACTAACACACATACTGATGAACATACACATATACACACACTCATATGCACACACAGGCATTTACATACACATATGTGTTTGTGTACCCTTTTTATAAAATGTTTATTTACTTCTCAACCAATAGGACAAACATTTCGTTATTTCGTAAGTTATGCAATACTTTGGTTCTTTGCCCGAGCAAGTTGTTAGGAAAGCAAGCAGTTTGCCCATGCAGCTCATGTCGTCTCTTTCCAACATCGACGTTATCCAAGGAGAAGGGCCGGTGCAAATACAAATCAAATACAAATTAAAAGTCAGTCTGTCTCAAAAACTCTAGCACCTGACGCTGGCACTCCATTACGGCAAGTTACTCTACTATGCTGATAAGGGGTTTAATTTTACAATATTCCATGAATTTTACTCGGCGAATCTATTTTCTTGGGATGATAACCTCGTATTTTCAACTAATTTACAACCGATAAATATCAAGTAATTTCACTCATAGAAATACGAGTCTCTAACGAATGTTAAGAAGAGATTGTTACACCCCTCTTTTTTTTTTTTAAAGGAAATCGTATTGCTGCCAAGACAATTAGCATTCGAAATCTTAGCTTTTACAAAATTTCTAACACCGACTCAGATGACAAACAGATGGATATCCAAGTAACCCATTTAAACAGTGCAACCGTTTAAAAATTAAGTTAGAACAGATAAAGGCAAAAATGTGAAAAGTTTAGTTTATGTTGCTGAGTAAATTAAAAATGATCTGGTTACATTAAAAGTTTGCTGACTTTGAATTCCTGGTAACCCGATGAATTTTACGTATTAGAAAGCGGCTGATCTAAATATTTAATAATAAAAAAAACTCTTTGTGTGTGGATTTTTTTCTTTGTTTCGTGTGTTTGTAGGCAGTGTCTAGTTATTACAATATTAGTTAATTATGGAAATACTTCACCCCGAGAAGAATTGGGGATTAGCAAATTCAGAGTATGTTTACCTTGATTGTTAATCTATTTTCGTCTCATAAAGCTCTGGGAGGAGCAACAAAGAATTAATTATATTTTTTAGTCGATGAGTTCCATATTTTTCTTGAACATTGTTTTTATCATTATTTTCTCTATATACCTGGTGCATTCAATAGGTTTCCAGACATTTTTTGTACAGGTATTTAAAATTGTCGTACACTCTTGAAAATTCAGTATGTTATTGCTTTACATCTTTTGAGATGGATGAAATATTTTTATGATTTCAGGTTCAAATGAACAGCTACAGCAACAATTGGAATACACCCTATTAAAGCCTGATTGTCAAAGCTAACGAATTTCAAAAATGCAATCTGGACGTGAGGACTCTTTAGAAGAATGATATGCAATAAAATTCTGTTTTAAACTTGGAAAAAATACCACGGAAACGTATGGAATGCGCCAGACTGCTTCTGGACAATCTTGCATGAATCGAGCATCAGTTATTGAGTGGCATAAGAGATTCAAGAAAGGCAGGGAGTCTGTGAGGGATGACGAGAGGTGAGGGAGGAGTAAAGAAGTCAATACACCAGAGTTGAATGGCCAAAAGGTTAGGGTTAGGGTTACTATGTTGAGGTTTTAAGGGAATTCAGTAAGAGATTCCTAGGGAAGAGGCGAGCACTCATCAAATCGGGTCAGTGGCATTTCCACCAGGACAATACACCAGTCCACAACTCCATCCTTGTCACAGACTATTTAGCCAAAATGGGCATCAAGACAGTTCCTCAGCCTCCCTATAGTGCAGACCATGCTCCCTGTGACTTTTGCTTATTCCCTAAGCTCAGAGGCTATCTTTATGAGACAATTGAGGAGATGAAAGAGGATGTAACGAAGGTCATTGACATGCTCACACAAGAGGACTTCCATGGGGCCTTCCAGAAGTTATTGGAACGCCACAACAAGTGCATTGCAGCCAGAAGAGATTACTGATCCTCGTAGCTTTAAAAAACTACCATTAATTAAAATAACTTAAACTTGTTTATTTGAGGTATATTTTAAGAAGCCAGGCTGTACAGCAGTTAATGGGAAATGTTTTTATCTCATTTAATATTAGTTGCTACTAAATAAAAACTAGGGTGAACATCATCATAGTATAGTAATTTCATAATTTTTGCTAGGAGTAGTAAATATCTTATCTTGTTCTTCCTGGCAGTATATCGATTGGTGAAAATATATACTGTATTAAATCTGACTTACGCAATTCTATAGATATGCTGGATGATTATAATCCTCTACTTACGAAGGTCAGCTGAAAAGTTCGACTGCTGATTAAGATGTCCTCATGAAATATGACCTGATGAGATTTGTTTTTTTCAAAATATTCTCCTTGAGTCCCAAATTCTTTTTACATCGATATTGCAGTACTTGAATCCCAATCTTTATTATAATAAACAATCATATATGTCATCATATGAAATTTTCAACCTATGAACTTTTCTTGCCACACTCGTATTTCCATCTTTATATAAAAATACAAATCGAGCTATCTAGCCAGTATATCAGCCATATGTATGTATGTATGTATGTATGTATCTATCTTTCTATCTATCCCTGTTCATTCATATATTCATATCTACTTACATTGAATTATCCTGAAATGGGATCCCATATTTGCAAAAAATATGTTCGAAAATTCTATAAATCATTCTAAAGAATACTATTAATAAGAGATGCACAGAAAATAGGGTATGAACGATGAAAAAAATGTGTATAATTCCGTGAAGACATCCTTACATTCCAGCACATGGATTACTATCTATTTTCTTTATACAATGTTCACATTGGATTAATGTATATTTTGAAACTTACATAATAATTCTTAAATGAATATCACTGAGATTTGGCGAAAGGTTTCATGTTAACGTACGCAATGAGAGATGAACCTCTATCATTTTCAATAATATAATATCTTATAATATGATATAATAATGTACAAATATATGTATGCGTTTATATCTATTCAGGTACATATAGTTATCTATGTAGGGAAGGTGAAAAATCAATGAAGGATGCACTTTTTTTTTTACAAATACATCATTTTCACATAGCATTTTCGAATCGATAAGTATATATATATATATATATATATATATATATATATATATATATATATATATATGTGTGTGTGTGTGTGTGTGTGTGTGTGTGTGTGTGTGTGTGTGTGTGTGTGTGTCTGATTGTGTGTGTGTGAGATTGTTTTTCAGTTTTTCATATCTATTGATGAATATATGTTTACATATTTACACATACATGTCCGTATTTAAACGTTTTCATGTGTATGTACGTATGTATGTATGAACGTCTCTCTCTCTCTCTCTCTCTCTCTCATTGTAAATATGTTTCTCATATATATATATATATATATATATATATATACATATATATATATATATATATTTCACCCATTACATGTCTATGTAAATCTCTCTCTCTCTTCCCCCTTCTCTCCCTCTCTCTTTCTATCTATCTATCTATCTATCTATCTATCTATTCACCTTTATATCTATCTCTCCAATAAAAGAGCAATATTGTGTTAGATGGGAATTATGTATATCTAATATCATCTTCTTGCCGCCATTGACGTCTTCTCAACCTCATAAAGTTCCCCCCTTTTCACCCCTTCGTTCCGCGTCACGTATGAAAAGCAACATCAAGCGAAAAGCGAGTTTCCCTTCATCTAAGCTGCTAATTGAAACGGCATGGCCGGCATCTTACAATATTTCGCTATTCGTTTGTAGCATAATTATTGTGATGGTGATTGTGTTAATGATATGAAGATGAAAAGGATTCTTGAAAGTATTGAGAGACTTAATTAACGAGCATCATAATAAATCTGGTAATTAGCGATACAGTTTCGTGTGTAACTCTTCTCTCTAAGTTGTTGTTGATTGCCATACAAAAGACTCAGTCTTTGCTTGTTCATTGTGATTTGTAAAGCAGAGCAATCAACAGGAATGTTCAGGGAGAACTTAAGATGAATCGTAATTGATTCAGACAGTTTCTCGTTGTATACACAACAAGCATGTGTCGAGATTGACGGTTCTGTCAATGCTTTGTTGAAATTTAAGTCACCTTATTATTCCTTAACGCTTAGTTTTTGTGCTTTTAGCCTGGTGTTATATAGATAACACTGGTTAAAAAATCATCGAGACATACAGCTTATATATATATATATATATACATATATATATATATATATATATATATATATATATATATATATATATATATAGGCCAATGTCCGGTTATATATATATATATATATATATATATATATATATATATATATATTGGCGAACACTCTAACCGCTAAGACAATGTCCGGTTATATATATATATATATATATATATTTAGATTAGTATAGATTACTATAGATTATTAGAAGTAATTTCCTCGCGGAATTATTTGATCCAGATGACGTTCCTCTGTCTAGCAGCAGGTGAAGAGTGCCGTTGATACGCTACTGCGCACGTCCACCTTGTTTCACATCCACCATGCTGCATCCCAGATTTCCTATGCTGCACACCTTTATAACTCATACAACACTCTCCTTCGTCAGAATACGATATCCAGTGACAAGCTGAGGCAAAAATTTCTGAATGATTATCACGGTCACATGCTTATTTCTCCTATCCGGTTGGATCGGAATTCTTATTATTGAATAGTTATATATCTCTTTTACTAAATTTCTAAAGTTTTGATAATGTGCATTTTCCTTCTGAAAAGACTGAAGATTCTGCTTATTATTTCATTTTTCGTGTAGTTAACGTTATTTTGTTTCAATATTTTACTATATTACAGTAATCTTAGGCTCAAATTTTCGCTCTTTTCATTTAAGGTTTAGCATTTGTCTTTTAAATTTGTTTTAGGTGGGAGTTGTGAAATTTGAATTGAGATGATAAATTCAAATACAACATTTCTAGGTTAATAGCAGAATGTTTGTAATCAAAATAATATCAAAGAAAATAAAGTAAATAAATTATCTAAAATTGATTTACCCATTGTTTTTATACTTTTTTTCTTTTTTTTAACGTCATTATTTTTCTTTTTTTTAAAATTTATTTTAATCTATGATTTAAAAAAAAATAAGGAAAATACGGCCTTTTTTTCAACACAGAAACTAATTTCATATTCCCTCAGCAGCATCTAAAACAATTGAATTGCTGGTTCGTGTTTAAATCAAGATTAGCAAGTTCCTCTAACATTTGTTGGCAGGAAGAGGAGACTATCATGAAATTTAAGTTGATATACTATATTTAAAGATGTATTCGGGACAATTGATACATGTTTAGAAAAACATTTGAAAATCTTAAAAAAATCATGACTCGAATTCAAATCAAACGACTAAACTGCATCACCCATCACACGGATCACAAAAGGAAGGCATTCGACTGAGGTCGAAGCTCTGACCTCCAGTGTTTGAAAAATCAGCTAGAGTGACAAAACTAAACTTACAATGAAGCAGGTAATGGATGGACAGTTGAGTCAACATCTGCCAGAAAGAACTATATCAATGTATGAGTCTCTGTCCTTGTTCTCTAAAATAATTGAATAGCATAGAGAAAATACTACTGAGAATGAATCATGCTACAATGATAGTCAGATGTTATTGTCCCACTCATGCGTGTGATGAAACGAATATCATCATCTTCTATAATGAGCTATTTTCCCTCGTCAGACACATTCCTAAACATAACGTTCTTGTGAACAGTGGAATAATACGTACTTAAATAGGCAAATACGTAAATAAAGTCTGTTTATATAGCTCTCCGAATAGAAATGGTGAATCTTGCTAGATTTGTACTCAAAATTCAGAAAAGGCAAAGGAAACTATGAACTTATACCAACACAAATAAAAAATACTTCTAGATATATAAACAAAAAAGATGAAGATAAACCGCGCTTTGTAATGCGACGCATACTCCTTATTTGAAGGAATATATTCCGATCAGAAAAAAATGTCTCCAGAAAGAGTCATCTGAGTCTACAAACAGATAAATCTATTCAACATGACTGTTCTTCATTTGCCAATTGTAAAATATTCAATCACTATTCACTAAACGTAAGAAACAAGTTTGATAATCATCAGGAAACATCTGAAACACTTTCTCCAAATGATGAATATGAAAAACTTTGTCACCGCCCTATTACAAGCAGCTGATGTGTGCATTCCAACACTACCAAGAGCTAAATGTAGAATTCCCAGGTGGTCCAAAGAATTTAGAGATAAACGAGTTAACATATTAAGCATTCAAGAAAAAAGACAGCAAAGACCAATGATCAGAAAGTTAAGTTGGCTAGAAAAAAGCATATAAAAAGAAAAAGAATAGATTCAAGGCTAAATCAATGAAATAAAAAATTCTGCTGTTGATGAAAAATAGCAATTAGTAAGACAGACAGCAAATGAAGTCATCGGTAGGAGAAACATAATATCAAGATTAAAACTGCCTGCAAAGAAAAATTTCAGAAATCGAGAAAACACAAAAAATTTAGTAAAGAAATTATTAACAAATCATTAGACCCCAAAATTGTCCACTTTACAGAGGGTAGAATTGATAAAACCCTTAAAATAATCTAAAACAGAATAGTTGTCGGCTTCAACAAAATATATCTTGAAATATGGAAGAGAAAGAAATTTGAAGACATACGTCTTAGATTATATTATTCGGTGTACAAAGAAAATATTTTAAAAAATGGATGGAAAGTTTTATAATCCCATCCCAAAGATTGGTGGCATTGAAATCAGTTTGAAATAAAGAAGTATAATTATACTACGAAAGCTGTAAAGGTGTATAATGACTTGCGTCTTGACTGAACACAACTTGAAGTCGAAAACGTACTTAGGAAAAAATCAGAACGACTTTTGGAGAAATCGATCAACAACTTCTCATATTCTGGCAGTAAGGCGAATTATCGAAGGAGTAATTGCAAAAAATCTCAGAGTAACACTATTGTTCGTAGATTACTCCAAGGTATTTGAATCGATACACAGAGGAAAGATAGATTAATTACGAGGATCATTAAATAAGTTTCCCGACTTTTTTCGTATGGGCACTTTTTTTTTTAATTGATTTGGCCGAGATTAGGTGATCCGTTTGTACGTTAAAGTCCCACACGAGTTTATGTGAGTCATTCTCTAGGAGAGATTCTGTGTTGTGCCTATACCATTTATTCGTATGGTTAAGTTTGAATTTCTTGCACACAAATGATAAAGTTTTACCATAAATATTTTTGTGAGGTAGGTAAGTAAAGTTGTCTCATTTAGTTGAGGGCGACCAGAAGGCTCCTTTTCAATACCTACAACACCGAAGTGTAAGGGAGGGCGCAACTCCTTTCCCTAGATTGCTCCACTTTACCCTTGAAACGTACCTTATATTGCTGAGTGTTAAGCTAGGAGGTATCAAGTACCATTTTTAGAGTCTTTGGTATGACGCGACCTGGGATTGAACACAGATCTCCGGGAACCTTGGCGAACTCTCAACCGACTAGGCCAATAAGCCGGTAGGAAATGTTTTCTTTATTACTGGAGACGCATTTCTTTGATAAAGTTAAGGTAAGAATTAATTTTCAGCTGTTTGCGACTTCGCAATTTTCTATTAGTTCCTGGGAATTTCTTCAAGGTATTTTTCGGACATATTTTTCCGGCTATTCAATAAATTTCCGGCTTCGGATGGAAAATCTGTCATTTGTTTGTTGTTTAATATTGTTTTGATTATTCTAGTAATATTTGTTAAAATATTATTGTTAATATGTTTTAGATCGAATATTTTTCCTGGTTGCTGGTTGGTTGGTTGGTTTTTCAGGTCATTCAAAGCCGAATTTAGTCATTTTGGTTTGGTTTGGTTTGGTTTCATGGTATATCAATCAATATGTGTTATCTAAAGCCAAATACATTTTTATACATACAAAAAGTTCTATTTCAAACAATTTAGTTCAGCATTCATAATCAGTTTCAATGTCAAAACATTATTTTTCAAACAGTTAAGTTTAGCATAAGCACACTATTTAGTTCTATTTGACCCATAGATAAGACTCTATCAGGTGTTACTACTCCGTGCCAGAGTGGATCTGGGAACGATAGCAATAAAGGGATATTCCACATTCCTTGGAGCCTCAACATCGGATTATTTTGGTCCATAATCCAGGACACTCGCTTGGGAATCTTACATCTGTAGAGATGCATTCGGTGTTTTCTACAGCCCCAGTGACTGGGCCATCGATGTTGTTGATTATGGTGTTCATTGATAATATTATGCTTTACTGTTTTTCATGCTTTTTCATATGGTGCCTTCAATAGGTTTCCAGACTTTTTTTATACAGGCATTCAAAATTTTGGTAGCCTGTAGAAAATTCAGTATGTTATTGCTATACATCTTATGAGATGACTGACCTATTTTTATGATTTCAGGTTCAAATGAACAGCTACAGCAAGAATTGGAATACACTCTACTAAAGCCTGATTGTCACAGCTGGTGAATTTCAAAAATGCACTCTGGACGTGAGGGCTCTTTAGAAGAACGATATGCAATAAAATTATGTTTTAAACTTGGAAAAAATACCACAGAAATGTATAGAATGCTTCTGACTGCTTTTCGACCATCTTGCATGAATTGAACAGCAGTTTTTGAGTGGCATAAGAGATTCAGGGAAGACAGGGAGTCTGTGAGGGATGATGAGAGGTGTGGGAGAAATAAGGAAGTCAATACACCAGAGTTGATTGGCCAAAGGGTTAGGTTTACTATGTTGAGGTTTTAACGGTGTTTAGGAAAAGATTTCGCCGGAAGAGGCCAGCACTCATCAAATCAGGTCAGTGGCATTTCCACCAGGACAATGCACCAGTTCACAACTCCATCCTTGTCACAGACTATTTGACCAAGATGGGCATCAAGACAGTTCCTCACCTTGCCAATAGTCCTCCCTATAGTGCAGACCATGCTCCCTGTGGCTTTTGGTTATTCCCTAAGCTCAGATATGAAAGAGGCTGTGACAAAGGTCATTGACACGCTCACACAAGAGGACTTCCATGGGGCCTTTCCGAAGTTGTTGGAACGGTAAAACAATTGGATTGCAGCCGGAGGAGATTACATCGAAGGGGACTAGAGTGTCATGTGTGTTCTATCAATAAAAGTGCACATACGAAAACAGTCTGGAAACTTATTTAATGATCCTTGCATATATATATATATATATATATATATATATATATATATATATATATATATATATATATATGTGTGTGTGTGTGTGTGTGTGTGTATCGCAAGATTGAATGGTTATCAGACTGGACTAATCGGCCATTTTCTGTACATTCGATTCTCACTTGGCACTTGATACTTTTGCCCATGTACCCCAAATAAGGTAAACTAAGCTCAGCAAATGACTACATTCTTTAAACTTGTTTATCTTGAATGTTTATTTTAGCATTAAATAACAAATGATGAATACAAAGAAGATTTTGAAGTGTGTTTTGAAACTTTCTTCTCATGGGACTGCTGATCTTGCGTGATATTATATAAAAGCATACTTTATCTTATTTTTCTGTTTCTTTTTCAAATGTAAATTTGATAGCAGGTTAAATTTAAAAAAAATGTTTGATTACATTTAGTTGTCTAGTTTTGTATAGTTATATAAGTTGTCATCATATAGGTTTAATGTTTGGTTTACTTTGGATTGTGCTTGACTTTCAAAAACATTTTTTGAAACATATTGAAAAAAATTTTTATTGGGGAATCCATAATTTGACCGAATTTATATTGTATAGAAATAAAAGTGGATTTGTGCAAATTTATTGACTGGTAAGATGTTTATTTTAGATTTCACCAAAATGAGCAAAGCCAAAGATTTTAAGAACATCAGAAAAGAGAACATGGACCATAAAGGCAAAATATTAGAAAAGATCACCTTAGACAATAACATCAATATACATTTTTACGTAAATTTAGTAACAAAGACGTCCAGAGCAGTTAAACATATACTATTTCTCTCTCTCTCTCTCTCTCTCTCTCTATATATATATATATATATATATGTACATATATATATATAGAGAGAGAGAGAAAATATTTCTCACAAATTAACGCAAGTATTACGGACACAGTTCTCTGAAGGGATGTAATCTAAAAAAGTGCCGCTTTTTAAGAATTTAAAAAAATATTTTAATCGCTTTTAAAATATCTTATTCATTTTAGATATGAGTACACTATCAAAAGCTTTATTTCAATTTTGTACATACCACAAGATATTCATACATACATACATACATACATACATACATATATCGACCAATAAGCCTAATAAGTTGGGTGTCTGCCTATGGTCTTGTAGACCGGGGTATAATCCCAGTCATACCAAAGACTCAAAATATGGTACCTGATATCTCCTTGCTTAACATTGAGCATTATCAGGTACGTATCAAGATTAAATTGGTGCAATCTAATCAAAGTAGCAATTGAAAAAGAAGTTTTCGGTTCCCCCTCGACTACGCCCGCTAACTTCATATATATAATTGTATCTGATGATTATATTTTCCCATAGATAGTACATGAAACGTCTTGTAATCTGACCAAGATAAGATGTTGATATTTTAAATTTCTCATAACACACACGTATATATATATATATATATATATATATATATATGTGTGTGTGTGTGTGTGTGTGTGTGTGTGTGTGTGTGTGCGCGCGCATTTACGTGCGCATGCATGTATGTGAATGTGTGTGAGGTTTCGCGTTAATCGGTGTGTGTGACAGAATATTTTCCTCTTTTAATTTGCTACCGAATACCCAGTCAAAAACTGAACATTCTGTTATATCTATTATATCGATAATACTCCTGGTTGTTGTCAACCTGGATCATGGTGGCTAAAAGATATTTGCAACTACTTTATCTCCAAGTTTAATTTGTAACCAAAGTGTGATTTCTCTAGTAAAATCTATCTATTTAATACATATATCCAGCCATCTTCTCTAGTTATATTTGTAGAAGTGAATATGAAGATATTTTTGTCTGAAGATTTATCTATTTTTTAAATCAGCAAATTGAATATCAACGTGTCATTGCAAGGGAGATTTTGCTCGGTCAAAGTGTCCGAATCTTTTTCAGCAATCAAGGGAATGATTAATATCATGTAAAACAATATGAAATGGTTAAAACAAAGAAACACCACAGAAGAAGACTTGAGAGAAAAAATCAGAATTAAAGTCAAGGGCAGAAGTTTGCAGTGTATTTGACTCATACATCAATAAACGCTGAATGATAGTTATTTGCAAACCGAAACATAAACAAGCAACTATTATTGAAAGAAGCCCATTTAGAAAACAATCAAGAGGCCCTTTCAACCGGCGGGATAGGATTTAAGCGCGGGAAACGGTAGAAATTGGCGGGAAAATTAATGTACAGGTATATAAGCATCGACAGAGACGTAAATGAGGTCGAGAAGAAGAAGAAGAAGAAGAAGAAGAAGAAGAAGAAGAAGAAGAAGAAGAAGAAGAAGAAGAAACGAGGGTGATCGAGAAAAATAAATAATGAGTAAAGAAGAATGTAAAAGAAAAAAAAACCTGAGGAAGAAGTGAAGAAATGTATTGAAAAAAAGAAAGAGATTGAAGGTGACGAAGAAAGTGTAGGAGACATTTCTTGAAGACGATTAGAACTATGAGCTCGGAACGAAAATGGCTACCGTTCGTATTCGTGGTGATTGAAATAAAAGCGAGTGAAACGAAGCGAACGACCCAAGAAACGCTTGGATAAACAAGATTCGAGATTATCCTGCAATTTCGGAGCTTTATTATGTCTTTAGTAGATGCTTAGTTTCATTTAAACATAACAAAGACAATATTCCAGAGCTTGTAAACACAACATGCACACATACAGAAAAAATGCTTTCAATAAGACCATCATATCATGGAAAATCTAAACTTACCTCCTTTAAGCAACATGTTTATAATGAAAATAATAGGCTAAGAATTATTTAAAGAATATTAGTGGTTGGTTGGTTGGTTGTTTGGGTTTTATGGCATATCAACCTTCGTAGGTTATTTAACGCCAAATCTGTTTTTTTGAAAATAGTTCTATTTCAAACCATTCAGTTTAGCATAAGCACGCAGTTTAAATGTAAGTACACAGATTACTTTTTTTCAAACAGTTCTAAATCAGATAATTCAGGTTAGTATAAGGACAGGTTTTATTTGCACACAATTAAATATCAAAACAGTTCTATATTAAATTAATCAGTTTAGTGTACCTTTTCACTGTCAGAAACAGTTCCATTTCAAACAAATCCGTTTAGTATAAGTACACAGTTTAAATGTAAGTTCGGTTTAATTGTCAAAAAATTTCTATTTCAAGCTATTCACTTTAGTGAAACAATTCAACTTAGCATAAGTATGCCGTTTGTTCGATTTAACCCATAGATAGAGCCCTATCAAGTGCTACCACACCGGGATAGAGTGTACCTGGGAGCAATGGTAATTTGTATAGGGAAAGTTTGATGTTCAAATCATTTGATGATGATTCAGAAGTTCACAAAGTGTTTCTCTATGAAGCTGATCTTTTGCTGTATCTATCTACAAATGCATATACCCATATGCGTCTCAAAAGTCATATATATATATATATATATATATATATATATATATATATATATATATATATATTGTAATATTTAGGTAAATTGTCAAAAGAACAGAAAAAGAAAAACGATATGGTTCAACCCCTCTTTTTGTAAACTTGTTAATATAAACATAGGAAAGAAAATATCTTTTAAATTGATAGATAAGCATTTTAATCAGTATAATATGTTGAATAAATTATTTTATTGGAAGACTTTAGAAAGTAATTATTCTTGCACAAACATTTTTTAGAATAATTAAAACCCATAATACGGAAGTAATTAGGCAATATCATGACCAACTTGATTTTGAATAATAATAATAATAATAATAATAATAATAATAATAATAATCAACAAAAAAAGAGAACTTGCAAAATAGTCGACTTTGCTGTCCTGGCAGACCACGGGATAAAACAGAAAGAATGTGAAAAGAAGGATAAATACCTCGACCTTGCTAGGGAACTGAAAAAACTGTGGAACATGCAGGTGACAATTATACCAATTGTAATAGGTGCGTTTGGAACAGTAACTAAGGTATTACTAAAGGGACTAGAGGACTTGGAGGTTGGCGGACGAGTGGAGACCATCCAAACGACAGCATTGTTGAGAACTGCCAGAATACTAAGAGGAGTCCTGGAGACTTGAGGAGACTTGCTGTCACTCAGACTTCAGTGAAAAACCATCGGCTATTGCTGATGTGAAAAGCTCTAATGAGTGAATAATAATAATAATAATAATAATAATAATAATAATAATAATAATAATAATAATTGTAAAACTAAAATTAATTGTAGTATGAATGGTTTGTGTACCTTAAAAAACGTTGCATATCAAGCTATTATTTTCCCAAAGGAAAATATTAAACATAAAATTAACTTATATTGAAATTTCATCGGTTAGATGAAAATTTGGATTTAATAAGCATATTCTTTGTTCTCTCATTAACGTTTGAATAATCAGTTTTATCAAATTGAATTTGATTAGATTAATTTCTATAAGTTAATGAATATACCCATCGATCTCGATCATAGATCCAACCTGGAGTTACTGTTATGTAATCCTCCTATTTTGTGGGGGCGTTTTAAGGATCAGGCATTGCTTGTAAATCAACCCTTTAAATCTTAATGAAGAGATGAAGACTAGATAAGGAATCTCTGAAGCTAAGGGATATAATATTTCATATAATATTCATCTATTTAACCAAAGAGGGTTACTAATTTTGACATAAAGACCAAATTAGAGTAAAACATAGAAATAGGAATATATTTCCGTATGTATCATATGTGAGAGCTGACAAGATCCTTTTTATGTTTTAAATTGTGGATATTGACCACTATCGAATACTTGAAGTCAACAGCCTTTGATTATAGGTGAAACAATCAGATATCACCTTTAAGATTCCAGGGATATCTTAAGGTCAATTTGGCATAGAAATAATTCAAAATATATTGATAAAGATAACAAAAGAAATAAAGAAAGAAACAAGATAACATTTAAATAATTTTGATAAAGCAGTTAAAATTAATAATAATATCATTTTACTTGTTTCTTCGTTGATCCAACTACCTTAGACTGGCAAATATTATCTAGCTTTGAGTTAATGGAGCAAGTGATAAATGTGATTTTATAATTTTAACTTAAGAATAATACGATTAGATGAAACATGCTATGAAACTTGAGTCTTTAAAAAGCCACGAATTATCTAACATGCTCGTTTCAATCTGTTACTAAAAGCGAACGTCTTATCCACAGTCACCAATAAAACGGATAAACTGTGAAAAATATCCGATCGAGAGGATTTCACTTTTAAATACTTGCGCATATATATATATATATATATATATATAAAACATATAAAAACATATAAATATATATATATATGTATATATATATATATATATAATAGTGTGTGTGTGTGTGTGTGTGGTGTAAAGAGAGAGGGAGACAGAGATTGGGGAAGAGAGAAATTAAAGGAACAACTATATCGGTAGATTGATATATATATATATATATATATATATATATATATATATATATAAGAAAAGTCATCTGAATGAAAGAGACAGTGTATATGTATATGCGTGCGTGTGTAAGACCGACAGAGAGATAGAGTGAAGGGGTGTATATTATTGGTATGATATTAAACATAAACCGGGCTATTGGCCGAATGAATAGAGTGATAGTCAATGATCCTGGAGACCGAGTTTCAATCCCAGGTTGAGTCATACCAAAGGCTCAAAGATAGTACTGCCTTGCTTAATGCTCAGTATTATGATGTAAGGATCAAGACTAAAGTGGATCAATCCACGGAATGGTGTAGCGTCTTCCCTACACCTAAGTGCAGTAGGTATTGAAAAGAGATCCTTTGGGTCACCCTCGACTAAGGTTGCAAACTTTCCTTTTTTTATTAATCATAATAATCGTCATTTTTATAGTTAGCACTCATGAAATGATAAATAATAATTTAAAAGACAAATCTTCACTTTGTTGGTCTTAGTAACGTATCAACTAGATCTAAATTAAGAACAGAGCAATTTTTTGTGTAACCTGAATTATTTCGAATAGTTTGGAATCTCTTTTATATTCGCACCAATAATCTATTTTCTACTATATATCATGCTGACTCAATTACTCAAATAAAAAATATATCCTGATATATCAGATTATATGTGTAAAATACATGTCATTTATGTATTAGTCAATATTTTCTGTTCAGGAATGTACTAGCTCCTATATATATATATATATATAGTTACACCAAATTGTGTTTGAGCAAGTTTGGAGATTACTGCAATTTCTCGATCAATTTTTAATTGAATTATACTATAATTATGTTGTCTGCTATAGTTCTGACCTCAACTTATCCGTTTTCTCATTGAAGTAAATTCCACTTATATTAAAAGTGAATGTTCTTCATGGAGTCGTTCCTTTTTACTTATATATTTCTAAATAATTAACATAAATTTAATAATTACTATACGACTCATGAAGATTAATGGCCGCCAATTGAATACGTTAAGCTACTACAATTACTTCTACATTAAAAAAAAATTGATAATGTTAATAACCCGTGTTCCTCAAATGAACTCGAACTGAACTCAAAACTTGGATGGGAAATTCGACTGGAAAGGCAGAACAAGCAAACATGATAAAACAAAAGAAAAATGCTGGAATATGTTAGGACGAAAAGGAAAACAAACAATACAACTCGAAGAGATAAACTAGACGGTAAAGACGAAAGAAGAATGACGAAAATATACTGAGACAGGATAAAACAATATAGACAAAACTGGATATTCGTAGACAACGAAAGAAATCTACCTGTAAGTCAGTGGAGAATGTACCAACACATACCAACAAACGGATGACAAGGAAACTAAACAATTTTAAAGCAAAATATGGCTAAAAAGAGAACATAACAGAAAAATCGAATGGAATAGCAATACGGGCTAAGAGTTAAAACAACAGAAAGCTAAAATACACTTCTATTCACCCAGAGATGCACTTAAAATGTACCAAATTGGAAAACGACAGACTTTAATATATCATAATGAAGAGACCACATAACTTCTGCTTATAAAATATATATTCTTCGTGTTAATTTACGAACGGATCAAAATGTTGCACGTGTAAGAAAGAGAGAGAGAGAGAGAGAGAGAGAGAGAGAGAGAGAGAGAGAGAGAGAGAGAGAGACAGTGACGAAGAAACAATAACTGCTATAATTGACATGATATCTACTTAACCCACGTTGTGATTCTACATTCAGAGCACCCACTTAGTACTTCTGCATCTCAGCCTGGACAGAGGACACGGTAACTCCCATCTTGGTACTCCTGATTGATCTCTGAATCCGACCGAACCTCTGCGCTTATCTCTGTCGACTGCAAATCATTATATATTATTTTCACGCCCACGAATTTACTTTACATAAATTCTCGGGATTTATTTCTCTGTCCTTTTGTTTATATAGATGCTTATCTCGTTCAGAACATCTACAGCTTACACGCTGTCAAAGGTCAATTTGTAATTCTCTTCCTTAACCAATTCCTAAAAAGGTTTCAATATATATATATATATATATATATATATATATATATATATATATATATAACGTAAGATACTACAACAATATTAGATTCAACAAACATCCGTGTAATTCAAATTTATCTAGCAATAAAATGTTTGGTCTTTAGGATTATTTTATATCACATCCTGAGAAGTCGGATTCTTCTTTTTTTTCTCGTGCTTTTTCACCAGAACTGAAACAGTACAGATCTATCGAAATTCTGTGTGAGTAACAAAGATACGAAGAAGAGATTCAATTTTCAAACAATTTATATCAATAAATCTTCTCATAGTTTACGACAGTTTGTTTAGAGACAATTTGAATTAATTGTTTATCAATCAGTATTATCAACAATGAGAAATCAACCAAAATTGTAAGTTAACCATATAGAAATGGTTTCAACTAACTGCGATCTAATTTGTTCGGTATTTTTGCACTTCCCTTATTTTCATTCAAGTCCAAAAG
Organism: Sepioteuthis lessoniana; assembly: GCA_963585895.1. Taxonomy (NCBI): domain Eukaryota; kingdom Metazoa; phylum Mollusca; class Cephalopoda; order Myopsida; family Loliginidae; genus Sepioteuthis; species Sepioteuthis lessoniana. The sequence goes on along the minus strand of OY757909.1, from coordinate 122,267,838 downwards.
TTTACATATCCTCAGAGAAAGTTTATTTCACTATTTTCAAAATAAGAAGAGACCTCTATCGTAAATATCAGATTATGAAATCGTTGGTTTTCTATAAAGCCAAGAATAAATATTTTGTGCCTGGTGAGAAGACACATTTATTTCTGTTACTTGTGCATAATTCGTCGAAAGTTCAGTGAATTACCTTGAATCTGTCTTGATTAAATTGTTATCTCAAAGTGAATAGGGCCAAATTACATTTAAGTTAGAATCTTATTTACGATCTTAAGGATATATAAAGATCAGAAAAAAAGCAGATATTGTTAAGTCCGACCTATTAAATTGCAGTGATAAATATCGAAGCAGGCTTATTTAAATGGATTATGAAAATCTGGATTTGACCTCAGGCAGGAAAATAGAGAGGAAGAATTGAAAATAGGAAGGAACAGAAAATTTAAAACTTAGAAAAAAGTTAAAAAAAGAATGTTTCAAAAAATTATAGACGAAACATATAGATATACAGAGAAAATATAGAAAAATTATTGGAAGAAAATTGGTATTTAAATTTAAAAGATGAAAATTCTGTCTTCAGTATGAACCCACGTTTAAATCCTTGAACCAGAGGAACGTTATACGTACTTACATAGCAGTATCTATATTTCTATGAAATTTATATCTTATTTCTGCAGTCATATGCATACGCGATAGCAGGCATATATATAAATGAACAGACAGAATACATTCAAAATCAGATAGATAAGATTAGAGACTCGGTGGAAGATAGACAATCTAGAATAGCCTGGCAAACAATAAACGAAGTGAGCAGGAGAAAGAACACAGCCAAAGCAAAACTTAAAGCAGCAAACCAACAAGAAAGAATAAAACTGTGGAAACAACACTTCGAAAACTTACTTGGAAACCCACCAAAAATAACGCATGAACCAATCACCAGAATAATTAGCAAACAATTAGACATTAAACTAGGACCGTTCACACAACAAGAACTCGACTCGGTTCTCAGAAAAATTAAAAATAGGAAATCTGGAGGGCTGGACGAAATTCCCCCGGAAGTATGGAAGACCAGACAATTCGACGACATACTGCTCCGACACTGCAACGCAGTATACAATCAAAATCCGATAGATAGATGGATGAAGGGATGCATACTCCCCTTCCCTAAAAAGGGGGACCTCGGATTAGCCAAAAACTACCGAGGCATAACACTTACATCCATAGCTGCCAAAATCTACAATGCCCTACTACGAAACCGAATAGAACCCAAAATCGACAACATACTTAGAAAAAACCAAAATGGCTTCCAAAGAAATAGATCCACGACCTCACAAATATTAACCATCCGCAGAATCCTTGAAGGTGTACGGGCAAAGAACCTACAAGCGACGTTAATATTTGTCAACTTTACCAAGGCTTTCGACTCTATTCACAGAGGAAAGATGGAGCAAATCCTACTAGCGTACGGCATACCTAAAGAAACAGTAGCGGCAATAACGATTCTCTATAGAAACACTAAAGTAAAAGTACGATCACCGGATGGAGACACAGAATACTTTGACATTGTAGCAGGAGTACTACAAGGGGACACGCTGGCCCCGTACCTCTTTATCATTTGTCTAGACTACGTACTTAGAACATCGATTGACAAAATCAAAGAGAATGGCTTCGAACTGACGAAGAAAAGAAGCAGAAGATACCCCGCAACAACAATTACCGACGCCGACTACGCCGATGACATATCGATACTGGCAAATACACCTGACCAAGCCGAAACTCTTCTGCATAGTTTGGAACGAGCAGCAGCAAGCATAGGCCTCTATGTTAATGCACACAAAACGGAATATATGTGCTATAACCAAACAGGGGACATCTCCACTCTAGAAGGAACCCCACTTAAACTAGTAGACAAATTCACGTACCTAGGAAGCAGCGTCGAATCAACAGAAAAGGACATCGAAACGAGGCTAACAAAAGCATGGACAGCTATCAATAGGCTATCGATTATATGGAAATCAGACCTAACCGATAAAATGAAACGCAGAGGTCACATCGATACTGCTATGTGGATGCACTACATGGACGCTAACAAAACGGCTGGAAAAGAAACTAGATGGCAATTACACAAGAATGCTGCGTGCAATCCTGAACAAGTCCTGGCAGCAACACCCCACAAGACACCAACTGTACGGCCACCTGCCCCCTATCACGAAAACTATTCAAGTTAGACGAACCAGACATGCAGGACACTGCTGGAGAAGCAGAGATGAACTCATAAGAGATGTACTCTTATGGATCCCCACACATGGCCGCGCAAAAATCATTTCTATACCCAGATAAACAGGGGACACCTGAAGAAGGCTGGAGGATACAGCGACCGAAACGTTATGAAAAAAACAGTAAAGACGAAGACAATATTCACAAAACTCTTACTGATAAAAATCATCAAGCTTCGTCACAGAAATTTTGACAACTGCTACCAAAGTTGTCCTTTAGATAACCAAATCCTGGTAAGTCTTGCCATGGTTTTTATCACATGAGTTTCTACAAGATGAATTGAGTGACATAAGCACCCCGTTCCAGATTTATCCTGCGGCTATTATCGGGAACAGCTGCGCATAGAGATGATATTGCAACAAACTATAAGAGATTTAAATATAGAATAAGCTTCATTCTAAAATAGTCACCAAAGAAAACTGAAAAACTAAGAGATCCATGCTACTTGCCACAGTTGAATTGGTGGAAAATTGATGGTTTACGCTTTCTTCAATTGTCTGAATTCAATGCATGTAAATAGTAAATTCTATCCTCATGTTATTATGAACGTTTTGATTTCTCTTTCCTTCCAACTTATTGTCTTTTTGATTTTCTCTTATCGTACTTTCTCCTTCACACATTCTTTTTTTCTTTTCTTCTATTTATTCTAACGATTTAAAAGGATTTCAGTCGACTGGAACATGTCAGAATTTCGATCCCATAGACGAGTCAAGGTTCCGATACCAAAATGGAAATTTCCAGCAGTCTTTTTAAAGGAGAAATTAAATACACTGGTAAAAACCGGTTTTAGTTGGGACTAACTCTATATATGCATATGTAGGAAGTTGGTTCAGAATTGGTCACAGTACATGTATATCTAAGATACTATAATGAAGACACAAGAGTCATTGTCTGATGACAGCAGAGGTAATTGATCTGATGATCGTACAAGCAAGAAACTGACAGTCACCTAGAACCAGACTGCGTCTACGCTTTCCTAATCTAAACTTATATATATATATATATATATATATATATTTGTGTGTGTGTGTGTGTGTGTGTGTGTGTGTGTGTGTGTTATAGAATTAGGAAATTACATTCTTTGGTTTATCATGCATTCTTTTTTTAACCTCAAGAATATTTTTCTCTTTTTACTTTTTTTTTACATTTAGCTTTTTACTTTACCTAAAAATCCTCCACAAAACTTCGTTATGTTGTTGCACAATCAACTTCCAAATGATTTATAACCTTAAGAAATCATTATTATTATTATTATTATTATTATTATTGTTGCCCTCTCCTTTTATCTGATTAGCATCTTCAGGCCTCTCCTTAGAAACTGGTCGACTCTGTCACGTTCCCCTCAGTTTCCAACATCCATCCGTTCCCTTTTTGCTTGTTTCATTTTATATGTGTTTGTTGTCATTCCTGTTGTTGATTTTTTCTTTCTTTTTTTTTAATGTTGTTTTCTTTTCTTTTTGTAATCTCTCCCTCCCCGGATCCTGCATCTTTGTTCTCTCTGTTTTCGTTCCATCTGTCACACTACTGTAGAGACGTTTTCAACGGCGCCATTTCTGATTAGTGGTGTCATGCCTTCCAACGCGAAAAGCCATTAAAATGAGGGTAGGGTGCAGTGGCAGGTCCTTTAGAATGAGACAATCGCACGAACGATCACGACAGAGGTGGAGGTGGAGGTGGTGTTGAGACTCTTGAACATGGTTTCACAGAAACAATAAAGTATTATTTCAAATGGGGAAACGCAAATGCAATAAAGAAAATAAATTAGCAATGGAAATGATGATAAGACTGATAATGTTAAAATACTTCCTTTTGAATATAATCTATATTCGATAATTGTTCAGAAAATAGCATTGTTAATAGATAATGATAATGTTATGAAAATTCTTAGATATTTACTAAGTTTAGCTTTGTCTGGTTCACACCCAATAACAGTTTCAAATGTAATCATTCTTAAATTGCTAAGCTGATTTCATTGTTTTAAAAGTTTCTTTCACAAACAATTTTTCCTGTGATCTGATTTAAGGTGATGTAATTTGGTAAACTATTTGAGCTGGGAGTATTTGATAAAATATCCCAACTAGATGATTTTATATTATCATGATGGATTCATTGAATTTACGCACATTTCAACCTGTATTGAATTATGTATAAAAGTTAGGGAATTGCTTTATTGTACTTCAATATTTTCTTTTAAATGCTTTTTTTTTGCTTGTGATCTAATTGAATACAAATAATTTTAAACATATCTACGTGACCCATATATATGACCCTAGAAGTTACTACCACTTCAGGTTAGAGTGGATCTGGAAGTAAAAGCCCGGAAAGAATACTCAATATTCCCGGGATTTTCAGTAACTGAGCCTCACCATCAAATACTGTTTACTATCGTACTCAGGAACACTTTTTTTCTGTGTGAGGTTATACTCCTCTTTAGGGGATACAGTCAGTGTAGTCTAAGCCTCACCAACAGGTTGAGATATTCTCTGGAATTTCTTTATAGAATGGGAGCATTGAGATTTGGGAAAAAATGACAGAATTTCACTAATTCAATTAGGAAATTCCAAACGTTCATTTTTACTGATCACTCATTCTTAAAAATAAAGATGTGTTGCGATTGTTTTGTTTTCTTTCGGGTGTTCGTAAGAGAAAAAAAATAATCGGACATTCATGAAGAACTCATGAATTTACCCAACCCCTCCGTCTCAGGAGAAATCAATTACAGTTTTTTTTGTTGCAGAGTAAAGCTGGTTTGAGTTCAGTGTCGTCCTTCAATTATAGTCTAACCAAAGATAAACGTGAAGTCTGCACATTTAATTTCCCGTATCTTTTGTTGGGGATAACTGATGAGTACATGCCTTTTCCATCTGCCTCCTCCAGTATTTGAACTCGGGTAATCGATTCCATTTGCTACGATGAAAATATCTACTCTTAGCGAGTATAAATGTAGAATGTTGATTAAAATATAGACATCAAAGAAGATGACATTATTTTAAAACCTAATATGAGAATTATTTTTCCTGTGTGCATTCTTGTAACCAAATAAGCCCCAAATTTCGAATGATTTAAAATTGCACATCAATAAAAAAAAAGTGTGTCAAGAGATGACAATACCAAAAAATATATCATTAAAGAATTTTATGAAGCAGTTATAAGATATTTCATGATTGGGTTACGCAACGGACAACTGAAAAAAGAAATAGAATTCTGTATCAGAGCCTAACAAGTAATTTCATCAAAGCAAAAATATACAAAACCTGAAAAATTTTTGAGGAGAAAAAGACGAAACTGTTTGTCGCATCAAAAGGGAATGCACGAAGCTGGTTCTAAAATATAAATAAAACAGACCCAACAGATTAGGAACAGGCATTTACAGGTAATTGTGCACACAACTTGGCTTTGACCATGAAAATAAATGGCATGCTCATAAAACGTAGGTTAACGGAACAGAGTCTCTTGATTTTGGCCATTTAATCACAGGTTAAAAATGAAGCCAATAAGTGGTTGCCTACTTCAGATCATGCCATAAACAACAGAATCAAGTTTAGACTGTAAATCCAGGGTAAATTCAAGATTTTCCTAAGTGTGGCATCGCTAGGATGATTCTGACAAAAGGCTTGAAAGTTTGAAGAACTTTCTGATACTCGAAACTCAAAATCAATGGGAACGAACATGCAAATTCAAAAACTACAATAATAATTGATTAAAATACAACAACAGTTTTTATGTCCTTCCCTCTGACATCGCATTACTCAAGAACAAATAGAGACATTGCCGTCCAGGTTTCTACGCTTACTAAGGTCACCCTGCAGCTTATTTTTTGCTTTTTAGTTTTGAAAACTCAAAAATGTTTTATGGTTTTCCTGAGGAATATGTGTATACTGCTGACCCACACATTACTATGTGATCGTCAGGTTATCTTTGTGGGAGTCTCCGTGGTGTAATGGCTAAAGCGCTAGCCTACCGAATCGTAGTACGTGAGTTCGAACTCTGGTCACGCTATTTGGTTCACTTTTGCATAAATACCATTGGGAAAGGTATGAAGCCCCATATCCTCCCAGCTGTGGGTTAAATAACACCGCTACTGTTCTTCTAAAAAATAATTATGAATTTGGCATGAAATAACCCGAAGAGGTTGATATGCTATTAATAAAACAAACATCAGGTTATCTTTATGTTCAACACTATAGACATCCATCAGAAAAAATTCCGAGAAAATAAAGTTATAAACGGTTGCTTGGCATTTTCTAAAGGATTTTTTTTTCCTTACGAGTAAATCGAGACGTTATTTGTGTAAATCCGTTGACTATCGTTGTTGGAGTATTCATTTAAAAAGGATTATAAACATTAATCTTTCATCGACAGTTATAAGCTCATTAGTTATTGCTGATACATATTTCGGTAAAACGCATGTGTTTGTTGCTACCAGAAAAAATTTTCAGCAAAAATGCACGAATATTTTACATAATTTAAAATCACACCCGTCGAGTAAATTTTGAGCAATTAAAAAACGAGAATACGCAGAAGAATGGCAAATTATAATTATTTACATAATAACCGAATTCCGTGAACTGGTTTAAAAGAAATTAAATATGCGTTGTGATTGATGGGGAATGATTATCAACTAGGAACATTGCAAGAGAAGAAAACTGGGCCCTACAGACAAACATTATATGCATAAACTAAAATTTGTCTTAGAAAATGAAACAGATAAAAACTCCTGGGACTTTGAGTTACAAATGGATCTCCTACTTCAGGCCTGAAGATCAAATTTATTATTAAGTAAGGTAAGACCTATATCTTGCAATAGAACAGCAAAACTATGGAACATGAAAATGACGTTGATACCAATTGTAAATGGTACACTTTGTACAATCACCTAATGTTTTGTACATGGAATGGAGGATTTATAAATTCGAGGACGAGTGATAATCATCCAAAATGCAGCATTGTTGAGATGCACTAGAACACTAAGAAGAGTCCCTGATACTTGAGGAGACCTGCTGTCACTCGTACTCCAGTGGAAAACCATCACCCAACGCTGGTGTGAAAAACTTTCGAATGAATAAAATAATATTATTACTACAACATCTAATGATAATTCTTTGGGAATTAGAGATAGAAGCAGATCTCCTAATCTTGGCCAAAAGACAAAACCTTGTGCTAACTAATAAATAACTTATATTCTTGTGGATTTAGCTGTTTAACCGAGAAAGAAATGAAAGAAAGTAAAAAGATTAACAAATATTAGGCGTTGCCAGAAAAATCAAACACTCTATCAACATGTGAATGTTTGTGGTGCACTTGGAACGGTCACCAAAGGATTAGAAACAGGATTCGAACAATTGGAAATCACAGAACGAAACAAGACCATTCGGACGACAGTATTGTTCAGTTCAGCCAGAGTAATGAGAGGAGTCCTGGAGAACTGAGGAGACTTATTTTTATTCAGATTCAAATAAAAGTTCACCAGCTTTTACTGGTGTGAAAAACCCACAATTAATAATAATAATAATAATAACAAACCTGGAAATAAAAGTACAAGTGGAGGCCATCTACTCTAAAGCATTTTTCAGGTCGGCCAGAATACAAAGAAGAATCCTGAGGAGACTTGCTGACACTCAAACTTTCGTGAGAAACCATTAGCTAACGCTGGTGTGAAAAACTCCCAAAAGAGTATAATAATAATGATATTAATGATGGAACATGATGGTGACAATTGTACCAATCGTGATTGGTGCTTTTGGGACAGTAACTAAAGGATTATTAAAGGAAATGGATGACTTGGAGGTTGGCGGCCGAGTGAGGAACATCCCAACTACAACATTATTGAGAACGGACAGAATACTAAGAAGAGTCCTGGAGACTTAAGGAGACTTTCTGTCACTCAAACTTCTGTGGAAAACCATCTGCTAAAACTGATGAGAAAAACTCTCAAGGAGTAAATAATAGCAGTGGTAGCACAAAATACATCTATTTTTCATATGAAAGATTTTCTTTCGTAAACACACCGCATCAATTTACGGACAACTCACTATAATGATTTAAATATAAAACAAAAACATATGTAAAAAAAAACAAACAATTCTTAAAAATTGGACCAAAAAATAAAAGACAAATATAAGAAGTAAAAGACGAATTTTTAAAGACTAAGAAAAAATGTAACATCCCCAACCAAACCATTACCGAAAAAGAATAGCTGCTAAAAAATTTCTTCCAATTCAACGAAAAAAATATGCCGAAGACAAAAATTGAAATAAAATGTAAATATCAACGCGAAAAAAATGTCCATCTCAAACCTGAAGTGTTCGAAAGACGTTGCAGTCTTCCAAAGCTAATGGCGTCTCTCTGTTAAGAGTGCCAATCACATTTATTTCAAACAATCCATTCTTTCCTTTTATAGATTACACAAAAAATGTTGGCTTGCCATTCCTCATTGCCCATTTCCTTGCATAAAAAAAAAATAAATTTTAGCATTCCCTCTTAAATCCACACACTCTTCATCTCTGATGAAAAAAAAATCCGAGTTTGTGACTGCAATAATAAAAATGTCTCAAATTCTTGCAAGAGATTGCATAATGTCTTTAGACATACACTTTGAGTGTCCTTGATACCTTTTCAATTCATATTTAGAAATTGTTTCAGAACCAAATCCTTTACGAGGTTTTCATTCTGAGAAAATAAATTTAAATATCTTCGACGGAGTAAACTTTAGTAAAATAATCCATTGTTTTACATTGGTCAGTCACATATTATGACAATAAAATCAATCTGAAATATGCAGAAATAGATTAATGTTCATATCTATCTATCTATCTATCTATCTATCTATCTATCTATCTAAACCTGTTCCCATCTATCAACCTTTCAATTTATATATCTATCTATATATTAGTCTGTCTGTCTCAGTCTCTCTCTCCGACTGTCTGTCTCTCCCTGTTCATTTCTCTCAGTCTTTCTCTCTCTGTCTATTTCTCTCTCTCTCTCTCTCTATATATATATATATATATATATATATTACTTGGTTCATCTATCTATCTATCTATCTATCTATCACGAAATGGAAATCTGGTTTATTCTATCTTCATAGAATAAATACAATCTGATGGATAGAAAAAAAGGAGCAGCAATATATTCTTACTTATTCAACAGATTCACTGAAAATCGTCACGATCGTACTCATAACCCCGTAAGAAAGTTTATGGAACCATAGCCAAATACTAAATTGTGATTTCGATCCTCTATGTTTTTGACTTTAAATAAAATTATTCCATTCTTAAAGAAATTTTGAACATATGTGTACATGCGACCACACACATACACACACACAGACTGCATGTTTCCTTGTGGGCAGAAAATACATGATATTCATTGATTCTCGTTCTTCATTTTTCACTTTAATTTCAATGACATTTTTGTTGCAACTTATTTAACTTGACATGAACTCAATTCCCTTTTAATTGAATCACACAAGACAACGACGTTTTCTGGTGTTGAACAAAAAATTCAATAAATAAAAATTCACTGAGGTTAACCAGATGGAATATCTTTATTAATTGCCCGACAATTTGACTTCAAATGTTGAAGACTCCAAGTTATCGCCTGAAATTGTATTCATTTGCTTGTGCAGCCATCTTGGGACAAGAAAATAACGGCACTTAGGATTTCGCCTTCTCTCTCTCTCTCTCTCTCTCTCTCTCTCTCTCTGCTTTATTTGTTCCCTCTGTCATTCTTTTCTTTTATCTTTATTATTCGTTTTTTTTTTATTTCCAATTATTATTTTCCTATGAAATTTTTCCACTTTTCTTTTTTAAGTATCTGTATAGTTATTGTATTGGTGATGATAATATAAAGAGAAGAAAAATAGAATAACAAAGTTGAAGCAAGTTTTAAAACGAGAAAGAAGCCTAATACTGATGAAGGGCTGTCCAATCAGATTATCGAAATAATTTTCAGAATAGCATTCTATTCTCTTTAGAAGATGCTGGTCCATTTTATTTAATCTTGTTTTTGTCGCAAAATATCAAACAAATAATAGGAAAACATTATTAAAAAGTATTAAGTGATATCAAATAGAATAAACATTATTTTAAAATTGATATCAAATGATTTCATAGTTAACTAAAACAAAATTAGAAGAAAGAAATAAGCAAAACTTGAATTATAGAAAAATTAAAAAATTAAAAAAATTTAAAAAAATAAAAACTACGATAATTTAGAAATGAAGAATTACAAATGGAATCGTGAATTAACATTAAATGAATACGAAAAATACTATGAAAATAAAAATAAAAATATGAATTAAAATTTTAACATGAAAAAATAAAAATAAAATAACATTTTAAATTTATTCAATAAATGAAAACTGTTATCGTAAAAGCTGCTGCTGCTGCTGTTCCTATGTGGAAAATATTAATAGCACAAATTAGGGAAGAGATTTACTACTCGCTAACAAGCCGCGGTTTGTTCCCTGACGAACAGAAAGGATGCTGCAAAGGATCCAGAGGGACAGCAGAATTACTTTACATAGATCAACAAATTCTAAATGAGAGCAAAACCAGACAGAAAAATCTAGCTATGGCCTGGATTGGCTACAAAAAGGCATATGATATGGTTGCGCATAGCTGGATAATAAACAGGCTCAAAATGTACAAAATATAACATGAAGTCATAGATTTTATCGACAAAACCATGAAAACCTGGTGAGTAGACTTGACAGTAGGAGGAATAAGATTAGCTGAAGCAAACATCCAAAGAGGTATTTTCCAAGGAGATGCTCTCTCAACCTTACTATTCATAATTGACATGATGCCATTTAACCACATATTCAGGAAAAGCACTGCTTGATACAAACTTTATGGATCGCATGTAAAAATCAATCATCTAATGTACATGCAAAAAATGAAAAAGAACTGGAAACTCTAATACACGCTGTCAGAATATATAGTCAGGACATAGGAATGGAATTTAGCATAGAAAAATGTACTATGCTTGTAATGAAAAGTGGCAAACGACATCTAACTGAGGGAAAGGAACCACCAAATCAAGACAAGATTAGAACGCTCGCAGAAAACGAAACCTACAAATACTAGGGCATCGTGGAAGATGACACCATCAAACAAGTCGAAATGAAAGACAAAATTCAAAAAGAATATCTCAGGAGAACAAGAAAACTACTGGAGACAAAACGCTCCAGCAGAAGCCTCATCAAAGGAATAAATACCTGAGCTGTACAACTCGTTAGATATTCCGGACCCTTTCTCAAGTGGACCAGAGTCGAACAAATGGACCAAAGAACAAGAAAGCTAATGACAATACACAAGGCATTACATCCCAGAGACGATGTTGACTGACTATATGTTTTAAGAAAAGAGGGGGCAAGAGGACTTGCCTGCATTGAAGACAGCGCTGACGCATTGATACAACGACTCGAAGACTATTTACAAAAACACGATGGATGACTCATTACGACCATCAGAAACGATTCTGATAACACAATAGACAACAGAATAACAATAACTAGGAAACAAAAATAGGAAGGAAAAAAACTCTATGGACGTTTTAAATGAATGATAAACAAAATCTCACACGATAAACCCTGTACATCGCTAAGAAAATGAAACTTTAAGAGAGAAACAGAATCTCTCCTAATAGCAGCACGAAACAACCAATCAAATCAAAGCGAGAATAGATAAGACGCAGCAAAATAGCAAATGTAGGCTATGCGGTGACAGAGATGAAGCCATCAATCGAATGCAGCAAATTAGAGCAGAAGGAATATGAAACTAGACATGACTGGGTTAGCAAGGTGATTCACTGAGAGATGTGAAAACAATTTAAATTTGACCATACAAACAAATGGTATATCACAGCCCACAACCTGTCTTAGAAAATGACACACATAAACTCCTATGGGATTTTGACATACACACGGGCCACCTAATCTCGGCCAGACGAACAGACCTAATAATGATCAACAAAAAAAAAAAAGAAAACTAGCAAAATAGTCGACTTTGATGTCCCGGCTGACCACAGAATAAAACTGAAAGAATGTGAAAAGAAGGATAAGTACCTCGACCTTGCTAGGGAATTGAAAAAACTGTAGAACATGCTTGTGATAATTATACCAATTGTAATTGGTGTGTTTGGTACAGTAACTAAAGGATTACTAAAGGGACTGGAGGACTAAGAAGTTGGCGGACGAGTAGATACCAAACTACTACATTATTAAGAACGGCCAGAATACTGAGAAGAGTCTTGGAGACTTGGGGAGACTTGCTGTCACTCAGACTCAAGTGAAAAACCATCAGCTAACGCTGATGTGAAAAACTCTAATCAGTAAATAAAATAATAATAATAATAATAATAATAATAATAATAATAATAATAATAATAATAATAATAATCGTTAATTATGCTCAGAGGAACTTAAAATAATAGCGAAAAGTTTTAAGTCGAGACGAAACACAAATGGAAACAGGAGACAAATCATACCTCAAATTTCTAAAAGTAATCTTTTTTTATACGTAGAAAAAAGTTACTTGCTGTCCAAACGAAGTGCTACTAATAATTTTCTCATTATTTTTATCACATATATATATATATATATATATATATAGGGTGGGGAAAGAAAGTGGCAAATGAACGAGCATAAAGAACAAGTGTTATTGTTGCAATGCCCTTTACCTTTCTTCTGGTCACGTGATTGGAACACTTTCGACAAAATCTTTCACAAAACTGGTTCATCAAGAGGTTTAAAGGATTTAAATACTTTATACGTTGAGCAAATATTGGGCATTAAAGGATACCTTAAATGACATTGGCTTAATTAAATGGTAGTATTAGTTATAAACCAAACCATGAACCAAGTGGCCGTTGAAGTAAATTTCGAATGAAGATTTAAACCGAACAAGTTTTAAAAAACGTTGATTGCTTTACTTAAACTTAATGGAAACTCAGTAAATTTAAAACCGCAGTGATTTTTTGTGATCTGCTAAATGTGCTCATTCTGATAAGAGTACCAGGGCGTATGTGTAACAGGAACACGAATTATATTCTACCCCTGGATCTTGTATAGCCACAATATTCTACCTATGGAAAAGGCAAAAAACAAACCAATTTCAACGTGGGACCCAGAAAACAGGTCTGCATTTCATGATTGGAAGGTGCTCTCTTGATTGACAACATAGCAGAACCTGTCATCGTCCTGCGAGTATTGGCTTTTCTAATATCATGTACACAAAAAAAAAAAAAAAAAAAAAAAAAAAACCAAAGCAACAACTCGCCTAAGAGACACCAACGGAAAAAAATGGACACGAGAAGACAAAAAAATGTACTTCACAATTATTTTAAGAAAAATCATGCTCTAAGAATGTAAAGAAAAATCATGATAGAAATTTGGGCAGAATCTGCTACATTTAATACAAGCCTAAGACTTTCTGATCAAACTAGATTCATATAAAAGAAAGGCTTGATTTCTGAACATAAGAAACTAGAAATAAGTGAACAAGTAAACAGGGAAGAATGAGTACAAGAGCCTAAAACTTGTATCAAAATTCTAAATGCTGAAAAGCAAGAAGCGTCTAAGCGAATTGAAACGTAAAATTCTGAAAACCGATATACTACAACCTTCGGCAACCTAAAACATATAATATTATCACAAGAAGACAAAATAAATGTTCAGTTAATAAAATAATCGTGACTGAAAAGAAGAGCACATTATCATCTCTTAGGAACCGAAAGTGGAAAAAAACAAAGACTGGAAAAAATAAATGAATGTAGATGGACAGGTAAAAAAAAATGCAACAACTCTTAAAAGTCCAAAGGACTGAAAAACACATTGGTGTATTTTGGAATAAAACGCCTCCCCCCAAAAAAAAAACTGCAAGCAAGTCTAACAATGTAATTTGAACAGATAAATCAAAATATTTTGAAGAAGGAGGGAGATTTCCAAGGTTCTGAGATAGACTCAAGTAATACAAACAAAAACAGCCAAAATAACGAGAGAATGTTCTACCAACCGGCTCACTGGGCTAGTGCGTAGAGTGTTCGCCAATGGTCTGGAAGACCTGGGATCAATCCCAGGTTGCGTCATACCAAAGACTTTAAAAATGGTACTTGATACCTCCTTGCTTAACAGTCAGCAATATATGGTATGTATCAAGGGCAAAGTGGACCAATCCTGGGAAAGGAATCGCGCCCTACTCTACTCCTCGGTGTAGTAAAGGGAGATTTCTTGTCACCTTCGACTACTACTACTACTACTGATCTACCAACAAGTAGTGGGAGAGTGCACAAGGACAAACCAATAATCGAATGCAAAAGAGACAAAAAAATTTTGGCGTAAAATGTGAGAACAGTAAGAACATTGTAGAAAACACTGAATAGATGAATTACAAGGAAAAGAAAAAAAACGACTCGAAGAACGGCCATGAGGCGGACATACAAATGGAATTTCTCAGAACAACACTGAAAAAGTAGGACCGAATCGGAAAAAGTCAGACCATAATGGTATACAAGAATTCTGGTTTTAAAAATTCACATTCATCCACCACATACTGTCTCTTAAACAGTGTAGATATATAGAAGAAGCAAGTAGACATGAATGGAGGACTAAGGTAAAGCCCCAAAAAGGAACCGTCATCATCAGCTATAGATTGATAATGTATCTATGATGTTTAAAATCCTGACTGCGCAGATGAGGTAGATCTACAACTCGATTGTATGCCGGAGGCTGTGTCCCGGAGAACAGAAATTTTGCGACAAAGGAACAAGATGAATAGGTGATTTATTGTACATCCTCAGCACATCCTCAAGGAAACCACAGTGAGGCGGAAAAATGTATACATGGCGTGAATTGACAACAATAAAGACTATGATATCGCCACAAACTCCTGTGAAGTAGAACTTTTGAAAATGTACATCCGACAAAGTCAAAAAATTCTTCAGAGAAGTCACAAAAACGTGGAAAATGGAAAGGACAGCAGGAGGAAAAAATAATAACGGATGTACAATCCATAGGCATTTTCTGAAGAGAAGCGCTTTTGCCATTACAATTTGTTATAGCAATGATTCAAATCAATTCCATATTTACGAAGTGCACTGGGGCTTCAAATTTACAAAATCACCTGAAAAAATAGTCATTTTATGCATATGGACGATGTCAAGTGGTTAACAAAAAATGAAAAACAATTCGAGACTTTGATACAAATAATATGATTATATAGCTTGGGTGTAGAAATGAATTTGGCTTAAAAACTGAACCATTTTCATAACGAGAATGGAAGAAATAAACCTGACAAATCAAGAAAGAATCAGAAGACTTCAAGAAAAGAAAATGTACCAGTATTTGGTGATACTGAAAATAGACACCTTCAATAAAGTGGCGATGGAAGAAAAAAATATAAGATTAATCTCAGACGAACTAGAAAACTTCTCGAAGCCCAGCCCAACAACATTCATTGAATTAAAATAATAAAAAACAGAGCAATCCCCTTTGTAAGTTCCAAGGAACCATTCTTGAAATATACAACGGAGGAACCCCAACAAATTGTCCCAAGTACAAGAAAGTCGATGATGATAGACAAGGTATTAGATCCAAGAGATGACATAGACAGACCCTATGTGTTAAGAGAATAAAGTGAAATAAAAGTGAAGATAGCGTGGATTTATCAATAGGACTAGTCGAAGATTTTATGAAAAAGTTCAAGGAAGGTCTAATTATAGCAGCCAGTAAAAAACCTGTAAATATTTAGGAATTAATGAAGAGAATGGTAACAATCAAGCTATAAATAAAGAAGGAGAAAAGAAAATAATTCTATAGGAGAATAAGACCCGTATTAATAACAGAATTAAATAGAAAAAGTAAAGTTTTAGCGAAGAACACCCAGGAAGTACCAATAGTGATTTACAGTTTTAGTATAATGAACTCGAAGTTAGCCGAAAAATAAGATGGATGATAAAATTAGGAAACTGATAACCTACCTTAAAATGTATCGCCAAAGAGTAGATATTGAATGTTTCTGCTGTAAAAGAGAACATAGTGGAACTGGATTAATCCAACTAGAATTGATTCATAAAATTACCTCTATCGTATTAAAAGATATACTTAAACACAACACATTGGATGCTGCAGTTAGTAGAGATAATGAGAAGCAAAAGAAAAATATTCAGTTTGTAAAGGAAGTAATTATTTTACAATTCTGCTCAACCGTACACCGAAAAAAATTGACATATAAAGATATTGAGGCATTGAGACAGTAAAAAAGATTTAAGAAAGAAACAAAAACACATGGACGGAATCAATTAAAAACGCCAGGGAATAAAAGCCTCCACTTGTTAAATAGGCACAAAGACTCACAAAAGCTTATATAGATATAGTAAGACTAATCGATAGTTAAAAAGTGCGGGACTGCAAGCGAAAATATATGGGTTAGTAAGATCAGTAAAGGGTCAGAGGTTACTAAATAGAGACTATCTGGCAAATATAAGAAAACATAGATCAAATCTTATATGTTGACTGTGCAAAGAACAAACTGAATCAATTACCTCCTAAGTGTCCAGTTGCCTTCTCACTTATTTCTCAGTGCTAACAGATTATAACCTATTAGTCAAAGCGTATTATAAGATATGTAAATCCAAATTCCTATAAATATGAAATGAAATATTGTGGAACCTTAAAACTATAATGGTTCCAGTAATAGAGGGAACACAGGGTATAATAAAAAAAAGCACAGATAAACACATTAACACCTGGCATTTCTAGCCAATATGAAATAATAAATGGACTTTATGGAAACGTTCATAATCTTTTCAATGAAAAATCAAAGTTCATACAGGTAATTGAAATCCTTGGAATAAAATTGGTAGCCATAATAGTAATGGTGATGATGCTGATGATTATAGGATACTCAATATTCATATCTCGATAAGAATTGGAAACAGTAAGAGAAAAGTGTTATGCAATGTCTTCCCTGGACCAATTACCCGGAAATGGAACAATAATTGCATTTGATTGTTGAGGGTGGAGGTTACTTCAATTAAAACAAGCGATCAGAAAGTTTGCAAATTGAGTTTTGGCAGTTGAATATCTGAAATACTACTGAGGGAACCTTTTTTTAAGGAGTACACTAATATTTTAGAAACTATAAATCGAATGAAAGAAAATGACTTCACACTAAAATAGGCAAGAAGAAGACAACATCATGCAGTAAGTATTACTGATTTAGACTAAGCAAATGTTCTTGCATTTCTTGTATATACAACAGCCCCAGACGATTAACGGCAGCATAGCAAGCAGCAGTCAGAAGCATTGGTCTCTACGTGAACGCTGATAAAACTTAGCTCATGTGTTCAAAATTGTGCCATATCTTTATTAAATGGGAAACCTATGAAAGTAGTAGACAAGTTCATATACTTTGGTAGCAATATCTCATCTACTTAAAGTGATGTCAACATACGTATAGGTTAAACATGGACTGAATTTGACAGTTATAAACCCTATTGACTTTTCATATGAACTTTTAAAAGATGCAATGACTTTTATTCTCTCTATGAAGGACGGTACAGAAACTCACTCAGATGAACAACCTGAAACATGAGCTTATTAAGAAACGTCCTAACCAGACTATAAATTTGTCCAATTCTTTCATCGCTTAGGATCAGGTAACCACCATAGCGTGAAATTCACAACGTTACACTTGTCAAAATGAGGATAAACCTGGACATATTGGCATTATTTGCGGCCATATATCAGGTGGTACAAAGAGTTACTCAAATCTATTCATCAAGGTACTAGAAATCTTATGACCATGCACAGTAATACTGATGACAGATGGAACTCAATAGCAAATGTTTGGTAACTCAGCTTGAGGAACTAGAAATTCTGGATATAATTGAGATCATCCAAATAACAGTCCTACTTAAAACAAGAATATTGTGAATAGTAATAAAATAAAACTACCTTTTTTGATTATCAATTTTTTTTTCCTTTTATTTTCTTCTAAAAGCCCTGGATTTTCTCGAAGGTGGCATAAATTGAGAGTTACAGTTTGGTAATATAATCCAATTTAAATGAATCAGTTTTGATTTAAAAATGAACTGAAAAATGGAATCGAAATTATGATATTCTAAAAGGTATAATAAATGAAATAGAGAAATTTTTAAATCGTTATTTTGATTATGACTGTATAATCTGGATTTTTGTAACAAATTAGTTTTATGCTTGGGTTTTAATTCACTTTGACAGGATTCGTCTTTTTTTTCTTTTTTCTTTTTTTATAAGAAGCCAGTTAGTCATTGTGCCGTCGAGATAATCATATGTGCCTTGGTTGTCCAAAAAATAATTATTAGTTATTCCTGTTCAACTAATAATAGTACTAGCACTGATTTATCGGCAGAGGATTGTTTTTTAAACAGTTACCTTGGCCCATAATATTCAACTAATTTTCTTTCCTTTTCTCCTTTTCTTTTTCTTTCAATTACTTTTATTTGTGCTTTCGTTTTTAGCAATATATGTGCATTTATGCCTAGGCAGTGAATACGCTGACTCTATCTGTTGCAGGGGAATAAGACAAGTCGCCAAAAAGGGATGTCCTAGATACGATGATAAAATACATCTGATGGTGAGGCTCCTGTTCTGGGGAATGTGGTGTATCGATTTATTGTCATTACCTCCTGATCTTCTCTGACGCAGAGTGGTTGTAACTGTACGAGACACGTTTAAGTGTTAAGTAGATCTTTTTGCAAATTATTTAGGAATACTTGATATTATGTAACCGTGTACAAAATACTTAAGAAACTAAACGAAAAATGTAAATATAAAAGTTAATTGTATGCAATTCTCTATCCTATCCAGCCAATTATAATTAAACACACGCCAACACACGTGTGTGGTAACTGGAAGAATTTTATTTGGGGTCGTTCAAATGAAGTGACACCGCCGGCTTATAAATATGCATATTTGCACGCACACACATGTGCTATGCAAATATAACCATCCATCATACATATAGGAGAAACATGAGCGGCGATCAACAGCAATACTGGTTAGTTTTCCTGTAGATACGGTTACGTTCGTTCTACTAATGCTCCAGTCCGACTACAACCAACACTGTCAACTTCAGCCAACCCAACAACCCGCCATTTAATCATATAGCTCATACTATTTTAGCATTATACCTTGTGTTATTTATTTACTCAATCCATCCACCACAGGCAGCATTAGACACAAGGCCTATCTTAAGCGGAATTAACCTGATTTGAATTGAGAATTTACCTTCATTTAGACTGGTCATCTAACCAAAGCTAAGGAATAGTCTTCCTTACTAATAACGCAAAGTTTTGAGAGAACAGTGAAATTCAAACAGCATCATCCAGGTTTTGAATTCTGACCACTGATTTAGTTTTCTAGGAAGATAACCGTTATTCTAAACCTACCTTTTTGTTTACTGTAATGTTTAGCGTGATAGACTAGAAGTCCACGCCTAGAGAATTCATTTCTCAGTGCGTGTCCTATATATGTGGCATTGAGCAACAAATAATCTAAGCTTGAAATATAACTATGAATATCATAATCATTCGCAACTGCAACAGCAGCAGCCATTTTTGGTCCATTGCTAAACAAAATATTTCTCCATTCTTCCACTGATGACCATAATTGAACTGTCTTTTACCATGTCTTATTAACAAACCCCTTCGTTTTTTATCAAATTTTTCATTACGTCACTTGATAGTTCCTGGCCACCATTCCATCAAACTTCTGCTCTATCCTCTCTTCTAAATATATATCTTGTCAAATTCCATTTGGGATATTTATTTATTTATTTTCCTTACTTTGGTTTTCTCGCTGATACATAACTCTTTGAGTTATTATTTGTTTAGTATTTTCTGTTTAATTTTCTCTGACTTGAACATTGATCAAATAATTGAATTATTGTATACATTTCGTAAGTTACCTGAATATAGTTGAGGGCGACCTGAAGACTCCCTTTTCAATGGCTACTACTCAAAGATGATAGGAGGGGTTCTACCCCATTTTCCTGGATTGCTCCAATTACCTTTGATTTGTACGTTATAATTCAGAATCTAAAGCAAGAAGACATCAAATACCATTTTAGAATCTTTGATATGATTCGACCTGGGATTGAACCCATATATTCTGGACCAGTGGCGAACACTATAACCATTCTGCTGAAAACTGGTATAATACAAAGATGGAATACTTTACGCTAATTGATATATTTCCATCATTAAGATTAATTGATTTTAACGGTAACTCAATCTGTTCACGATTATTTTATGCCTTTGTGACATGGAAGAACATTTATCTTACTCTCATGTTTTTGTTTCTTAAGATGTTTTATTTTGATCACCATTGTATCGAATTTGAAAGGCAATTTTTAAACAGATCTATTTGACGAATCGATGGGACCCGAATGAATACTATCCACTGCGTAATAGTGGAGCTGAGAATAATTGCCAGGAAGTGGTACTCCACACAGCTGAACATTCACCATCAGATTGAGTTTAGTGCAATACCAAGGTTGCCCCTTTTTTTGATAGGGATCTTTCCACTGTAGACTATATAGTCACAGTTTCCTAAAACCAGCAAGAAGGACTAGCTCATTTCTATGCTTTAATTCTAACTAAGCACTTATTATTATTTTCATTTCGTTTTTAGCATTATCATCTAATCTTATATCTTTTTCTAAATTACTGTATTCTTTAAGTTCTTCCAGAAATGCAGCTTTTGATACTTTCCTAATTTAGGTTTCCGCCTGGTTTAGTTTCTTTGTTTAATAGCGTATCAAACTTCGTGGGTTATTCAATGTCCAAACAATCATTGTAGAATAATACCAGTGGTACTAATTAACCTACAGAGGGTGAAATGCCTGCTAGTAGTGCGGCGTAATGATAATGATGATTATACCTTACCCAAGATTATTGTTCGGAAATTTAAACATAATAGCATATAATGGTGTTAGAGTTCACTTCGAGGTTTCGTTCTATTACTTTCACCGTTACGCTACGAGGACTCTTCTAATTCAGGACATAAAAAACTTACTTCTAATTTCCCTTTCACTTATAGAGAAATACTTTTTGGAAAGATATGAAGACCCTCATTCCCTTAGCTTAAAGTTAAATAACACCACTACCGTTCTTTTAAAAGTATCACTTCGACATTTAATAACCCCTGAAAGTTGATATGCAATTCAACAAAATTATAATTATTATTTTACTCATTGAGAGTTTGTCACACCAGCGCTATCTGATAGTTTTCCTCTGGAGGCTGAGTGACAGCAAGTCTCCTCAAGTCACCAGGATTCTTAGTATTCTGACCGATCTCAACAACCTCCAGGTCTTCCAGTCTCTTTAATAGTCATTTAGTTACAGAACTGAATGCGCCAATCACAATTGGTATAATCGACACTTTGATGTTCCATAGTTTTTTTTATACCCTAACAAGGTCGAGGTACTTATCCTTCTTTTCACATTCTTTAAGTTTTATTCTATGGTCCGCCGGGACAGCAAAATCTACAATTTTGCCAGTTCTCTCCTTTTTTGTTGTTGATTACTCTAAGGTCTGGTCTTCTGACCGAAATATGGTGACCCGTTTGTATGTCAAAGTCCCATAAAAGTTTGTGTGTGTCATTCTCTAGGACAGCTGCTGGGCTGTGCATATACCATTTGTCATTATTATTATTATTATTATTGTCAGTAAATCGAACAGTTCAAATATTCTCCATTCATATTAGACTCTTTTCAGGTATGCTTTATGTCAAAGAATCTTAAATTTGTACATGAAAACCATTTGGTGGGGAGGACACTTTTGACTGGGGAAATAAATGCTTGAGTTCACAATTTACTAGTTTGCAATTATAAATCGCTTTATAACGGGAGTAGAAAATATCTGCATCATGTTGACTCGGTGTCAGATATCGTATGGAAAGATTAATGATTAGATGTGATATCCACGGGTGATGTGTCGTTCACTTATGAATCGTTCAAAGTATTCCGATCATTTATATGGATAAACCATCTGGTTACGATAAAAAAGATACGGTTTCTTTTTCGTCGGCAACGACGACTCAGACAATCATATTTTAACGAAAAAATAATTCTTAAAGCACTTATATCTTAAATTAATTATATTCTAATAAAATAATGAAATTGAAAGTATCCTTTTTTGTAGTATATTAGAAGGTGTACGGTCAAAAAACCTAAAGGCAACAATATTAGTTATCGACTTCGCCCAGGAACGATAAAGCAAATGCTACTCACCTACGGCCTTCCAAAAGAAAGCTATAATAATGCTATATAGAAACACAAAAGTAAAAGTCCATTCCCCGGATGGAGACACAGACTACTTCGACCTTGTAGCAGGTGTGCTGCAAGGAAACATATTAGCCCCATACCTCTTTATCATCTGTCTAGACTACGTGCTTTGAACATCTATTGATAAAATGAAAGACAACGGTTTTAAGCTGACGTAGGAAAGAAGCAGAAGATACCGTGCACATACAATTACGGACGCGGAAATAGTGCTTCTGGCAAATACACCAGCCCAAGATGAAACCCCGCTACATAGTCTAGAACGAGCAGCTGTAGGCATAGGATTCCGTGTCTACACAGAGAAGACGGAATACAAGAGCTCGAATCAAAGAGGTGACATCTCCATACTAAACGGTAGCACTCTGATACTAGTAGAGAAATTCACTTACCAAGGAAGCAGTGTTTCATCAACCGAGAAAATCATCAAGACTTGACTAGCAAAGGCATAGACAGCTCCCAATTGGATATCGGTCATATGAAAGTCAGACCTAACCGATAAAATGAAACGCAGTTTTTTCCAAGCAGCGGTCGTATCGATACTGCTGCATGGACTCTAAATAAACGTATGGAGAAAAAGCTTGACGGCAACTGCTCCAGAATGCTGCGAGCAATATTGAGCAGCACCCCACAGAGCAGCAGCTATACAGCCACTTACCACCCATCACGAAAACTATCGAAGTTAGACGAAGCATTTGTACACTGTTGGAGAAGTAGGGACGAACTCATAAGTGACATACTGACATAGTCCTGTGGACCCATTCACATGCACGAGCAAAGGCAAGACAACCATCTAGAACCTACATACAACAGCTCTGTGCCGATACCGGTTGTAGCCTTAAAGACCTACCGGAAGTGATGGACGATCTAGAAGGGTGGCTGGAGGGGGTTAGGGATATCCACGCTAGTGTCGTGAAACGATGATGATGATCAGATATCTTTATGAAAAGGCGACTATCATTTAATAATAAATATAAAAGTATATAATTAAAAAAGAAAAACAACTAATGAAAAGAGTGAAATTAAAATGGACTTTTTGAAATTGTAATTCTCATCCCTTGTAGGTTTGGTTTGGTTTGTTGGGTTTTATGGCATATCAACCTTTTTAGGTTATTTAACGCCAAATCCATTTTTATGTTAATAATCTGTTCTATTTAAAACAATTCACTTTAGCATAAGTACACAGTTTAATGGTCAAAAACATTTCCATTTTAAACTATTCAAGCAGTTGTATGTAACAATTCGGTTAAGTGTAAATACAGTCTTAATGTCGAAAATCAGTTCTATTTGAAATAATTCAGTTAAGCATAAGCACGCAGTTTAAGTGTAAGTACGGTTTAATTGTAAAAGTCATTTCTATTTCAAGCTATTCAGTTTTACTCAAACAATTCATTTTAGCATAAGTATGCTGTTAATTCTATTTAACCCATAGATAGGACCCTTATCAGGTGCTACCACGCCGGGCCAGAGTGGACCTGGGAGCAATGGCAATGAAGGGGTACTCCGCATTCCCCAAAGCTCCAGCATTGCTGGAACCTCACCATCAGATTGTTTAGTGTCATATCCAGGACACTCGTTAGGGGGGGTCTTACCCCTCTGCAGAGGTGCAGTCAGTGTATTCTACAGCCCCAGCTAACTGGGCAATACACAGAGTTAAATGTCAAACAGTTTTATTTCAGATAATTCATTTCAGCATAAGTACACAGTTTAGACGTCAAAACAGTTCTATTTCGAGCAATTCAGTTCAGCACTAGTACTCAGTCTCCACGTCAAAACAGTTCTATTTTAAACAATTCAGTTAAGCATAAATACGCAGTTTAAATGCAAAAATCAGTATAGTAAAAGAAGCACGTAGTTCTATTTAACCCATAGATAGGACCCTTATCAGGTGCTACCACTCCGGGCCAGAGTGGACCTGGGAGCAATGGCAATGAAGGGGTACTCCGCATTCTCCAAAGCTCCAGCATTGCTGGAACCTCACCATCAGATTTTTTAGTGTCATATCCAGGACACTCGTTGGGGGGTCTTACCCCTCTGCAGAGAAGCAGTCGGTGTATTCTACAGCCCCAGCCGACTGGGCAATCATCCCTTGTAATGTTGTATAGCCGTGATACAACTATACGTATACATATACATGCGGAGACATACTCAACAATAATGACGAACGAACACACTTCTTTAGAAAAATATACCTCTCACACTTTATTCGCGAAAGGGTTGCGTGTGAGAGGTGAGTTGGAGACGGAACAGACTGCAACATTTGGACTCAAGTTCCTCTGACTATAGCAGCACTTCTTTCTCATTCTGCTTGGCTGCTCAACCGGGAGTCATTGGAGCTGGTTCTCACTGCCTCGAACTGCAACTCGAACTCCAACTGTAACTGACTCTAACTGACTCCAACTAACTCAAACCAACTGTGGCACCGGGTTATATAATTGTTTGCCGTCCACTTGCTTTCTGTGGCGTCGCAATTGCACCGAATTCAACCCGTCCACGGTCAAGGTTATACCCTGATACCTTCGACCGGATGCACCTGTTATTTACACAGGTGCATCTCTTAATTGACAGCTCGGTCGAGGAACAATATGTTACAGTAACAAATTTTGAATGAATAACATTAAGAATAAATTGGCATAATGAAAAATTTAGCACTGACCAAAGAGATTCGGATTTTTACATGTTAAGTTTCAGTATTGTGCGGTATTTTCTCTTCTTTGATTTCGAGAGTTATTTAATGCCAAAGCCATTATTGTGGAAGAAAGGTCATTGTACATTTTAACCCATCGATGAGGGGAAAAGGTTACTCATAATATTCTCAAGGGTAATAATTCCAAAAAGATCACCATAACACAACTCGAGTTCAAACCCCCATAATAGTCCAGCATATTAGCCACTATGCTACGCCCGGTATTTATATGTTTGAGTATAAGTATGAAATTCAAAATTCCCATTTATATTAAATTTTCTCTACTTTATAAGTTCTATTCTTGAAATGAAATTAAAATATATTAATTCCATTCATTATCGCATCCAAAGAGTAATATTTTGTAACTCATCATCATCATCATCATGCCGTGCCGCTAGCACGGATATCCCTGACCCTCTCTCGCCACTTCTCCCTATCGTTCATCGCCTCTGGCCGGTCTTCAGGGCTACATCCCGTATCCGCACAGAGCTGCCGTATGTATGTTCGAGCTGGTCGTCCTGCGTTTGCTCGGCTATATGTGGGGGTCCATAGGAGTACATAACTTATGAGTTCGTCCTTACTTCTCCGGCAGTGTCCTGCATGTCTGGTTCATCTAACTTGGATAGTTTTCGTGATGGGAGGTAGGTGGCTGTATAGTTGGTGCTTTATTGAGTGTTGCCTCCAGGATTTGTTCAATATTGCTTGCTGCATTCTTGTGTAATTGCCGTCTAGCTTTTCCTCCAGCCATTTTGTTAGCGTCCAAGTAGTGCATCCATACAGCAGTATCGACGCGACCGCTTCTTTGAAGAAACTGCGTTTCATTTTATCGGTCAGGTCTGACTTCCTTATGATCAATAGCTTATAGATAGCAATCCATGCGGTCGTTAATCGCATAGCGATATCTTTTTCGGTTGATAGGACACTGCTTGAAACTGGTAGACAAGTTGTAACTCATGATTCAATTAATTCATAGGTGAATGGAAATTAAATTTGGTTACAAAGGTTCATCAGTTAAAAATGTTTAAGAAGCGCTGCTCTTGATAGTTTTGTAAGAAACTGTTTCCCTTAGCTTCCCACAATTCTGATTTTTATCTTTCACTTGTGCGTGTTGTCCAATTATTGCTATATAAACATATATGTATATATATATGATAAATCGAAACAGATCTGTCTGTGGATGACTATATAGATATATATATATAATCCCCTACCCCCGTAGCGAATGAAGTAATCGTTTTGCCATTAGTGTTTATTGCAAGTCTATTCATATATGAATTGAGGTCTCGGTAGCCGTTAACCGGATGTATGTAAACAATGGTAATTGTGATTCATAACCGTTTAAAATTTACTTCGCTGCTACTGACTCCTCGTGGCTGAGGGTTAGAGGCTTGGATTGGCATTGAGTCAACCGGATTTCGATCCCGGCTACGGGAAGCTAGTATATCTAGCCACACTGATGAGTTCTGATAGAACGAAACAGATCTGTCTGTGGATGACTACATACATACATATATATATATATATATATATATCATCGTCATAATCAAGTCATACAGCTAGCAGAGATTTCCCTGATTCTCTCTCGCCATTCATCCCTATCATCCATCGCACTGGCAGGTGTAGTGCAGTTGTCGGTATATATTTTTGGTCAGCCTACACTGGCACCTCCACGTGAAGGGGTTCACAAGTTTTGTTCGTCTTATTTGGATTGTTTTAGACATGGGTGGTAGGTGGCCATAAAACTGTTGTTTCTCGGGATGTTGCTTCCAATCATATTTTTCTGTACAACTCTATGTATATTTACTTTTTCAATAACTTTGCATTCATTCCCTCAAAATGATCTCATTTAAAGATTTAATAAAAGAAGCCGATGTTTTCTTTTACTGAAGCAATTTGCTTTTCATCAGCTACAAAAAGCTAAAGTGATGTTTTTCATGAACCTATTTATTGTTTATGGGTGTTCAGGCGCCGAATAACGAGAATTAAAACCTGCTTGTTCACAAGACTGGTTTTCATAAAAGATACTCTTTATTTTATTAATAGTTCTTAAATGATTTATCTATTTTCATAGTATTGTTATTTCATTACTGGTATATAAATTTTAGAGAATGGTATTTTATTTTATTCATAGCTCATAAATATTAGATTGTAATTTTGTTATTTTCTTATCGGTTCGGAAATGTCTACCGTATTGTCATTTGATTAATTTTCAGTATATTCTTTTTACCACGAGTTCATAAATGTTATATATATATATATTGTTATTTTATAAATAGCTCATTAGAGGAATACTCCATGGCGTTGCTTGTAACGTGCTGAACTGTGATATCGTAATAAGCGTGTTCAAACTCCAGTCCCGCTATCACTTTTTGGATTAATAGACTTGGGAAACGTATGAAATCCACTCTTTCTCAGCAATAGGTTAAATAGTGCCATAACCGTTTTTCTACAAGGGTAGTTTTCGCATTAAACTACCCATGAAGTTTGATATGCCATTAAAGAAACCAAACCAATAACTCATAAATGTTAGATAACAGTGAAATAGTTAATTAATTAAGTGGTCATAACTGTCTCCTTTCTTCTGTTATTGAATGCCAAATCATAGACATGAAAATATAGGTAACTTCCTTTATTTTTTTTCTATACACTGGCTAAGTGACTTATAATTCTTCTAATTTTTTTCTTTAAAAATGTATCTAGCCACATTATCCTTTTCTGATTTTTGTTTATTCCATTTTTTTTTTAGTATATTTCTACCGTTGTTATCTCAAGAATATCGCAATGTCTATCAGAGTGACTTTTGGTAATATCTTTATTTAAAAAAAGATGTGAAATGTTCTTTTGTAATTCTTACCCACTTGCTATATAGCAAGCTTTCTTTTTAAAAGTATCCTTTTCTGCATTTTCTCTTGTTTAGCAGGTGATCTGCAGTTTAAGTTGTCTTAATTGGTAATTATTTAGTATCAGCTGAAGAGATTCATACCTTTTCTCTGAAACTCTCAAATAATGTGACTGATGATGCTAATTACCTTCTCCACCAGAGGTGATAGTGATCTGTTCGGCATTGTGCATTGTACGCGATGCATTCAATAAATTTCCAGACTTTTTGATACAGGCATTTAAAATTGTCGTAGACTCTTGAAAATTCACTATATTATTGCAATACATTTTATGAGATGACAGACCAATTGTTATGATTTCAGGTTCAAATAAACAGCTACACTAGGAATTGGAATACACCCTACTAAAGCCTGATTGTCACAGCTGGTCAATTTCAAAAATGCAATCTGGACATGAGGACACTTTAGAAGAATGATATGCAATAAAATTCTCTTTTAAACTAGGAAAAATGCTTTTGGACCATCTTGCGTAAATCGAGCATCAAATTTTGGGTTGCATAAGATATTCAAGGAAAACGGGGAGTCTTTAAGGGATGATGAGAGGTGTGGGAGGAGTAAGGAAGTCAATACACCAGAGTTGATTGGCCAAAGATTTAGGGTTACTATGTTGAGGTTTTAAGGGGGTTCAGGAACAGATTCCGTCGGAAGAGGCAAGCACTCTTCAAATCGGGTCAGTGGAATTTCCACCAGGACAATACACCAGTCCACAACTCCATACTTGTCACAGACTATTTGACGAAGATGGGCATCAAGACAATTCCCCACCCTCCCCAAAGTCCAGACTTGCTCCCTGTGACTTTTGCTTATTCCCTAAGGTCAGAGACTGTCGTTATGAGACAATTAAGGAGATGAACGAGGCTGTGACGAAGGCCATTGACAAGCTCACACAAGAGGACTTCCATGGGGCCTCCCTGAAGTTGTTGGAACGGTACAGCTAGTGCATTGCAGCCAGAGGAGACTACTTTGAAGGAAACTTGAGTTTCATGTGTATACTATCAATAAAAGTGCCCATACGAAAAAAGTGTGGAAATTTATTTAATGATCCTCGTATCTTTAGAATTTCATACTGTCAACCATATTTAATGACTAAATGTTGTTTTACAAACTGACTGTATGCTCATTAACAGTTGCACAACGACTATTGGAACTTGACGCAAAGCTCTTTTAATCGAGAATATATCGATACATACAAAGTTGTAATATTTAATTTTTATATCTATTAGAATCCGAAAAACAGTGGCTAATTGGTCTTACTTTTATTCTTGGTTATCTTTTAAAAACATTTTTCTCAACTTTATTTGACTTCAGGTTATACTTATATGTGATTTATTTTTGTGGTGAAAAATTAAAGAAGAAAAAATTTTAATACCTTTTAAAAGAATTAATATGCTACGAAAATAGCAACAAAAATCTATGACAACGTAGCCAATTCATTTTTAATGGACACACACACACGCGCGCACACACGCACACACACACGCATATATATATATATATATATATATATATATATATATACTCTTTCTCAGTGTGCGCGCGCACACACACACACACACACACACACACATATATATGAATATATATATATATATATATATATATATATATATATATATATATATATATATTCTAAATAGGTTGGTCCACGAAGAGATTTGTATTTTTTAATTTATTTATATGATTTTTTACATTATTTGACTTTTTGAATTTATTTTATTTAGTTAAGAACAAAATGAATGAATTAAAAAAAAACAAATCTCTACGTGGACCTACCTATTTTAAAATATATTTTCATTCTTTCTTTGGACCTACAACAAACATTTTATATATATATATATATATATATATATATATATATATACATTACCTCCTTATTTTCCCTGCCAACTTGCTGGAGGATTGATAGACATGACTCATCAGCAGTAGGAAAAGTTTGTATCTATATTTAATGTTACATATATATATATATACAACCAAAGTTAGAGTAAGAATAGAATGATATGGGAATTTCATTTGAGGTGGTGAAATAGAGGTAGAAAAGGGAGGAAAAACGAATGTCCCCTCCACCTCCAAATGCTACAAAACACGTGTATATCTGTATAAAAGACGAAAGATTTAGAATCTCCAAGTCTACCGTAGAATCAACTCGCATAAAAGTAAGAAGGCCCAAGCAAACAAAATTCTTTTCTGCCTTTGGTACTGGTCAACTCACAGTTAGTTGTGAATTGAATTACCATGAATAAAAAATCCGGCAAATACTTCCACGTGATATATGGAAACACTGGGCAGTTGTTATGACCTTAGTAGGTCTCCTCAGCAGTGTTTACTGCGATCTCACCCTCAGGAGATCGATCCAGCGACCAAAGAGCCATCAGTTTACATCGCACACAATTGATGCCAAATCAACTAGTCATGGTGATTACGTAGCCATCTTAAATTTGCGTAGCCAATTAGCCTGAATGTGTCTTGCAAGTGACATCCATAATCTTTACGGATGACACGGTTACCTCCAGGGCTACGTCTTCCCAGGAAGATTAGAAATATTCATCCGCGTAATTATTATTACCTCCAGAGCAAGGATATAGATGTAGCCAGGGAACAATGGCAATGATCAAATAGTTCGATCGCAAATTGTTGCTGGTCATCTCTAGGGTTGGCTTCTATAGAAGAGAATAAAAGCACAGCCATCGAAAAATCACCATGACTCGTACTCAAACCTCTTGTCCAAACTGCATCGATATTTGCGCGGGTATAAAAAGGGCGTGTCTTGCTCAGGATGGAGCCCTGGCCCTAGTGTTCCAAAAATTGCCAACAAAGCTCAAATTAAACAAAAATTACTAAAATGCAAACGCACAATACAAATAGCAACATTCAACGTTAGAACTTTAAATAGATTAGGCCAAGTAGTTGAGCTGACAGCTTCTGCGATAGATCAAAACATAGAAATACTATGTGTACATGAACACAGATACACCCATAGCAGAGATATAAAATACCACGACAGATGCAATGGATGAACGTTTGTCTTGGCATCAGCATGAAAACATTCTGTCAATGTCACGATATGAGGTGTAGGTACGCTTATCGGAACACGGGCCCTAAAATCACTAAATAGCACCGAGAAAATACAACTGAGGATGATGGTAGCAACGTTTAATGGTAACCCCATCACAACATTCATCTGCTGTTACAGCCCTACCAATGTTAGTGAAAAAAACGGACCTTATCGCCTTCTATAACGATTATCCTCCCTTGTTTGTATCATCTCGAAATACAACGTTCTCGTCATCGGTGGAGACATGAATGCCCAAATAGGTAAAAAACGTAAAAAAAAAAAAAATTCAGCTTACACAACTGGTCAAACAGAAATAGGGAACGTCTAACAGATTTCACGCTAGAAAATAGATTAACATGCAGCAATACAAAATTTCACACACAAAAAAAAGGAAAAACTATGGATCTACACCTACGTAAACAATGTTAAAACACACATAGACTACATTCTCATAAATAAGAAATGGAAGAATAGCGCATTGACTTGCGAGGGTGCGGCGTCTGATCACCTAATTGTCACGGCAAAGAGCCTACGTAAGAAATGCAGCCTGAACAACAGCAACCATACACTATGACTGGTCCCTGCTTAATAAAAGGGATATACGAAATGAATATGTTAACATTAAGAAACAAATTCGATGCACTTCAGGAGATATCAGAAAAAACCTACTCCGAATGACGAATATGAGAACTTCGTCAATGCTCACTTTGAAGCGGTAGCAGAAAACATACTAACTAAACAAAGAGGTAAACCTAGAATCTCATAGAAGACATTAATGGTTAGAAAAAGCATGCAGACTTAAAAAAAATCGCTTCCAAATACAACAGGAGAAACCCAACCAAAACCAATACTCAGAAACTTAAGAAGGTTCAAAATGAATTAATTAACATATACTTAAAAGAACAAACAGAATATATACAAAATCAGATCAATAAGATTAGAAACTCGGTTGAAGGTAGACAGTCCAGGATTTCATGGCAAACGATAAACGGCTTGAGCAGAAGGAAGAGTACTACAAAACCTAAACTGAAATTTGCCAGTCAAGAAGAAAGAATACACCTATGGAAACATTTCGATTATTAACTCGAAAAACCTATGAAAGTTACGCATGAACCAATCACGAAAATTATTTGCTATCACATTGAGATAAAACTAGGACAATTTACGCAAGAAGAACTCGACTCAGTACTAAGAAAAATAAAAAAAAAATAGGAAAGCCGCAGGGCTTGACGAAATACCCCCAAGAGTATGGAAGACCAGGGTATTCAACGACATACTACCCCGACACTGTAATGCCCTATAAAATCGAAACAATAGGCAGATAGACAGAGGGATGCATCCTCCCCTTTCCTAAGAAGGGTGACCTCGAATTAGCCAAGAACTACCGAGATATAACCCTTACATCCATGGCGGCCAAGATCTACAATGTTCTACTACGCAACCGCATAGAACCGAAAATTGAGAACATAACTAGGAAGAAGGAAAATTGCTCTCGGAGAAATCGATCCACGACATCACAAATTTTGTCTCTCCGTCGTATTCTAGAAGGTTTACCGGCAAATAACCTACAGGCAACAATAATATCTGTTAACTTCACCAAGGCCTTTGATTCCATACACAGAAAGGAGATGGAACAAATACTTATTGCCTTCGGCCTACCCAAAGAAACCATCGCAGTCATAATGATACTATATAAAACAGGAATGTAAATGTCCGTTCACCAGATGCAGACACAAACTACTTCGACATTGTAGCAGATGAGTTGTAAGGAAATACATTAGCCCCATGCCTGTTTATTATCTGTCTAGACTACGTGCTTAGAACTTCTACAGATTTAATGAAAGAAAACGGTTTCAACCTGGCAAAGGAAAAAAGCAGAAGATACCTCACACAATCTATTACGGACGCGGACTTCACCGATGACAAAGCGCTTCTTGCAAGTATACCCACCCAAGCCAAATCCCTGCAACATAGGCTGGAATGGGCTGCATGTGGCATAGGCCTTCATGCCAATGCAGAAAAGACGGAATACATAAGATCTAATCAAAGAGGCGACATCCCCACGCTCAATTGGTTTCCTTTGAAAATAGTGGACAAGTTCACCTTTCTCGGAAGTTGCGTCTCATCAACCGAGATAGACATCAACACGCAACTATCAAAGGCATGGACAGCTATCGATAGAACATTGGTCACAGACCTGACCGATAAAATAAAACGCAGTTTTTCCAACCAGCTGTCTCGTCGATACTGTTATATAGATGTACCACATGGATTCTAACTAAACGTATGGAGAAAATAACACAAGAATGATGCGAGCAATATTGAAGAAGTCCTGGATACAAAACTTCACAAAACAGCAGCTTTATGGCCACCGACCACCTATCACGAAAACTATCAAAGTTAGACGAACCAGACATGCAGGACACTGCTAGAGAAGTAAGGATAAACACATAAGCGACATATTCTTGGGTACTCCTTCAGATTGACGAGCAAACTTCTGACAACCAGCTAGAATCTATATCCAACTGCTCTGTGCCGATACAGGATGTAGTCTGGAAGAGAGCCCAGGGGCGATTAACGATAGAGACGGGTGGCAAGAGAGGGTCAGGGAAATCCGTGCTAGCAGCGAGACACGAGAGTAATGATGATATTTGCCAGTCAAGAAGAAAGAATAGACCGATGGAAACAATATTTCGATTATTTACTCGAAAAACCAATGAAAGTTACGCATGAACCAATCACGAAAATACCCGTGAGAGGAATATGTGCATAAAGTAATAAAAGAAAGCAGAGATATACATAGGCTAGTAAATAGAACATGAAATCGTAGATACGATATATTTAATTTCAAATTTGTATGTAGTTCCTTCTCTGACATCGATTCAGAATCATCATATCTCACCCGCTCCCTCCCAAAATGTATCTCACTGCCTATGCAAACAAATATTTATTCGATTATGGATTTAGCTATGTATTTATTCAAAATCCAAGATGTATTTGTAATATGATTCATTTTTATGAATTTCCATCAATTTTTCATATATTTTAGCAGAAAATCTC
This sequence comes from Sepioteuthis lessoniana, assembly GCA_963585895.1. NCBI lineage: Eukaryota > Metazoa > Mollusca > Cephalopoda > Myopsida > Loliginidae > Sepioteuthis > Sepioteuthis lessoniana. The sequence goes on along the minus strand of OY757909.1, from coordinate 122,233,544 downwards.
ACTTGCTAATAATCTAGAACTCTCAGAAAAACACAATGGAGTTGTCAAAGATTAACATTTGATTAACCTCTAGACTTATTTTTTTAATTTCATTATTTATCAGGAAAGAGAGACAAAGAGTCAGACCTACAGGCAGATAGAGACAGAGAAAGAGAGAGTATCAAATCAGTCTCGAAAGTTCGTTAATTTTCAAGTCAAAATCTCAAAATGATCTTATAATCACGTAATATATTCTTTATTTTTCTGCAGTATATAGATATGTGTACAGTTATATTTATTTATCTCTGTCCCTCTGTCTCTCTTTATATATATATATATATATATATTGAACAAGTCCTGGTGGCAACACCCCACAAGGCACCAACTATTCAGCCACCTGCCTCCCATCACGAAAACTATACAAGTTAGACGAACCAGACACGCAGGACACTGCTGGAGAAGCAAGGACGAACTCATCAGTGATATACTCCTATGGACCCCCGTATATGGCCAAACAAGAGCAGGATGACCAGTTCAAACATACATACAGTGGCTATGTGAGGATACAGGATGTAGCCCTGAAGACCTGCCAGAAGCGATGAATGATAGGGAGAAGTGGCGAGAGAGGGTCAGGGATATCTGTGCTGGCGGCGCGACATGATGATGATGATTATGATGATATATATATATAGAGAGAGAGAGATAGAGAGAGAGAGAGAAATTATATATTATAAATTGAATTGAACAGAAAATCTGACAAGCACTACAGCGGGGGAGATCACTGTATGCACTGCTGATAAGACCTAATAAAGTCGAAACAGCCGTCCAGTGGTTCCGTAAGTCGTGTGCCGTCCTTGCCGGATTTTCCGGTCATAGTAATTATATATATATATATATATATATATAGTCATCCACAGACAGACTGTTTCGTTATATCGCAACTCTTCAGTGTGGCTAGACACGTAGGACGATTGAAGCTGGGATCGAAACCGGCCCAACTTTACGTTAGAGTTAGTATCATAACGCTAAGCCAACAAGCGAACCATGTCAGCTCGGGAATTATAAGGCATTATGTAGTAGCCTTCGTTTGTTTACATTTTTGCCTTACTGGATACTAGAGGGCTCAATTCCTTCGAAGAGGTTTGCATTATGCGAATGGCTACCGTTAATTCCTTTGCCAGAGTGCTCAACCCCCGTGGGGGAACGAATATATCGTCATCCACCGATAGATTGTTTTGTTGTATCACAACTCTCCAGTGTGGCAATCGATTATGCCAGCTGGTATCACAAGAAATTAATGAGAATTTAATTTTTATCATAACTTTAATAATTCAGATGTATACCAGAATTTCCTCACGTGTAATTAACTAGGTAGTCTGTACTACTCTGTCTGTCCGTCTGTCTGTCTGTCTCTCTCTCTCTCTTTCGTGTTTTTAATTTCTTTTTGAGTTTTCTTTTATTCAAACTGACCAATTGGTTATGACTATAGAATACGACGACTACACTTCTGCATGGAGGTAAGACTCATCCCTCACTGAGTGCCATACATATAACACTAAACTGCATCAGTTGGTGAGGCTCTTGGAGCTTTGGCAAATGTGGGGTACCTCATTATTGTCATTAATCCCAGATCCACTCTGACCCAAAGTGTTAGGATCTATTAGGGATCTCTGTATGGAACAAGTAGAACAAATATTGTAAGTATGACACGTATCTGCATCCGGTAGGGAGGCTTTAGTTCTGGAATTGGGTAATGTAAATTACCTCTTCATTGACATTGCTCCCACTATAACCCAGTGATTCTTTTGCCCAGTCGAATAAATTTATTAACTAGAAAAAAAAAAGATTCGACCGAATTGGATTTTTGAAGAATAAAGTTTGTACATTATGACAGTGAAAACTAAGGGAAATGAATTTTAATGGATTTTGATGAAAAAGGAAAAGGAAAAAATATTTTATTTCATGACTTAAAGAACAGGAGGAAATGCTGGTGAATTGTTATGTCTGCTAAACGGTGTAAAGTGAATTCGACGGTTGAGTTGACCCGGGAAATCAGGGCTTGCCAGTCATCCAGGTGGGCTGCCTGAAGACGGAAATTCGGAAATAACATTTTTAAATCAAATGTGAAATTTTTTTTCAAAACGTTTCTGACATAATATCATGCGCCATCAGAAGCTAGATAGTGATTCCAAATTACGGAAGACTTCCGCTTTTGGATAAAAGTGAGAGGAAATTAGTCACAAAAAGTGTGAGGCAGAATCAAAGGGGCAAAATTATGTTTTGAAATCCATATTAGAAGCAAATTGATATTGAGAATAGTTCACCTCATATAAAAGATATAGATAACTAAAGGTTTCGTCTCTCACCAGAGAAAAGCTCGAACCGGCTAATGATACTCTGAGTTTTGACCTTTTACCAGACTACCCCGCGTATAGAAAAGCAAATGTTGCATACCTATATGCATATATACACATATACATGCAGAATACATATTGACGCAATGAATAAAGACGAGCGAAGACTTCTTTAAAAAATATACCTCTCACTTTATTTGAAAAGGTTTGTATGTGAGAGGGAGCTGGAGACCGAACAGAACTGTAATATATTGACCCTCACTCTATTGGCCATAACTGTGTTTTTTTCCCGTTCTCTTGGGCTGCTCAACCGGGGGCCTGAGGGCCCACTCCGTTGGGTGCAGGCTTTCTTTACCACATCTTGTCACCAACGGGTCTGGTCTCTAATTAACTGACCGAGTTATATAATAGTTCAATCGCCCACTCAATATCTCCCCATAACTGGCCATCGGGAGGTGTCACTTCCGCTGTCCTTGGAATGGCATGTTTGATTGTCATCGGGAGGAAATAACTGTCATGCAGTTCACAGGTCACTCTCTTCCGGTGCATCAGTCTGACTACCGTGGGATTTTACCTTGTCCCATATTGTCAGCCAAGCTCGCCTACGCCAATGGAATATGCAACTTTCGCGTCTTTGGAATGGCATATTTGGCCGGGTCGAAGGTCAATATACAATACAAAGAGAACTAAGATAATAAGACACTTATTATAAAGAAAGAAAAAGCCTGAGATGATACGAATCTTAGTGAAATAACACGATACTTTGAGTCGTATTTGTACCATTCTCGCGAATGTAAAGAAGCGTGGCAAAATTAACATAAAACGCAACTCATGAATTCAACTTTTATCAGACAATCTAGGAAACGATAAAAGCTGAGAGCTAAAGACTGAGAAAGGCAACCATAACCAGCATTTCAGATTGCCTTGTGCCAGACTCTAGAAAGCGAGAATAGAAAAGTCTAATGCTTATGCAATAAAAAGAGAGGCCCTGAACCTGCCTTTGAATGCCGAGAGATTGACTGTCTGTTAATTCGGAAACTGGATCTCCAATAATAAACTTTCAACTTTTGGGATGGATGAATAAATGTACCATTTTAATGACACCTTTTTTAAAAGCAAATATTATTATTGTTACAAAGCCGTGTCCTGTTCTCAGAAAGTGTTGATTTTTTTTTTAATTTCTTTTTTTATATTTTTTTTTTTTACTTTACTTTTTTTAATTGTGCGGTCTCATCTGTCCACTCACGAGTTATGACTATATTAAACGATTGATCTGCTGTTTGAATAAAAAATACAACGTGGGCAGATAAGCGGGTCGTTCGTGTCATCTGAGAATATATCAAGCCTAGTAGGACGGTCAGCGGTTTGAAAGTGGAATCACCCCAGTGTTTGGGGGAGGCAAGTATGCTGCCACTACAAGTAACCAAACCCGGAGTGATAATACGTGTTATGAGTAATATTAAACTTAATTAATAGTATTAGATAACAATGCTTGAAACCATTTAACCGTGGGCAAACAATAAATCGCAATATTTGAAATCATTTAACTGTGTGCAAACAAATGAGCTCTTCGTTCAGAAATAATGTCTCCAATAATATTTTTTTACAAATCATCGAATATATATATATATATATATATATATATGATGTGTTTGTGAGGAAGAGATAGTGTGAATGTGTGAGTGTGTGAGTGTGCGAGAGAGAGAGAGAGAGAGAGAGAGAGTGTGTGTGTGTGTGTGTGAGAGAGAGAGAGTGTGTGTGTGTGTGTGTGAGAGAGAGAGAGAGAGAGAGAGCGTGTTTATGAACAAGATTTGGCATTAAATAACCCATAAGGGTCGATATGCAATAAATCATAGCCTAACCAAATCATTTTTTTTATTCCAACTCACTTTCTCTTCCATTTCGTCTTCCCATACTTCGTTTCTTCCAAGGAATATCTTTCTTTCGCAAATAATCTGAAAGAATTCCAGTCGATCGTTGTCCCTGTGTTCTCATCTCTCAACTATGTCCAAACAGAATTGCCCATCAATATGAAAATAATTCTCTTATTTCTGACGGGAATTCCTTTTAGTATTTATCAAAGATCAATGCAATTTTTGTCGGTATATTTATTTGTATTTCTACTCTCTATCGTCTTTCAATCGAAAGCAAATTGCTTTATGAAATTATAACATGAAGCCTGATCTGTTTCGATCTGGATTTAATCATATATTGATTAAAAAGACTTAATTTCCCATCTGTAAATGCACCAGGCTTTTTTATTATTTATTTCATTCCTTCTTAACTTCCTTCTTTTCGAGTTTTGTTTCAGCATCTCGTGTCTCAGTCGTCTTATCTCTCTCGGCTTATGAATAAGTACATAAATGATGTAATACATAAAACATTAGGAAACATGCAAGCAGAAAATGTCCAATAATTTTCGTGCATAAATGATGGAATGACGACCCTCTTTGGGCACTTCCTTAATTTTTCAAAATTAGGCCAGTTGCCGCACCCCCCGAGCAAAAACATGTCCAATTACCATACACCTTTCATACTAACTCTAGCAGTGAGGCTTCACTTCCTATACTAATCATTTATTCCGGCTATCTTTAATTCTTTCTTCATTTATATTTATTCCTTTTGTCGATCCTTTTTTTTCAGATTCTGGTCTTTATTTCTTTTATTTCTTATTTTTTGCCCATCTTTATTTTTAAATTTTATTTTATTTGTTTCTTATTTTTGTCAATATATTTTTATTCATCATTTTTTGTATCGTTTTGATTTTCACCATTTTTTTTAACCTTCTATGTCTTTTCACGACCTTTTTTTTTTTTTACACTTTTTATTCCATCCCAAAACATTCTACGTTTCCGTTTTTCTATTTGATATGTCTTTATTTTCACTAACAATAGATTAGTTTTCATAAGTCCAGACATATGGGACTCCATGTGAGACTTGGACCCACTTGTAAAATTATACTAAACTAGTTTAATAGATATAACTGGAAATGAAGCACGCTGTGATAATCAGCTCAGCTTTTCACCAGCCCTTTTTAGAATCGAACTTACAAGTATGTCTTTCTAGTCTGTCCTGATCACCATTTCACCACGTGAGACATCTTCACAACTCGGTATTTATTTTTTTTTTAATTGATCTATTTCCATATTTCCCTATTTTCCCATTGTGTTTTGATTGCTCTTCACTTTTTAAATATTATTCATCAATATTTCTATTTTTACATTTTTTATTTTATTTCTACATCTTTATGAAATATCTTTTTGTTTAAATTCTACGTGGACACACTTAATTCATTCATTGAAACTAAAATGTAATTAATACGTTCGTTTTATTTATTTGTGTTTCAATGCAAATTATTATTCACTTTAATCTGGAAATCAGTTTTCAATTTTGCATCACAAATATTCACACCCGTTTATTCAATTATTATTTTTATGTCTCCTTTGAAATCATATTCATTCACCTTGTTATATATTCTTCCATTTCAACCAGTTTTCCTTATTACTTTCATAAACATGAGTTATCTTATTATTTCATATCTTTGTTTTTAAGGTTTAGTTATTCAAACATTATTTCCTTTAAGGCTTTTTTCGTTTTTATAACTAATAAGTAAAATTATTATTTATTCGCCACTTTATGTGTTTTGATGAGTAACTAAATTGTATCGGGTGGTTAGGCTCTTGGTCAAAGGAATGGAAGTCAGCTATTCTTTGCCATCACTCCCAGGTCCTGACTCTGAGTTGTTGCGACTGTTAGGGTCCCATCAAAGAGTTAAATAGATCAGTATGAAAATTTTTAGTATTACATAGGAATAATAAAAACTATCATAATCATCTTCATCATCTGTACTGATAGAACTCTCTCTCTCTCTCTCTCTCTCTCTCACTTCACCTGTCCCTACCATTCATCACCCAAAGCAGATACTCTTGACTATATTCGGTATGTCCATGTTCAAGCATGTCTCTTAAGAGTTGATCTTCTGCAGTATCTTGCATGTCTAGTTCGTCTTATTTGGATAGTTTGTGAGATGGGAGGTAAGTAGCCGTACAGTTTTTCTTATGCAGAGTGTTGCTTCCAAGGTCTGTTCAAAACTGCATATAGCATTCTTGAGTATTTCACATTTAGCCTTTTTCTGTAAGCGTTTAATTAGTAGGAAGTTTAGAAGTATTACTGACTGAGATGTTGCAAGAAGATATCTCGTTTAATTTCATCAGATCGGATATACGCTTTCAAGATCATCGACAACCTCACGAATTATCTGTGTGTATAAAGACATCACTTTCAGTTGATGAGATATTGCTCCCTAGATATGCGAACAAGCCCTCACATTTAAGAGATTTGCCATTTAATGGGATGATGACTCCATCTTTTTTAAAACACACAAACTCTATTTTCTTTATATTGACGGAGAGAGAAATGTTCCTTGCTGATTTTCCCAAACTATTCCTTAAGAATTCGGCTTGGAATGGTGTCGAGCAGCACTAGATCAACTCTGAAGTATTCATCTGTCATGGTTTCCGTGGGATATAATCTGTTTCTTGTCTCATTTCGTGTGAAAACCTTTTCTTCTATTATATCTGTTGACATTCGTAGTACGTAATATAGGCAAATTATAAACAGATATGATGCTGCTATATCCCTTGCAAAACTCCAAACACAATTTCTAGAAAGTCGGTGTCTCCATAACGTGAGCAAATGATTGTTTTTGTGTTTTTGTAAAGCACCAATGAAACGATAACAATTTATCTAAGAAGACCATCGGATTGAGGCATTGGCTCTATGTTTTAATAGTGTCTGGAATAACATGGAGAAATCTACAAACAATTGTGTTACTTTCAGATTTTTTGCACAAACCCCGACGATTATTTATCTGAATCTCTGATATCGTGGATCCATTTTCTTTGAAAGCCATTGGGATTTTTTTGAATAATTTGCTCTACTTCGACTTCATAAGCAGGGTGTTATAAGCCTGAGCGCCCATAGTCGTAAGAGATATTCTTCTGTAATATTTAGTGATTCTAAGTTGTTTTTTTGTGAACATTGGAGCCTGGGTTTCAACCTCAGCAGAACATGTCCTTTGTTTATTCACAATGCTATTCAGATTAATAGTTTAAATAAGAATTATTGTACATTTTCAGTGGCTATTTTTCTCATCAATAGACACCACGAATATGGATGAGTAGTTGTTGTTTCTTTTTTTGAACTACTTCTTTCTGTCCGTTGACTTATGAGGTTCCTCCGCCCAGCATCTTATGAAGCAAATCATTGACACGCCTTTGAATTCATCCACTTTACTTCCCATACACCATGCTGCATTCCATGATTACCAATACTATGAGTTTGTATACCTCGTATGATAATCTCCTTTCTCAGAATCTGTTAACCAGTAAGAATCCAAAGTAAGATGATTGAATTATTAAAGAGCAGCATATTTGATTTTCGCGGAGTTTGAAATTTCCTGTTCGATCGTAAGTTTATTGTTTCAGACAAAAATCTTCGGTGTTATGCTAGTAGGGTTCTGATGAGGGTTTTCTTTGTAAATAATAAGAGAGAAGAAAATATATTCTCCCTTTATTTCCTTCGTAAAGTTTAACTGAAATTCCAACAATCCTATTTCATTTTAATCAGATATTGAGAGTCCAGCTTCTTTCATTTCTAGTGTAGGTCACGTTATTTTAGTGAAAAGGATTCTGAACATTTTCACCATTTTTTCTGCGAGAGTAATGCTACATGAAGTTGGTAATGCTAACTAAAGTTGTTTAAAGCATATAATAAAAACTGAATTGTCTTTCACAAGTGTTTTTATATTTTTCTTCCATTAAATGACTTTTAGGAAAGTTTCCTTTTCTTTTTCTTTTTTTCTCTATTTTCTTTTCTTTTTGTTTTAGGTCTCTACTAATTTGAGTTTTTTTTTATCTTTCTTTATAAGACAGAAAGTTGAGAATAGAATGGTATTTTACTGAGACTATGCTTGTAGAATGTTGAAGTTCTTATCTTGTAATTTCGTCTGGCAGCTTATAAAATAGTCTCTTCTGCGCTTTTAATTTCAAATTGGGTGGAAATTAGGGTGATTTCGTATTTGTTTGTCGGGAAACGCTATATCTAAGAGGGTCAGCGACTTACATTCGTGGATTATAAACAAAAACATTCAAAGCATAATAAAAACACATTAAACATTATTAATAAATTTCAGACCCCAGGCTTTCTATTTATTTTTCTTCCTTACGGAAAACTTTCTGACATTTTTCTTTAATATATCTCTTTCGTTAAATCTTCTGTAATATTATTATTATTATAATTATTGAAAATTTTTTGACACCAATGTTGGTTGATTGTCTTTCCCTGCAGTCCGATATGACAGCAAGTCTTCTCAAGTATCGTCGATCTCAACATTAGAGTCGTTTGGATGGTCTCGATTCGTCCTGCAATTTCTAACACTTCCAGTCCCTTATCGAAATTTTTAGTGACCTTTCCAACCGTACAAATTACAATTGTTATCACTGTCACCCTCATGTTCAAAATATTTCTCATTTCTCTTGAATGGTCCGAGTACTTGTCTCTCTTTTTGCTTTCTTTGATTTTCTCTCTGTAGTCTTGTGAGACGGCAAAGTCTGCTATACATCACATATATATATATTTTTTTCGCTTGGCTTAATTTCATAGACGAGATTAGTCGATCTGTTTGTATTTTAAAATCCCAGAGAATTTAATGCGTCTCATTTTACAGGACAGATTCTTCTTTTTGCATATACCACTTGGTTGTATGGTCAAATTTTCATTTCTTGCACAATTCTCTTTGTCTAATCTAATACTCACCTTCAGCTAGTTTGCAACATTCACTAATTGATTTTCGTTTCGTCTCCATCACCACATAATCTGCGCTTGCTCTTTTGTTGTGTATTGTCGATTTCCGTTTAATATAATTGGTCCTAATGGCGTTGTTTTGCGCTGTTATTAGAAGAGATTCTGTAAATCTTTTGAGGTTTCTCTTTCTTGGCTTACCCTAATATTGTAGAATTCTAAATCCTTCAAAGTTAAAAATTTTCATTCCATATTTTGGGAATTGAAATCTAACATTTCTTATTCCAAGAAAATGAATCTTGAAATTTTTCCGACGAGGATGATGAAACATTATTATTATTATCATTATTATTTACTACTTAATTTTTTTTTACATCAGCGTTAGTTGATGGTCTTTCACTGAAGTTTGAGAGACAGCAAGTCTCCTCAAATCTCCAGGGGTCTTCTCTGTATTCTGGCCAATCTCAATAATATCGTAGTTTGGATGGTCTTCATTTGTACTCTTATTTCCGATTTCCTCAGTCCCTTTAATAATCCTTCTGTGATTGTACCAAGGGCGCTAATTACAATTGGTATAAACTTCACTTTCATTTTCCTCAGTTTTTTTTCAATTCCCAAGCAAGATCAACGTATTTATCCTTCTTCTCATTTTCTTTCAATTTTACTCTATGGTCAGCTGAGACAGCAAAGTCCACATATTTTTCAAGTTCTCTTTTTTTTATTGATTATTATATAAGGTCATGTCGTTTGGCCGGGATTAGGTGATCCGTTTGTATGTCAAAATCACAGAGGAGTTCATGTGTCTCATTCTCCTGGAGAGATGCTTGATTGTACATATACCATTTGGTCATAAGATCAAATTTAGATTTCTTGCACAATTCCCAGTGCATCACCTTGCACACCTAGTCGTGTCTAGTCTTATACTCTTTCTGGGCTAATTTACACTATTCGCTTATTATGTGATTGATTATTTCGTCTCTAGGACCACATAACCTACATTATTTGTTTTGTTGCGTCTTATCTATTCTATGATATGATAGGTCCTTATAACGTTGTTTTGAGCTGCTATTAGGATAGATTCAATTTCATTCTCAAGGTTTCCCTTTCTTAGCCCAGCCCATGTTTACTTGCGTAAGATATTATTCATTATTCATTTAAAACGTACATAGAGTTGTTTTTCTTCCCATTTTTATTTTCTAGTTATTGTTGTTCTATTGGTTCTCATGTTGTCAGTATTGTTTCTGGTGGATGTAATCAGTCTTTTCCCGTGCTTTTGTATGGACTCTTCATGTTGTTGTACAGATATGACAGTACTGTCTTTAATTCTGGTAAGTCATTTTCCTCCTTCTTTTCTTGTCACATAGTCTGCCAACGTCATCTTTGATATCTAATGCCAAATGCATAGTCATTAGTTTTCTTATTCACTGGTCCATTTTTTAAGTTCTTCTCTGTTCCACTTTTATATTAATAATATTTACTTGATCCTATAATTGTTGACACTCTATTGTTACTCGAAACTGAATAATTGCTTGCAAAAGAAATGAAGACTGACTTCATCAATCAAAGCCTTTTTTTATTTATTCCTGTGCAATTAGTACGGAATTTTATCATTTAAAATCATTCATTTTTTATTAAATTTTTTTCTCCTATTCTTGGTGAACTTTGTATCGTATAATAAGTATCGAACTATTGTAGAGGACAAATATTAGTGAATCAATTCCTATTTTGTCTTGTATTGCTGACTTTGAGTGAGATTAACTTCAGTTTACTAAAAGAATGTCCATGCTTGGATAAATATTGGTTAAATTATTATTTTAGATCTACATTCCATTATTCTCACTTGCTCATAATTACTATATATCCCAATACATCATCCCCACAATTCTATCTCTCTCTTTTTAATACATACACCCTCGTATATGTACATTAATACATATATATATATATATATATATATATATATATATATATATATATATATAGATATATATAAAATTAACTTAAATAACGAGTCGGAAATTTTCTACTAAAGTTTCACCTTATCGGATCATCAGGAAGCCTAACTAGGAGTTAGGCTTCCTGATGATCCGATAAGGTGAAACTTTAGTAGAAGATTTTCGACTCGCGATTTAAGTTAATTTTATAATTGGCTGCACTTGTGTTGAGCACTTTAGTAATTGTAGCATTGCAGAATTCGCAGAAGGTTTTTAGTTTTCTTTTGACCAACTGACTGCGTATCCATTGATTTTTTTCAAGGGGTCGGATGAGGTTGGCCTTTTCTTTCTTTTTGACCTATAATTTTTTTCTTTTTCCCCGGGCGGGGATTCGAGATACTTTTATCTCTTGTTCCTGGCGGAATTTTTTTCGTTTTTTTTTCTGGTACCGTGAATGCTGGTATATATTAGATTTATAAATATATATATATATATATATATATATATGGGGAGGTGTTAGTGTATATATATATATATATATATATATATATATATATAAATACATAATTTTGCGTGTGTATTTTCAAATGCATGTTTTTATGATTGTGTTATTTTCTTCATTTCCACCGACAATATCTTAGTTCATTTCTTTTTTCTTATGAAAAATGATTAAAATAAAAAAAAGTCATTCCTAAATTATATAACATTGGTGAGATTTCAATTCGGGTGCAGTGGAGAATGTAGACTGCTCCTTCATTGCCTTTGCTACTGGTTTCACTTTACTTCGTACAAGAGGTTCTGATTGGAGCCCCATCAATGGGTCAAAAAGATCCGCTTGAAAATTATTCATGGTAAATTATTTGTATTAGATAAAACTAATTTATATAATGAACCTGCGTGTAAATTGTTTGTAATAAGAATAATTGGTAAGAGCTACAATTTTTTTCCTATGGATTATATTTCTTTTACTCGTTATGATTTTTTTCCATCACCGTTATTTGGGTGGGGGATTTACTGGAGTCTGTGTGACAGCAATTCGTCTCAGGTCTCCAGAGTATTCTGGACCATCTCATCATACATTTAAAAAACTGTCGAAAAAAGTCTGGAAATATATTTTGTGATCCTCCTATATATATATATATATATATATATATATATATATATATATATGATTGTTCTAAGTTAAAAGAGAAAAAA
>OY757909.1:122138779-122216279 GCA_963585895.1 Sepioteuthis lessoniana | reverse complement strand
ATGTAAGAAAAAAAGACTTCAAAAAATACATATCTCTTCGAGGACGTTCTTATTTTAAAATATATCTTTATTCTTTCTTTGAACCTACAACAACTATCTTATATATATATATATATATATATATATAATTTATTGAGTGAGAGACAAAGTACGCTGATTTTAGTAATTGTCTACATAAGCAACTTTTTAATCATCTAAGCCCCGGTGAGATCCATTTGTCGAATACAATTTTTTGTGTCTCACTTTCAAGGACCGATTATAATTATAATAATAATAGTTATTATCATAATGGTCAATTTTTATCATCATCATCATTATCATCCTTACGAGTTTTTTTACCGGTGTTTTTTTTTATTAGCTCCAAATTATTTCGTCTATTTCTGTTAACATCTATTTTTTTTACTGGATTCTGTGTCAATTTCGTTTTTAGTATATTGTGTTTTAGCACGTGTTGAGGGACCTTCTTGAGCATAATCTTCACGACTAACCTGTTCACATAGATTTAGTATCTTCACTTTAGAAAACCATCCTTTTAAAAATCGTTGTCGCTTGGTCGGCCACTATTTAGTAAGTATTAAATTTAACAGATTCTGACCAGATTCCGATCATCATTTTCTTTTTCCGATAACGGTTTGATTTCTTTTAAAATAACAGCGGATTATATTTTTGTTGTCTTCGATAGTCCATTTTCTCCTTTGATATCTCTCAGATTCATTGTTTATTTGAGTACCCAAAATTAGAACAGCTAACATTCGCAGGATTCCGATTAGATCCTACATGCTGCCAATCATGATAATCAGATTTGTCATTTGAATTCTACCTTGATATGGATTTGGATTTGTTATTTTTCATGTGTAGTATACGACATCCATGTTTGATTATTATCTGTGCTATTGTCACTGATGTGACCTACAATTCTTTGAAGGACACTCTAGTGGGACACATAAACAAAAAATGGGGTTATACTTGCGCTTATAAGCTTTAACTTTTACCAGTCGAACTATATCTTTTTATCAAAATCGTATAACTACTTTTACTCTTAAATAATTAAAACTGCTGCTACTTTTACAGCGCAGTTTTTTTATAGTGACTAATATTCCAAAATTATTCCCAGTGTCTCATCAACCGAAAAAGACATCGACACGCGACTAACAAAAGTATGGACAGCTATCGATTGGCTATCGGTCATATGGAAGTCAGACCTGACCGATAAAGTGAAACACAGTTTCTTCCAAGCAGCGGTCATGTTGCTACTGCTATATGGATGCACTACAAGGACGCTGACTGAACGGATGGAGAAAAAGCTTGGCAACTACATAAGAATGCTGCGAGCAATTTTGAACAAGTCCTGGAAGCAACACCCCACAAAGCACCAACTGTACGGCCACCTACCTCCCATCACGAAAACTATCAATGTTAGATGAACCAGACATGCGGAGACACTGCTGGAGAAGCAGGGACGACCTCATAAGTATAGTTCTCCCATGGACCCCCTCATATGGCCAAGAAAAGTAGTAGGACCAGCTAGAACCTACATACAGCAGCTCTGTGAGGATACGGAATGTAGCCCTAAGGACCTGCCAGAAGCAATGAACGATAGGGAGGAGTGGCGAGAGAGGGTCAGGGATATCCGCGCTGGTGGCCCGACAAGATGATGATGAGATGATGAGATGATTTCCATCGAAATTTTTCGGATTATCGTTTTTGTCATTCTTTTTCGACTTTTCCTTTTCATTTACTGTTGGTTTTTTAACTACTCTAACTGTTACGAAGTCCGTGGTGAATATCGTCATTTGTAAGGGAATATAAACATATTTTAACGAGACTTTTCAGCTAGTTTGCCACATTCTTTCATTATGAGATTATCAGTTTCATTTCTATCTCCAGATAATCTATTCTTGCTCTTTCGTTGTGTATGATTAATTTTTGCTTTGATATAATTGATCCTCATGACATTATTTTGTCCTGCTACTAAGAGAAATTAAGTTTCTCTCTTGGGGTGTCCCCTACATAATCATGTCCAAGTCATCTATGCTATCTCCACAATTTGTTATTTGAAGTATACATACGGTTTTTCTTTCTATTTCTGTTTTTTAAATTTTGATCTTTTACTGTTTGTCAGTGAATTATTTATGTTTATTCTGCTTTACTGGCTGTTGCAATTAGACTTTCTTTGCTCTTTTTTGTGCATTCCTCTAATCCTTGTATTATGGCGCTACATAGTCCTCTGCACAAGCAAGAAATATTTCTTTACTTCTTGGCACATATAAATTCTCCTTGTAATTTTTTTTCGTGTGGAAGGCATAGTGTATCGCCTACAAATTCTTTGTCTTTTGATTCAATTTTAAAAAAATATTCTTTACGACCTTTTTTTTATGAATGATACAGAGACTACTATAAGGAAGATTGGCCAGGTATTTTATTCTTGATGAAATTTCTGGTGAAGACTTTGGTTTCAAGAAGTTTTATGATTGTTGTTGTTATTCCATCATTTTATAGTGCTCGGACTCTGGAGTGTGACTGGAGTGTCGAAACTTGTAATATTTCAATATTATTTTTGATTCAATTTATGAGGAAAGATGAAAGGCACGAAGATCAATTTAGTTGCAATAGTGATCTGAGATTTCTTGTTCGCTGTTTACTTGTTTTAATTATATCTATTTTTTCTTTGCTTTCAACAAAATTAAACACTTTGATCATAAGAGCAGAAGATATTTTCTCTCCAACATTTCATCATCTTTTCCAATTCGAAAATTCTCTCAGCTACAAGCAAGATAGCAATAAAAAAAGGCAGTAAAGGATATGAAGAAAGAAAGACTAATGACAAGTATTGATTTTCCGCTGTTTGTTATTTTTTACGCACTTTTAAGTTTTCCTTTGAATCAATGATATTCTAGACTTTTAATGTTTGGAGTGAGAATTATGAAAAAAAAAAACAAAAAAAAAAAACAGAAGATACAAACAAATGTCATTATTATTTATACTGTAATGACCGTATTATTATTAAAATTCTATTGATGGCCATGAGGGCAAAGAAAAATAATAATCTTTATTAATTATATGAAAGCATTTGTTGGTCTGCCTTCTTTAGACAGATGGATTGATGTAGAGTTACCAAACATTCTATGCGTACTAACTGGAAAGGTTTTAATGAGAAAAAACTTCCTCATGAAGGTAAAAGAGTTTTGATTTAAAGATAGTCTTTGAAAATAATCAGACATGTCTTATACTTAATATGGCACCATTTAAAATTTCAGTATTTAAATGATTGCTTTGGTTTGGTTTCTTTGTTTTATGGTAAATTAACCATACTGGGTTATTTAATGCCATAACAATCATTGTGAAAGAACAATAAAGGAACTATTTCTCCTATAGATGAGGGGATTAGAAAGTTCATATCTTTCCCCAAATGTATTGGAACTGGCCACAATAGGATTTCAAGAAAAATGATAATGCAGAATAGAGATCATATAGATATAAACGATGTTACAACGATTAGGTAGATGCAGAAACACAGAGATTCAAATGATGTAAAAAGGTAGCTAAAAAAGATTAATTACAGCAGTCAGAAACAAAAATAATTACAGAAAGAACATGACAAGCAGGAAATCAACAATCATAAAATCTAGAGAATAATGAATAGAAAATTAACTGTATAGGTATTTTAGTGTCAAACTTAGGAAATCGTTTATAACATGAATATGATTTCAAAAGAGAAACGTTAAGAGAGAAAATGAATCTTTTATTAATAGCAGTACGGAATAATAACATAAGGAGTAATTCTGCCAATGTAAAATGCATGAGAAAAGCAATTGTAACATGAATATGTGATGATAGAGATGAAACAATTACACAAAGAATAAGCGATAAAAAAGAGATCAGAGGTGAAATATGACTGAATAGGAAATGAAATCCACCAATGATCGTGAAAGGGAGTGAAATATATCAATATAGATAAATAGTATATACACAAACAAAAATCAATCAACCAAAATGAGGTGTTTTAATGTTTTTCTGATTTTAATATATTTTAATATTACGGACGGGCGCTGTCGTCAATCAGTGAAGGTCTCACGAGACTAGCGCGTGCGGGCAGAATGACCTGCAAAGCTAGACGTGATTTTAAAATAATCACAGATGTATAATCACGTGTTTCACTAGTGACATAAAACATTCGAGGATCTTCGATTTGTTCTCCAAAATCTCTATATAAGAAAACAAGTAATGAAATTTTTGGAGAGTTGAAGGCAGTTCTCAAAACGGGCGCGTTAAAGGTTCCGGAGTCCCCGACCCGTCCTACCACAGTCTGCTACGACATATCTGCTATGACAGACGTGTGTCAAACAGCCAGCCCTCACCCACACCCCGTCACCACCGAGAGGAAGGGAGAAGAAGAAACTTTTCGAGTTGCAGTGATCATAGCTGAATAAAAATGACTGCTATATTTTCTTCCCTTACCTTCGAGTTTGAGTATTTCTTTTTCTGCGAACTTCTTTCTTTACAGCACAAAACGTTGGTCCTATGGTACAATATAAATTCCTTACATGATCTCAACCAAATGACTAAACCTTCTATTAATTAACGAAAAGAAAATAACTTGCCATTTAGGGGATTTTGTCGTTCAAGCAGAAGAGAAAGTGGAAATAAAAGAAAACAAAACAGAGGACAAATACCAGTTCCTTCTCAGAGATTTGATATGTGTGGAATATGAAGGAGACAATAATACCAATGATTGTAGAAGCCCTTAAGAACCTGGAAAAGTGACTGGTTGAATTGAAGAAGAGAGGAAGGACTGAGGTCATAAAAAAGACAACATTTCCAAAATCTGCCAAAAATATTATTTGAGAAGGAAACTTATATTCACTTAGAGTTAAGCGAAAACCTCCTGTTAAATGTTCTGTGTAAAACTCACAAAGATAAAAAAAATAATGAAACTACATATTCGTTGGATATGTAGCCAATAATAACCTATTAAACTAATTAATTATAGAGCAAAACCTTTATTTATATTAAACTTCGAAAATGTTTGTTTTTTTTACCGTCTTTTCTTTCAAAAACACAATTTCGATCGTGAAAAGTATACCTTGTAAACTGATTGTCGAAGAGATGTAACGAATATAAGGAAAAAAACATCATTGGAAGACCGAGATCAACTTTCGGTAATTGTTCCTGAGAATTATTACTCTTTGAAAAGGCATGAATATATATTTCTTAATGTTGTGATTCGTAGTGTAATAACTTAACTTGATCAGAGTCTCTGCCATATCGAGGTGATTGACGGAAAAGAATAATGGTGGATAAGCAACTGGTCAAACTACACTCCACTAGAACAACTTCCAAATTATTAGTGAATTATATGTTACATCTGTTGTCTACTTAGCAGTCAAGCATAAAGAGCTAATAGTTAAATGTTACCACTAAGAATTTGATTAACCAATGTAATCATTTATCATTAGGTAAACGCCGGAAAAAATTGATATTGATTAATGTGAAGAGATGGTTTCTCTATCTGTTACAGACAGCGAAGCATTCTGTTGTAGTTTGGTTTAATTTTATAGCATATCAACCTTTTAAAGTTATTTAATGCCAAATCTATTCAATAAAAATAAATAGTTCTATTGCTAAAATTTCTGTTTAGCATAAGTTCACAGTTTAGTTCTATTTGACCTATAGATGGGGCCCTATAAGGTGCTACCACTCCAGGCCAGAGTGAACCTGGTAGGGATGTCAATGAAGGAGTATTCCGTATTTCCCAAAACTCTAGCATTACTGGAACTTCCTTTTCTTGTCGAGTTTTCATATTTTGTATGAATTCTTTTGAAGTCAAGGGGAAGTATTTTATAGAGATAGTTTGTTTATCAAGGATCAAGAATAGTTCGAATCAAGCATAATCACAAACAATTAACAACAATCACATGGAAATAGTATTGCTGCAAACTCCATTTATCGTTGAGAATGTATACTTTTCAAATAAAAAAAAATAAGACGAACTATCTTAAGATAACAGTTATTTATATTCAATTAAAAAAAAACGTTGATTGTAGGTAGTCCTTAAAGGTGTAATATAATTATATGACATTATTGGAATAACATAATTACCACGGTGTATTGCTTACTTTGTACGATAATACCAAATATATTTCTCAAGTCTTATTTCCCCAATTATAGGGTTTAACTTTTACAGATACAGTTACTATTTCAATCGTTTGGTGTATTATTCAATTGGAAAAAAAGATAAAATAAAATAAAATAAAATCGCTGTTTGCTGTTAAATATGTATGAGTTATTTCAGAATTGTTGATACAAAGCAGCGGCGTCTCTAACCTTTCTTGATGATTTCATGGTCTTTTTATTTTCTAGTTATTGCAGGGAAATAGTTTTGATATATTTAACTTGATATAGAAAAATCTTGACTACGATGATAGAGCAGAAGATCATTTGTGAGAAAACATATTACGACACTAATTCTTTCAAGATTGTTCAAGCAACAAATTACCAAACGGGAGTCAGATTTTCTAATTGGTCAAGAACTTTAAAGCTTATGGCACTTTTGAAGGTCATAAAACAATGAGTTTCTCACCAACTAGGATCCTTATCATGGAATCTGCACCAGTGATCAACAACTTTTTCTGTAGCGTTCAACAGTGCCTTCAATTGAATACCGTTCATCTGTAACATTTACTGTAGGCTCTTCTTGACATTTTTTTCTTTATGCTTGAGACTAAATGATTGCTGGCCCAAAAATTTTTTATTTTTACCTTTCAAATAATGAAATTTCTATTTGTTTATCGTTTGTGATCATTAATTAGTGCCCAATCCTTTTCTTTCAAAAAATTATGAAACACCTTGTATGAACAGATTCTAACATATGTATGGGAGTTTTTTTTTCCGTTTCTGATTGAAAGTACACAGATGTTGTGCTCTTTGCCTCAACAAAAACTGTCACACATATTTTTTAGCATTACCTCCTTAGCTTGAATCTTCTGTCTGCTGTAATAAAAAGGAGGATTTTTTTCATAACTTGACTGACTTCAGCAGCACTTACCAATTTACTCTCCGAACAAAACGATGTTTTTACTACTTACAATCAAAGTTTTTATATCTTATATGACATTGATTGGTACTGGCAGTTAGTTATCAATTCAGTATGGCTTTATTCCCCACTTTAATCGCCCTCGGGCTTTTGACCTTGTGTCAAGTCGGGTCTGGTGGGAGGCAGCGACAAATATCTGGCTTTATTCGAGAAAATGTAAAACTGCTTTCCAAATTATATTTCAAAGAAGTAAAATGACTGGCTGGGAATTGTGCAAAGGGTTAGTTTTTTGTTTTTTTGTTTAATGGCATATCAACTCTTTTTAGGTTATTTAATGCCAAAGCTATAGTCCAAGAAGAACAGTAGTGGTGCTATTTAACCCATAGCTGGGAGGATAAGGGGGTTCATACCTCTCCCAAATGTATTTGCCCGAAAGTGAACGTAATAGCGCGACTGGAGTACGAACTCGCGTACTACGACTCCGCAGTCCATTACACCACGAGGACACCCACTTTGCAAAGGGCTAATATTTGGCCATGTTAACATATCATATATACAAAAACCAAAATCTATAAAGGAAAATGAAATACATAAAATTCTCAGGGATTTTGATAAAAAAATAAATCACCAAATTCAGGTCAGAAGACTCGAATTAGTTTTGATTTACAAGAAAAAAAAGAACTTATCATCTTGTGTATTTCAGCATGTCACACATATTTTTC
This sequence comes from Sepioteuthis lessoniana, assembly GCA_963585895.1. Lineage (NCBI taxonomy): Eukaryota > Metazoa > Mollusca > Cephalopoda > Myopsida > Loliginidae > Sepioteuthis > Sepioteuthis lessoniana. Next base: position 122,208,524 of record OY757909.1, on the reverse strand, counting down.
GTATGGGTAGAACAGAGGAAAAATAAAAGTAATTAAATAGATATTCAAATATTTGGATTTTGTCAGAGAGTTGAAAATTGTAGTGTTGGTGATACGAAGTGTAGTTAATGTCCCTGGAAGAATCCCCAAAGAAAATGAATTGAGACTCGATCAGTGAAGATAAAAAAAGAAGAATTGAGACATCCAGGCTACAACACGGTTAAAATTAGCTAGAATACATAGAAAATTCATGAAGTTTTTATGAGACTGAGTGTCACACAGAAATTTCTGGAAAAAAAACAACGTTAGTTTGAAAATATAAAAATATCTATTTCAATGTTTTCAAATCAATCTAACTCAGATTCTGACAGGAAAAGATCAAATCAAAAATATTTCGTTTATAGATAATTAAAATATGTTTGTCTTCATGACTTTTATTGATATTTTTTCATATAAAATCTTTCTTGATTTGAAAGAGTCTCACCAAAGGGTTGCCTAGTCGGCTGGGGCTGTAGAATACACTGACTGCACCTCTGCAACGAGTGTCCTGGATATGACACGAAACAATCTGATGGTGAGGTCCCAGTAATGCTGGAGTCTTGGGGAATACGGAGCACCTCTTCATGGCCATTGCTCCCAGGTCCACTCTTGTCCGGCGTGGTAGCACCAGATAGGGCCCTATCTATGGGTTAAATAAAACTAATTGTATAATTATGCAAAACGGAATCGTTTGATTAAACTGAATAACTTGAAATAGAAATGTTTTTTGACAATTGAACCGCGCTTACATTTGAAAAGCGTGCTTATGCTAAACTGAATCATTTCAAATACAACTGTTTTTTGACATTGAAACTTTATTTACATTATACTGAATTGTTTAACATAGAACTGTTCTGACATGTAACTCTGAGTAAACAAAATCTGTACTTATACTAAACTGAATAAGCTGAATTAGAATTGATTGACTAAACTGAATAGCTCGAAACAAATGTTTTTTACAATTAAACCGTACTTACATTTAACCTGCGTGCTTATGCTAAACTGAAATGTTTGAAATTGAACTGTTTTTGACAGTTAAACTGTACTTACACTAAACTGAATTGTTATATATAAATGCTTGAATAGTTTGAACTAGAAATGTTTTTGACAATTAAACTGTGTACTCATGCTAAACTGAATTGTTTGAAATAGAACTGATTATTTACATAAAAATGGATTTGGCGTTAAATAACCTACAAAGGATGATATGGAATAAAACCCAACAAACCAAACCAAACCAATCAACAAAGGGACGTACGGGGTATAGGAAAATAGGAATGATTTGAGAACTATGGCTTCGTTATTGCAATACCTAAATCAAAACTTAATCAGGGATTAGTACATTCTAATAACTTTTTCAAAATGTAGTTTCCATTTACCGATGATAATATTGTTAATTGGGCAACATGGTTCACAAATACGCCTCGATTTTACAATCCTTGGGTGTGTCTATGAACATATTTACTAATTACGAAGTCCTATTATGTCTGCTATAAAAAAAACGCTTCCTTTGTAGGGTCAAAACCCTTTTCTTTATTGTAGCAAAAATAAAGTAGTTTTCTCAACAAAAAGAAACAAAAATTTTGTAAAAGAAGGCTCTGGAAGTGGGGAGACTCAAGAAAATTGACAAAATTCATTTTGTTCGAATTCTTTTTTCATAATAAAAGAGACATCTTATACAGTGATCAGCAGTAGATTAATTTTCTCTGACCAAGAGAAATTCGGATTGAAATGAAATACGGTCCTTTAAAAAAAGGATTTATATTTAATTATTTTTCTAAAATATTGTTTCCACGGGTCTAGAAATAATATTCTTGTTTTTGCTTTGAAGCTAATCAAATGTCAAGAAAAGGTTTCCAATCAAAGTGGGAAGTCATTATTTCAAAACAGTAGTGTGAAAAGCGGAGCAGGGCAAGCGTGACATGAATGTATGTCCGCCTTTGCAACGAGACTCTTTTTGAGTCCACTCACCCTTTCATTATGAGTGGGTACGATGGAAAAGTCATCATTCTGTGTCTAAACATATGGATTTCAGTGGTCCCCTATCACCGGTGACCATCGAGAATCTTGAAAACAAACAAGAATTTAGAAAGGAAAACAAATTAACATAAATCTGGACACAATAAACGTAAAAATAAAGGGAAAATGAAAATTGATTTATTTGTTTTTTTTATCTTTTTCTCATTATATAATTTTAAGGTGATGTATTTTTAGAATATTAAGCCGGTATTTGTTTATTTGTGGTTTGTGCATGGAGGAAGGTATTAACAGTGATCATTTGAGTAATAAAACAGATGAAAAACTTGATACAATGAGAAATGGAAATATCGATAATCTAATTGGTAAAATTGCAGAAAATAAAGATTCAGGTTCAAATTCATGCCAAGTATTTTCTTTCGCTTTGAAAAAATAAACCAATTACAAATATTAATCTATTTCTTGTTTCGCCGGGGTTTAAACATGTGACACATGGTCAATTTTTAAGAAGAGTACAGCTACCTTGAATTCACTTTCCTTTGTCCTTGACTGGTTGCATTTAGCAAGGCAAAAGAACCCAGTTTATCCTTCTATTTATCCATAGCTCGAATCTATCCATCCCTTTTCTAAGTGAAACATAAACAAATTCGTTAAGGATTAAAACTCTTATCACCGATTCAATTTTACAATAGTGCGTTCTTTCTTCCTAAGGTAAAAGAAAAACATGATAAAAGTTTTGTTACTTTTATCTTCGTGTGTAACCAGAAAAAGTGGAGAAAAAAAAAATGAAATGAACATCAGTTAGAGTTAGAGTTAGGAATTCAACCCAGTTAACAACCTTCTTACTGCTGAAAACAGAGCTTCTTACGTGAAAAGAAGAGACCACACACACACACACACACACACACACACACACTCTCTCTCTCTCTCTCTCTCTCTCTCTCTCATATATATATATATATATATATATATATATATGTTGTATTATGTTCTTCCGCATTACTTATAAAAATGACTTTCTGCTAAACAGGATATGCCGGCTTCCTGAACGTATGTTTTTAGAAGCATCATGGGAATTTGGTGCGAGCAACGTACCCAATATATATATATATATATATATATATATATATATATATATATTTATATGGGATGTGTTTGTGTGCATGTGTGAGTGTGTGTGTGTGTATGTGGTTGTGTGAGTGTGTGTTTGTGAAATCTTTTTTTATATAATGTGGAATAAGGTAAAAAATCAAGGATGAAAAGGTAAATAAAAGAAAAAGATTAGAGAAATATTAAGCAAGAGAGAGAGAGAGACGGATAATGAAGAAGTGTGAAAAGGGAATATTGGAAAAAATCGAAATTTACAGAAAGGTTGAAATTCAGTAAAAAGGAAGGAAACCTTCTTTTTTTTTTAAGGAGTAAATCGTAAAATCTAGAAAATCCTGTGGAAAATGAGTTATATTATAAGTAGGTTAGAGGAAGAATATTCTAATAAACGATGATAATCGATATATAATAAAATGAATAAGTAAGAAAGGGAGAAAAATAACAAAATAAAGAAAAAGAAAGAAATGTATTGGTTTCTAGATAAAACTGACAAAAACGATGATTGAGTAAACGTTTTGAAATATGTATTTGATTTAGAAATAAATAGATAAAGAAGGAAAGTCATATGAAAACATACTTTAGAAAAAATGTAAGAAATATCAAAGTGAAGAAGTGGTGTAGAATATTGAGAGAGGAAAATAAAAGATGGATACGTAACGGTAATTTTGATTATATTGATTGAAAACGAAAAAAGTAAGTGAAAATAATATGATGAGGGTGCAGTCAGTTGAAGAAGAAGAAGAAGAAGAAGAAGAAGAAGAAGAAGAAGAACAACAACAACAACAACAACAACAACAACAACAACGATGGAAAGAAAGAGATAACGAAGGAAAGAAAGAAAACAAGAAAAAATCAACCAAGAAAGAAATCAACAGAGAAAGGATAGCAGAAGAAACAAGAGTAGAGGTGATGCGGTCGATCCTACTGAACGACAGTAAAGCGTGATGGAAATTATATTGGATATACAGGATGCAGCGTTTCCTTGACAGATACCAGCATCCGACCTGTCAGTGTCCAATGATCCTCGCTTTAAATGCGCACAATTAAGATCCACTGAAGCATAGGGTAATAACAACCTAAAATATACCCGTATATTCTCATCAGTCGATCCAGGCGTTCACTCACGTAGCAAATCGAGAAAGAAAATACAGCAACCGAAATCGTGTAGAGAGACACAATGAGACCCAGAGACAGAGACAGAGATACAGAGAGAAAGAGAGGTGCGGGAGAGAGAGAATAAGAATACTTTAAAAATGAATAGAGAATTGACACGACGGGAGAACAAAAGAGATCAGAAAATTGTCAAAATAATCATAAAGCTTTTTACCTTTTTAATGAACTCAATATCCGGATTCAAGACACATATACTAACAAGAATTACCGGCCTTGCCTTGTATTAAAAAAAAGAAGAGGTTACTGAGAACTGTTCAATGATCCTGTATTGATAAGGAATATGGTTGTTCAAAATAAACAATGAGAAACATATATGAAATTTTAGATTGGTTAGATTTTCAAAATATAAGGAAAACAAAAGTTAATTCAAGTATTTACTTTCTTCACTTTAAATATACACACAGTGATCTACTGAAGCAAGGTGCTTGTCATTATCAGGACATTAGATGATTTAAGTTGAATAAATAATTAATTTGATTATATAAGCTATCCAGTATTTTGTAATTTGCTTGAAGCATTCCACAAATTATTTCATTTAATAGTATTGAATTAATTTAGAGGATTATTGCATTGAGAAATAATAATTATATGAGTCTAATGAATTTCAAAATAAAAATTCATCGTCAAAGACTTTTTTGCACTTTTAAAAATCCATCGTTGATTTAACATTACTAATATCATCTCTCACAGTCCTGATAATGGTTCATTAGAACTGAAACGCTATAGTGTCGACATTGCTTCTAAATAAATCTCTCCTTCCTTTTGGAATACCTTGTTATCAATTTTTCTCAATGTATTGTCGTATTACACTCCATTATTTACATTAATGTATATATATATATATATATATATATATATATATATATATATATATATATACACATATATATATATATATACATATATATATATATATACATATATATATATATATATATATATTGTAATCGATTGTGGCATTTAATTAAGTGATTTCTTGTTTTAATCGCCTTATTATATTCAGTTTTAGACGAATACCCATGGAAAGTTTATGAACCCCTTATCCACTAGAGACGGGTTAAATAGTAACTGCAACCTCCTTTTACAAAGATGGTCTTGGCATTAAATAGAAAGAAAAAGAGAGAATACTAAATTTGTTCCGTTTTCAGCCTTCGATGTTAAATTTGAAACTGAGTTGAGGTAATTTTCAAAATAATTTTCAAACTTAACCAAAATAATGTTTTTAGCGTTTATCATTGTACACACACACACACACACACACACACACACACACACACACACACACACACACACCTACTCACACAAATTCACAAAAAATAAATAAACAAACACAAATAAACACACACTACGCCCAGTTAATGTTATTTGGTTCAGTTGGAAACATGAAAAAATGTGTTTGGAGGGCCTGATCTAACTGTTCCGCCAAAAAATCATTAAATCAAGCATCATTTGTGATAGATCTACATTTTGACAGATGAATCTCAGTGCATTGTGAGAAATAAGATCTATAAGGAGATGAAAAGTTGAAAGAATGTATTACCAGATGAGCAATGACTTTGATTACGGTTCTATTTCAAAGTATGTTTCTTAAGGCGTTTGATAACCTGTGAAACCGGCTGAAAAATGATTTATAGGTGCCAAGTCGGAAAGTGATATTTATTTGCTACTATCTCACCATTTGATCTCGTTTGTCATTTCCGGTATTCTCTCCTTCGAAGATCGCCTATTAGTTTTTTTGTTTTTTTTGTTTCTTTTTTTGCAGTTAAGCGTTGTTTTCTTTGATGACTGTCCGAAGTGATGACAAGAAATGACCCAGAGATGCATCAGAAGTTCATTAACCAAGTATATTAAAACATGTTAAGTAAATAACCAAAATAAAGAAAATAATACAATTTACCCGAGAGAGACGGACTTATATAATGGATTAGAGTCGATTCCTTAAAATAGTATTTTACTAAAGCTAAATTTTGTAAGGGCTTGTGCATATTTCGGACTTATTGCGAAAACAGTATATCATCATCGGCAATATTCAATTTTTCTTTTTGTTTCAGATATAATGGCGGATACAGGTATTGACATTCTAGAAAGTTTCAAACATTGTTTGAAACTTCTTCTTTAAGCCATTTAAGCTTCTCACAAAATTCGGAAAATGCAAGTAAATAAAAAAAAAATATTTGATAGCGTTGTGAGAAATTGTGTAAAATGTTTGATGGACAATATTTTGTTCCTTGAAACAAAGTCCATATGTCGATTATAATAATTGAAATTGTAATGTAAAAAAAAGACAATTCATCCCCGCAAACTTGTTGTAAGGGTCATCGAAATAGAGTTTATCAATGATTGGTTACTTCTTTTGTTGTTTTTTTTTAAAGAAAACTAATACCATATTTACTTTTCTTTAATCATAATATTTTGTTGTGACAATTAAAATTTCACATCGATACTGTACGAATGATAATGAGCATACTTCGTGTAACCAAATTGGATTTTCTTATAACTTAACTAATCATCTTTTGCCAGGGAACATACAGGGATGTAGAAACGCTTCACACACACACACACACACACACACACACACACACACACACACACACTCTCTCTCTCTCTCTCTCTCTCTCTCTCTCTCTCTCGTTATATATATATATATATATATGTGTGTGTGTGTGTGTGTGTGTGTGTGTGTGTGTGTGTAATTGGGCTGAAGTTCTTTATTTAATCATGTTTGATTAAATAACAAAGAGAGATTTTTGTTTATATATTTCATTAGGATCCTTTCAAGGTTCCTGACGAGAGTTTTGCTTTTAGGTTCGAGTTGGACGATAGATTTACCGAATTTCTCGTGAATACTTTCAGACCTTTCATAGGCCATCATCAGCGGTTGTTTTAAAGTGAATATATTGCTTTTTTTTTAATTTTTAATTTTTTTCATAATACTGCAAAAATTACGTAAACGTATGTTTGGATTAAGTTGAGATGCTGATGCCATTGAACGAATTTAAAACAAAGCTATCAATGGAAATAAAATATTAAGAAGAGAAATATAATATCATAAAAAAAAGAAATAAAGGGATTTCAAAACATTTTTCAACGTTGATTCTATCAATTCTAAGAATTTTTTGATTTTATAAGTATGACTTCTAGGATTTATTGTCGTTGCTTATTAATCTCGTTTCCTATTATAGTGGTGTTTTCGACTTGAATTTTTCTCACTTTAATCAATCTATACGTTTACGTATTTTTTGTTATAAAGAAAACTAAAAACTTTTTTAAAAAACAACGTTTACACTCGCAAATGGTCCTTGATGATGGCCCACGAAAAGTCAGAAAGTGCTCGGGACAATTTTGGTAAATTAATCAACAAACTCGTGCCTAAAACCAAAAGACTTGTTTGGAAACTTGAAAGGATCCAAATGAAATTACATTGACAAAATGTGTCTTTATGAATTACTCAAACACACACACACACACACACACACACATATATATATATATATATATATATATATATATATATATATATATATATATTGCATTTTATATGTGTGTCTTTTCCCTACCACGCCACTAAGATAAGACAGAGAAAAGATGGATTAATGCTTTTGTGTTTTTCTTTAGGTTAAAGTCTATATAAAGGATGTGAACTTGCTTCACCATGACCATAAAATGATGACCCCCTACGATATGCCTCTTTAGCTTAAGCGTTTTTCATAGTGAATTACTCTCGACTCACTCAAAAATAAGAGAGTAGTCGGTAAACAGACAAAAACAGTACATCTATTTCAATACTTTAATATATATGCTGGCAAAACAATTACTATTATAAAATGAAATACTTTCATTTAAAAGATAGTTAGAAAAAATAACCAGATGTAATAACGACTACATGAATACTTAACTCTTTTTCAATAGTATCTTAACTGATAGAAATACTAAAATAAAGTTTTGGAATTTTTCTTCCATAAATCTTCAATTTATGTGTTAAATCTGTTTTGACATCATTGTTACAATACTTATCGAAGAAGCAGGTCGGGCTTAACATCACGAAATCAGACAATTCCCATCTGTTATGAAACTATAAACACCCCAAAGACAAAACCCGCATATGACAAAAACATTACTCGACAAAACACCGATACAAATTTTTTTTGACACTTTCCCTCAGTTCAAGTGAAAAGTAGGACAAGGCCCCTATAGTTAAATTAAAACATGACAAAATTTTAATTGCTTGAAGTGCATTTTCTTTTTTACCTTCGTTAGTCTTCAAGAAAATTGATTACCTTATCTCATATTCTAATCACACATTTTAACGCTTATAATTTTTAGATTAAAGAATTTTATAATCTTAATTTTATTCTCAGTATTTTTTCATATGATTGATTGATTTTAACGGTATGCTAATGTGTGTAGGGTTATTTGATGCCTAGAACTCAGAGAATTTCGTTCATTGTATATTTATATTTACATTTTTGTGCTGTTGTTCTTAAATTTTTTTCTCAATAATATTGTATCACATATTTCTATCTTACAAATAATTTTCACATAGTTGTATAGTTTCAAGTATTCTTATCTAATTTTAATAACTATATGGTTTCATATTATTATTTCAATTTGATAATAGTCGTTTTTTGCGTGATTTTAGTAACCGTTATTTATCCTTAGTAAACAATAATAGCTTCAAGTAACTATTTCTAATACACATAATTTACGCCTATATAGCATCCAACATTCTCATCCAATACAAATAATTATTAAACAGATCTATTTGACCAAGGGATGTGACCCTAACATGTACTATCACATCTGGTCAGAATGGTAATTGGATTAAGGGCAATAGAAGAGTATTATATACTCACCAGATCTCCAGAACTGGAACCTCACCATCAAATTTAGTTTAATGTCATACCCAAAGGGATTACCATTCCGCAGTTATACAGTTAGCATTCTCTAAGTCCAAACGACATGAGGATTCGTCAGATGAGTAAATAATATTAATTGTAAGTGTTAATTAAAATTAGGATCATTATCATATTTCAAAATTTTGAATTTTAGGTACATTTAATTTTTTCATTAATTCCATTTGATTTTATTCAAGTTTTATTACCATTACGTGGAAAATATGTGGAATTTTGAATGTTATTCATAAGATTATCACTTTTTTCAAATTTCATCTTGCGTTGAAGTCTATTTAATTAAAAATTGGAAGAAAAAATTGTTAAAGGTACAATTCCTGCATGATGTGAGGGTAATTTATTTTTCACCAATATTTAATATATGTTAGCATATTATGTAGGCGGAAAAATCTTTTTAGCTCGGAGAAGCAAATGTTAAAATAGTAAAGAAAACTACAATTTAATAAACAAACCATAAATAATTTAAGAAATGTTACTCGAAAATTCTGAATATGACTTTATTCTGACGTAGTTTTTGGCGTGTGAGGTTTTGACCATGCAGATTTTCATTTGTCGCGTAGAGTTTTTGTCGTAGGAGATTTTGTCAAGTGGATGTTTTGTCTTCGGGCGTATTTGTCGTACATATAATTCAGATAGCTATCGTCCTGTCTAAATTTACGCTTGGGGAAGGGAAGATTTTAGAGTTTACTCCAGGCATTTTAAATGTTATACATAATTAACTGCACATTTTTTATTAGAATTTACCTAAACAGCAAAATGAAAAAAAAAAACTTATTGTTCTTACTGCCAATTTTAAAAATCTTTTACTTTATCATTGACGACTGCTATTTTGGTTATTGCTAATTATCTCAAAGTGTTTGGGAGAACGCAACGCACTTCAAGTCTTAGGACTTGTTTAATGTTTCCATTCAGTTTCTGCAGCTGTGAAAAAATGTGGAAATAGATAACGGAGAAAACGTGCAGGGTTCATTTTGGTACCGAAACTTCTCATAACTTTGAACGATTCTCTCGCTGTCCGTATACGTGAATGTTTGTCTTCTCGTACCCCTGTCGCATAAAGACAGTGAACTGACAAATCCCATCATCTTTTATTAGGGTTTACAGAAAAACCAACACCTCCTTCTGCTGCACATGGGTGGCATCGAATTGTCAGTCCCTCAACTACTTAGACTGTATCTGTTGATTTCGGCAAGTCCGGGTTAACTGCTATTTTTAGTCTGGAATGACAGATCAAGCAGATATTACACTTCGCTCATCAGATGAGACATCAACATTTTTGTAGTCTATTCTCTTTTGCCTGCTGTTTTATTTGAATAACATCAATTCCTAGCCCTGAACCATTTGCCAGCAATGTTGCAAATATCAGATAAGATAGGATCTGTAATATTTGATTATATTTTCACTTCTTTCCTTCCGTATAATCTGCGTCTATACACGCACCTAAGAATTTATAATTGCTAGTAGTCAACTCTTCCTAGCACGATCCGTCATTGAAACATCTAATTAATAATATAAAATCAAATAGATATTTGTGTCGCATGAAAAAAAACTTTGAATTTGTTTTCACCATCAAACCAATGACCGTTCTTTCAAATGCATGAGGAAAGTGGTTCCGGTTTCTCTGTTTAATGGCATATCAACCTTAGCAGGTTATTTAATACCAAAGCTATTCTCCTTGAAGAACAGTAGGGGTACTATTTAACACACAGCTGGGAGGATAAGGGGGTTCATTCGTTTCCCAAGGGTATATGCCCGAAAGTGAACGTAATAGCGCGACTGGAGTACGAACTCGCTTACTACGATTCCGCAGTCCATCGCTTTAACCATTAGACCACCCCCCATGAGGAAAGTGGGTCTCTTACTAACAAACGCTTGATTTAGCTTTGTATAAAATACTGTGTTTACTTTCCATTCTTTTGCAACAGTCGGTGACTTAGAGCAAGTATCAACTAAGCTATGCAAAAATCGTATCAGGAACTGGTTTCTAGATTTCAGCAAGTATCAGCATTTTATATGGTATCCACCAGTTCCCTGTACACTTCATCTTTGTTTCTTGACATTAAGGTGATTGACCGGAAAAGCTTGACAGACAATTTAAATCCAATTTGTTTTATCTTGTTTGATTTTTTTTTATTTCTCTAAATCTTCTGTCGTAAGTCTAAACTATTTTCACATGAATTGCCTTACTTCTCTGAGAAAGAATGTGTTTCTTTTACCAGGGACACTTCCATCCTTTCGCTTTTCAACAAATTTCAATCAATTACAATGAAAGTTTTTCACTGTAGATCTCAAACACAACTACATATTTCATTTTCATCTCTAAGTAAGATAATATGTACATATGAATATTCAACTTCTATTCTTGTTATAGGTGTGTGTGGATGTGTGTGTGTGTGTTCCTGCCTATGTGGGTGTTACAGTTTGTAAGACACATCTAGCAGTAACAATGAACAATCAAACAAAGTTTAAATCCCACATTAAGCACACGGTCGCAATCGTTCTCTTTCTCTACCGACTTTCTGTTTATTCTTACCTCCTCAACATTTATATATTGCGTTGAATTTTTATTTGGATATAACAAAAGTACATCTTTTACGATAATGCTCATTGAAATGGTGTTTTATTGACGGAATTAATTTGTAGTATTGCTATCAACATTTTGTTAGTAAATGATGATGGTTTTGTTTGGTTTGGTTAATTAAAGGCATACTGTAATATAACTGCCGAGGGATTTCGTTTTATGCCTTTGGGTTTAGTTAGGCTGAGAACATTTCGGCTCAGTGCATGGGTTACTTAGGTGCAGCATTTACACAGGTGTTCAGGCGCGCGCTCGCAGAGCGGACGTGTCACTAAGAGATGTCACAATAGCCCAGATGGGAAACGGGGATAGCGAGTGCGAATGACGTCACGCACCGGAAGCGCGCGGAGGATTTTGGGATTTTGATTAAGTCAGTTAGCTGAGTTGAGACCTACCTCGGGAGAAGACGGTTGACTTTCGCTTGCTCGCGGAGGCCTTGGTCAGGTGTCGCACGAAATGTGGGGCAGATGAAAAAGCCAGAATAGAAAGAATGTGTATTTCTCTCCTTATGTCGAAAAACCTTTAAACTCAAAGGTAATAAAAAGTTTCGTACCTGAACTAAGAAGTCGTAAGTGTTTTTCCGTGTTTCGAGATTCCTATGTTCTATGTATATATGTTATGAAGATCCCATGTACATTTCGCATATTCATGTATATGGCTATGGAACAATATCAAACCCTAAAAGGTTAATTTCAAAACGTAATTAATTTGTAAAATTCTTGCCTAAGTCATAACTACATATATTTTTAACGTTACACAAAACTCATTTTTCATCTCATTATTTTATCAATAATAAGAACATACTTTTTTTTGCCCACACTTATAAGGTTATAAATATTAATTTGCTTGCACACAGTTATATGTTCGTAGTGTAATGGTTTTTAGGAAATGGACACGGCGGCACAAGTTCAAATCCTAGACGAAGTTGATTTCATTTTACATACCGTTATTACCTTGCGGAAATGTATGAATCCAATTCTGATACCTCCAGCTAGAGCTAAATCGTAGGGAAAAATGGTCTTCAGCCTTGGTTTGGCAGTCAGTCTAGGAGAACGAAAACTGTAAATGGTATAAACCATTTCTATATAATGCTAAGAATTAACACACAATCAAACTGCTTTAAGCCAATATTACCATTTAAATATATATTTTTGGTAATAAGTACTAATTCACAAAATATGTGTGCATATTTATTCATTTTTATACGTGTACAATGTATGTAAAAGTTTTCAGTATTTCTTTTTGCATATCAGACTTGAATATTTTTAGCCACTGAAGAATATAAGCTCTGTGTACGTTGACTGCTTCCCATTCGTAGAATACTGGGTAATCAGAGCTCGTGAATTTTGAAGGTAAAATAGGGAAAAGTTGTTTTTTTTTAAATTTTGTCACACGTGGATCACTATTTTTAGATTTGAGGAAACAGTCCTAATGGAGAGAGAGACAATTTCTCCATCACATTCACCTACGTAATATTAGAATCATTCTTTATCTAAAATAACCAGCAATTGTAACAGTCATTTTAGTAATACCTTGTATTGGTAAAAATATATTCATTACTAATGTACGTTAGTGATGTCAAGAGCAGCTCGGTGGGTATAATGGTTAGCAACCCTTCACGAGTGAGTTCACGTCTCATTAAGTGCCTCATTCATTCAGCCTTGTGCTACACCTACGCGAATTACTACGTTAATGATGTCACTTTAGTAAATGAAAATTTTGATTAAAATTTACTTTCATAATTGTTCTTTCAACAGTGAAACACACGGGATTTATTTAGATTCGATTTTCTTAAGGGTTTAAAACCGAGGTGAAATCTAGAGCTAATTTTCAACCTTTTGATGCGCCATAGAAAAGGAGCAGCTATTCTCTTGGGATTTAGCCGATTGCTTTATCACTAAGCTTGGTATTAAAATATGAGCACATCGTAAATATTGACATCCGATGGCAAAACCCATTATTTAAATCTCTCATCGCTAGAAATGAGGGACACGGGATATGTCTATGTTTGTGAGTCGGAGGAGTGGGTGAGAATTCATTTATAATCTTATGAAGACAGTCAGAAAACGTTCAGATCTCCGACTAAAAACAAAAAAACAGAAATTAAAAAAAAGAATTAGGACATCGTTTGATGTATTGTATGGAAAATAATGAAATCAGGAACGTCTAAGAATACAAATTCATTTTTTAAAGACATATTTGACCGGCGAAAAGAATACAAAAAAAAAAAGCAAAACAAAAAAAAGACAAATAGAAACAATGAAGAAATTCGACACGTGCCTCATTCAAATATATTCCTACACACGTCCATATATATATATATATATATAGTGTGTGTGAGAGAGAGAGAGAGAGAGAGAGAGTTAATGGGAAAGAGAAAGACACACACACACACACATATATATATATATATATGTGTGAGTGTGTGTGTGTGTGTGTGTGTGTGTGTGTGTGTGTGTGTAAATATTCCTGAGTAAGCAAACGAGATGATAAGGGTGCCTGCGCAGACAAAAGCCAACTAAATTATACGCACATATGTGGTTCCTTTGATCTGATGGGTTACACAAAAAATTGCAAACGCTTCTAAATAATGCAAGGTCGTAAGCACGAAAAAATGTCAAGAGCTGTTATCGTTTTTCGGTATTTAAAAAAAATGCGTGAGTAAATAAAAAAGAAATCATGATGGCTGAATGGAAGATACATACTCATTATATTCGACTCATCAGGTATAAGTAGAAAATATGAGAATACACACACACAAACATATACACAAACAAATACACACACAGAGACGCGCACTGTGAGAATCAGATTAACAAAATAGTTTCTGAATGAAATTTTGTTATCAGACATTTAGAATCATACAATGAAAGGTTAGAACTGGAGGCGCTTGTAGAGTAACGGTTAACTTGGCTATTTGTAATCAAATCCTCAATGAGGCTTTTTGCATTTCAAATGGTGTTAATACCCCTAGGAAAGATAAGCATACACGTATTCTCCCTCTAGTTAATAGTAAGGCAGTGTGAATTCTATAACCTTGCTATGGCAAACGGTCTAAGGGTTTAAAGAAAAACTGAGTTGAGACCAGTTATAGATCCGAAAAACGAAGGTTTCTGTTAGATTATTTCTGCCAGTGATGCACTACATAAGTGCGCCTCCACGACCAAACCTGGCTACAAGACTAGAAGATATACGAGGTATGAAGTCAATATAATGGCCCAATTTATTTCCATTGCTGGATACTGTACATTTTTATCTCCAAAACACAACATTATATAAGACTTACTATCTGCCAACTAACGATCTGCTTAAGCAGAGGTAACCTATTTTTTCTCTCTAGTAACTATAAAGTTGCTAACAGGAAAAAGATCGTTTGTGTTGTCCATCTTTCATCGGCACAGTTCATCCTAATGCGCTTATTGGTGTGTTGTCCATTTCACAGGTTGAAAAGCTGAGTTAAAAATGGCTTGTTCCTTCGTTGTTGTCGTCATTTATGAAAAGTATTTTGTATAATATAACAGTTGTCACATCTTCGGTCTTCACAAAAGTTAAGCAATGACTGATGAATGTCAATAAATGCAATATATATTTATTTATTATTTATTATTTTAATGACGTAACATTGCTTTCATGATCGACGCCAATTTACCAGACTGCCATTTTACTACTCTCAGTATCATGGCAAAAATATATTTAACATAGGGAATGTTCAAACTCAACAACTGTAACGCCAGCATCCAGAAGTTGATGATGATGAATAACATAATAAAACAAAAAGTATTACTTTTATAGAAATGATTTTACGAAAACAACATAAAGCCAAATCGCTGGTAAAAAAAAGAATACGCAGTGGTAGGGAAGTCAGTAAAACAATGCTTCCAAGCTTAATACACACGTAAGTAGAGAGAGGGAAAAAAAAAAGAAAAATACCGTTATTTCTTTATTCTTTTTATCTTTTTGTTTGTTATCCAAGCCTAGATAGCAGGGGGCGTAGAATTCGCCGACTGCTTTCCTGCAGAGGTGTAAAATTCCACCTGCAAGTATCCTGACTATCACACTAAACCATCCGATGATGAGACTCCAGTTTCTGAAATTTAGTGAATGTGGAGTAACCTTTCTGTAATTTCTGTTCCGTGGCTTCCATCAGACGTCTAGCCAAAGAAGAGCAAGATAAGGACCTTCATATGTCGTACAAAAATATACTTTAACCTGATGAATTCATGATTGAATTTGTTCAGAGCTATAGTTTTCACAGGGCCAGCTATATGTTGGATGATCACTATGATTGATTGGTTGATTGTAACTTTATTGCTCTCCGGCTATTACTCTTTAATGCAAAAGGTTAAGAAATAGTGTACATCGTATATTATATATTATACACTTTTTTCTTAATTGTTTTAAAAGTTTGTTTGCACATAGTTAAATATATCAAATATTCTAATCTAATGCGGAAAATTTACACACAGTTGGATGGTTTCATAATCTTATGTAACTCTAAGTTATACGCAATTTTTTTTTTCTTTTGATTATTTTTATTAAATATTGATCATTAATCATTAATAATAATCATTTCTTTTTTGCTTATAGCTAAATGATTTCAAGTAACTATTCTTGAAACAAATAATTTATGGTTTTATGGTATCAAGTATACATGTTAGATAGTTCTATTTGATTCCTAAATAGGAACCTAACAGATATTATCACTCCGGATCAGAGTGGACCTTGGATTAAGGACAATAAAAGGGTAATCCACATTTGCCAGTGCACAAGAACTGAATTGGGTTTTGTTCAGTTTTATGGCATATCAAGCATTGCTGGTTATTTAATACCAAATCTTGTTTTTAGATATATATTAAATATATGACTTTTTAACACATTTTGTAGATACACACAGTTAAATGATCAAACAGTTCTATTTCAAACAATTCAATTTAGCATAAATCAACAAAGTTTGATATTTCCCAGTATTGCTATGTATCATTAACAATTCAATTAAACATCAGTCAATTAACACAGAGATAAATAATCAAACAATGCTATTTCAAACAATTCAATTTAGCATATATAATCTGTTTACACAGAGTTTGAATGTCAGAAAGTTCTATTTGACCCATATCTCTACATGCAAGAGTTGGCATGGGGGCGATTGCAATGAAGGGATAATCTGCATTCCCCAAAGCTCCTGCAATACTGGAGCCTCAACATCAGATTGTTTCGTGTCATATGCAGATCATACATTGCGGGAGTCTTAATCCTCTGCAGAGATACAGTCAGTGTATTATTCTGCCCAGCCAAATGGTCCATCCAGAACTGGAGCCTCACCAACAGATTTGCTTTATTTTCATACCCACATCACCTCCTTTCTTATGTGGGGTCTCACCATTCTGCAGGGAATTTAGTTATCGTTCTCTAAGCCCCGACGACAAGACTGGGGTAATTAATTTGCAAGTAATTAAGTAAGTAGAGAATAGTTTGTTTTGGTTTTATAGCATGGCAACCATTGGCGGTTATTCAATGCAAATCCTCTTTATACATATATCTTAAATACACGATTTGTAAAAATAATTTGTTGATAACATTTTTTAATGAGCCTGAGCTCATTTTTTTCATACAGTTAAATGGTTTCATGAATTGCTATGTAACAATGGCAATTCAACATCAGTCATTTGTTTGCACACAATTAAATGGATATACATAGATAATAAAACCGAATAGAACCCGAAATCGACAACATACTTAGAAAAAACCAAAATGGCTTCCGAAGAAATAGATCCACGACCTCACAAATATTAACCATCCGCAGAATCCTTGAAGGTGTACGGGCAAAGAACCTACAAGCGACATTAATATTTGTCGACTTTACCAAGGCTTTCGACTCCATTCACAGAGGAAAGATGGAACAAATCCTACTAGCGTACGGCATACCTAAAGAAACCGTAGCGGCAATAACGATTCTCTATAGAAACACTAAAGTAAAAGTACGATCACCGGATGGAGACACAGAATACTTTGACATTGTAGCAGGAGTACTACGAGGGGACACGCTGGCCCCGTACCTCTTTATCATTTGTCTAGACTACGTACTTAGAACATCGATTGACAAAATCAAAGAGAATGGCTTCGAACTGACGAAGAAAAGAAGCAGAAGATACCCCGCAACAACAATTACCGATGCCGACTACGCCGATGACATAGCGATACTGGCAAATACACCTGACCAAGCCGAAACACTTCTGCATAGTATGGAACGAGCAGCAGCAAGCATAGGCCTCTATGTTAATGCACACAAAACGGAATATATGTGCTATAACCAAACGGGGGACATCTCCACTCTAGAAGGAACCCCACTTAAACTAGTAGACAAATTCACGTACCTAGGAAGCAGCGTCGAATCAACCGAAAAGGACATCGAAACGAGGTTAACGAAAGCATGGACAGCTATCAATAGGCTATCGATTATATGGAAATCAGACCTAACCGATAAAATGAAACGCAGTTTCTTCCAGGCAGCGGTCACATCGATACTCCTATATGGATGCACTACATGGACGCTAACAAAACGGCTGGAGAAGAAGCTAGATGGCAATTACACAAGAATGCTGAGTGCAATCCTGAACAAGTCCTGGCAGCAACACCCCACAAGACACCAACTGTACGGACACCAGCCCCCTATCACGAAAACTATTAAAGTTAGACGAACCAGACATGCAGGACACTGCTGGAGAAGCAGAGATGAACTCATAAGAGATGTACTCTTATGGATCCCCACACATGGCCGTGCAAAAGCAGGACGACCAGCTCGAACGTCCATTCAGCAGCTATGTGAGGATACAGGATGTTGTCCTGAAGACCTACCTAGGGCGATGAACGATAGGGAGGAATGGCGAGAGAGGGTCAGGGATATCCGTGCTACCAGCGCGATATGATGATGATGATGATGATGATGATGACATAGATAATTTATGGGTTGATTGTTGATAATCTAATATCAAAATGAGTCATAACTCATTTATTTGTACATTAGTATTTCTATTGTTTCTACACAGTTCAAGGATTTCAATTATTGCTATCAAACGCTTATAATTCTATTCAATATTAATCCTTTGTTTGCAGAAAGTGAAGTGGTTACAAGTATTGCTATTAAACACTAATTTTTCAATTCAACACAATTTATTTGCTCACATTTATATGGCTTCAAGTATTGATATATACCACATACATTTCAAATAAACATCAGTCATTTGTTTACACACAGTTAAATGATTAAAAAGTTATATTTCAAGCAATTCAATTTAGCATATGTCATTTGTTTACACACAGTTTAAATGCCAGACGGTTCTACTTGACCCATAGATAGGATGCTTTCCTGTGCTACCACTCCGGGCCAGAGTTGACCAGAGAGCAATGACAATGAAAGCGTACTCTGCATACCCCAAGACTCCAGTATTGCTGTACCCTCATTTTCAGATTGTTAGTATTATATCCTGGACATTGGTTTCAGAGATGCAGTCGGTGTATTCTACAGACCAGCCGACAGGGGTGAATCAGATAATAATAATTATATTTATGTGTACCTGGGATCAATCCCAGGTCGAGTCATACCAAAGACTTTAAAAATGGTACTTGATACTTCCTTGCTTAACACTCAGCAATATAAAGTACGTATCAAGGGTAAAGTGGATCAATCAAGGGAAAGGGGTAGAGCCCTCCCCTACACATCGGTGTAGTAGCTATTGAAAAGGGAGTCTTCTGGTCGCCCTCGACTATGGTCACCAACTTACTTTACTTATGTGTAAAATACGAAAATGCAGAGGATATTTAAATAAGCTGTCTGAATTAATTTTTTTGTTGTTTGTTCTTTTAAAAACAATTTTTAATCCATACTATGCTCATATTTAGACGGACATAAAAAAAAAACTTCCTTCTTTTTGATGCGTACTTAGCGTATCGGTTATAATTCTATGAAATGGAAACGCTGATACGAATTAAAATCTTGAATGGAGCTGTTTACATTTGATTTTCTTCCAATTCCCTTGAGAAAGACCTCAGTCCATTCGTTCCCACCTCCAACAGGGGAAACATTGTAGAGCAGAATGGGCTCTTGGCTAGCTTACCAGTCTAGGAGAAAGAACACTCTGCATTCGAACCAGCTGTACTCCGCTTAAAAATTGATTTAGTTTGACATCCGGAAAGGTTGGGTAAACACACTTATAAATCCGTCCTTAACAGGATTATTTTATGAAATTATTTTGTCTTTAATTTTATTTATCAATTTCTTTTTGTGAACAACACTGCATGCTCTTGCTAGCTCATTGATTTAACATGTATATTATCGACATCGATAAAAACACGCATTTTTATTATCGTTTTGTGTTACTTGCTCAGCACACGGCATCAGTAACGATTTTTCTTCAATAATCATCCATGATTGTATAAACAAGACAGAACTTCTTTTTTTTTACTTTTAAAGATCTAACGAACGTGACGTTAAACCAACTTTTTATTTATGTAGGAATAAATAAGAAAACACTTTTCAAATGTATATTGTTTATCATGTTAGGCTTATTGTTTCATAGTTTCTTTCTTTTTATTTTTGTTATATTCTTTTTTTTTTTCTTCTTCCTAAGAGTTTCTGTTATTTATCTCACCTCTTCCACTATCAGAATTATCTTCCAACGACACTGTCCACATCTGCTTGTATAATAAAACACTCTAACCATCAGAATTGGTAATTAATGTCGCCTTTGACTGGCCCAGTCCAAAAGAACACATAAATACACTTGATGGACAAAGCTAGACAGTTGAAATGGTCGAGTGAACATTGAATAACCTCTCACAATAAACGGGTGGTGGGGGACTGTCATGAAAAGATAAGGTTGCGTGAGCTAGTTGTGTTTGCTTTAAAAAAATAATAGAGCTTATTATCGCGCTAAAGGGTGACTGATTTGGGACTCGGGAGATTTTAGTCGTCTGCCATAAATGGGTAACATTATGTAAAGTGAAGCTTGTAAGAAAAATAAATAGGAAGAAAAATAGCGCGAACTTGATATAGAGGTTACGTCAAGGTAACATGTGATTGAGATTCTCTTGTCATGAAGGATGGACAAGAAAAGAATGAGAAAAAGAATGAAATAAGAGAAACTGGATGAGATTGAAAGAAGAAAAGAATGAAATAATGAAGAGAAATTAAAATAGGACAAAGAAGAGAGTGATAGAATGAAAAAAGAAATATAAAGTAAAAGAAGGATAAATAGAGAGAGACAGGAATAATTAAATCGGGTGAAATTAGAAAGAGAAATTCTAAGAAGAAGAAGAAGAAAGAAAAGAATGAAATAAATTTAAAAAAGAAGAAGAAAATGAAGCGCAAAAAGTAAGTAGGAGTGGAGGAAGGAGAAAATAGTTTGAATTTAGGAAGAAAACTTGAGAGAAGAGGAAGAAAATTGTAACAAATAATAAAGCCAATCCAAAAACAAAAATAGCATTAAAAATTCGGTATGTATTAATAATAAAAATTTCATCTCTACTATTTCTTTCAAAAAATTTTCGTTAACAAAATTTTCCGAATTGGGAGAGTTGCTTGGAATTTTAAAAATAAGTATTTTCATAATTTCCAGGTTTATGAAGAAATACATTTTTCATTGTTTTCCACTGATAGTTTATTCAAGAAAAATAAAATTTGGTGAAAGCTTTCTAGGCATAAAAAGTATTTTTGCATTTTACAGTCACTCAATTTTTTTATATTTGATTGATTGATTTTAACGGTATGTCAATTGATCTAGGGTATTTTGTGTTAAGGAATCGTGTCTTTGGTACGTTCATATTATTTTTTCGTGTTTTGTCCCTTAAAAGTCTTTTTTATACAAACGGTCCAATAGAATATAGAATTGATTTTGAAACATTGATGATATCCAGCCAGCACAACCATTTTAGTCAGAGTGAACCTGGAAGTAATGCCAATGAAAGGGTACTCTACACTCCTCAAAGCTCCAGAACTAGCATGTCATTATCAGAATAAGTTTAGTGTCATACCAAAGATAACATTTTTGTATTAACCGTCTGCAGAGGATACAGGTATAGTATATAAAACCTCACTGACTGAGTGGAAAGGTATTTGAAAAGAGTGTTCACCACTCAACCCTCAAGTTGTAATATTAAGTTGGAAAAGAAAGTATTTCCTCATTTATAGTTTTTGATAAATCGGTAGAAATATCTAATATTATCACACATTTTAAAAGTTAGTCTAACAATAATAAAATACTTATGATTTTAAAACAATTTTCTGTAAGGGAAGCTATAAGGGATACAAAGCTGATTAAGATTGTGTTGCGCCAATCTTTCAAGCTGATACTGATCCGTGTTATGTAAAGTAATAATAGATTTTATTTGATCTCAGTTTTGAACCTCGGGCATCGGTGGTAAATACGTATTTCAATCATGAGACAAAGCTCTGCCGTTAGCCTATCAGATTTAGTCGACACCCTAGGACGACAAAACGTGACACATGGTCGAATTGTATTTGGCAAGGGCGGGGGATCCGTAAACCTGTGTACAGCGTACGACATGAGGTCGGATTTTATAGGGGGTCATCCTGAAAGTGCCCTCTCTGTTGTTAGATTAGATGCTATAAATTTTTTGCTGGGCAGGTTTTATTTGATCAACAATAAATCATTTTCACTGGATCAGTAAACTATTTGGCCTCGTGTGTGCCTCGTGTGATAAAATTGTTAGCAAGCTAGCCTCACAGCCGATTGTATGTTAGTTCGACTCTCAATGGATGCACCACACTTTTAGCATACAAGACTTTGCTACGCTTAGAAAATGTGAGCTATCATTTGGCCTTGTATCGTACTTAGGTAGGAAAATATGGCAGCCGACCATATCCGGAGGGTTGAAATTAAAATCCCGTAGCAAATCGTTAAGAGATGGTAGACTACTGTAAATACGGACATGATTAGAGTCTTAGTTAACAAGGTAGACTACAGTATTAGCTTAAAGTGTAGAGTGTTCACCACTGGTCTGGAAGACTGTGGTTTAATCCCAGGTCGAGTCATACCATAGTACTCAAAAGTGGTACTTGATTCTGCCTTGCTTAGCACTCATCAATATAAGTTAGGGATAAAGGGTAAGGTGAAGCAATCTAGGGAATGGAGTAACGCTCTCTCCTACATCTCAGTGTAGTAGCTATTGAAAAGGGAGCCTTCGGGTCGCCCTCAGCTATAGTCGCCGACTTTACTTTATAGTATTCCCCCTATTTAAACGAGTATGATACACTTACGAATACAAAAAAAAAACATTCAGATTTTATAACTAAACAAATTTTATATAAACCATTGAAAGGAGACAATAAGTAATCATTTCTCGTAGAGAATGTGCGTTTCCTTTTGGTACTCATGAAGAACCACGTCACGGTATGAGAAACCCATTCTTGACTTCTTTTGCCTCTGTTATTTGAACAGGTGATATATGTATCTGATTTTGACAGGGAAAGGTAAAACCAAGTGGTTATTTTACTTTCCGTCATCAAGCAAGTTTCTCTTTTTTCATTTTGCTCTGTACTCCTATATTCTGCTTGTCATTAAACTATATGTATATTTGTACTAGATGGATCCCATTTATGTATATTTCCTCTAAATAGAATTGATATGTATATTACGTTCATAAAGAGTTGAATATTCTCGTATATTCAAATATGTTTTTCTTGTTCTTCCTTCCGCAGTGACCAGTGATAGAATATTGCTTATGTAGAAATGCTAATATTGCCAAAATTTTTATTTGAAAAGAATTGTACCATTATAGTGGAAAGCGGGATCTCTTTTACTTGTTGAGATCAACTCGGTTTGATTTAGTTGTCCCGAAGGACCAGAGAAGCAACAACTGTGTGATCTTAATTTCTATCAATGTTCCAACGATCGGATATGCATAAGTGATATCTGAAATGTATTATGAATGTGGGTACACAAAATAGACTTTGTTATTATTCTGCACAGCAAAATAATATTCCAGCTAAGAAGGTTTAGCTGAGTAAAGAACAGACTAATCTCGTTGCGAGGATGATCAATCACAAGACAAAGAAAAACACGTGAAGAGACGAGTTGACTATACAATATCTTCTAATGTACTGCGGTTAGGAGTTGATCCATATTTTGTTGCTTCTTTTTAAAGATATTTTTTATTGTTTAGAAATTAAGGTAATATTGCGGGATATTTTAAAGCGTGTTTTATAATATAGAAGTCTACGTAACTTTCTTGGTTTGTTGGTTAGGTGTTAGCTTATTTCTCAGTTATGGGGAAATGGGATACTAATAATTGTTTGTTATTTGTCCTCAAAGCGTTAGAAAGAAAGAAAAGTGAACAACGTCATTTTCCGACCTTCCTCACCCGAAACCCCACGCTTTATATCTCGTGTGTAACTTTATTCCTTCACTTAAACATACATTTCTCATTGGAACTTTGAAAAGAAAAAAGAATATAATTGCTATATTCAATCAACATTTGATCCATATCAGCTTTGTTAAATTTTTAGTTGAAACTGAGAGTTAAATCAGTTAAATTTTGAATTAAAGTAAAATCTTAGTATATTTCCCTAATAATACAACCCCCTATATATATTAATTAAATTACCATGACTAGAAAATCCGGCCACAACCTACAGACGAAACAGGTGTTTCGACCTTATTGGGTCTCATCAGAAGTGCATACCGTGATCTCCACAACTGGAGATCGAACCAGCAACCACAAAATGCAGAAACCGAAATTCTACTTCTGGGCTACCAGACTATGCCACACATAAGCGATGCCAAATCAACCAGTCAAGGTAAGAATGCGCAACCCCATGACCTAATGTGACTTGAAGGTACGTTTTTTCTAGACAGAGGACACGGCCACCTCTAGGGCTACGTCTTCCCATGTCGGCGTTATGCATCCGCATACACTTTAACCTCAGGTGCTGGAATTAGATTGTATTTTATAAATAGAGGAATTGATATTATATTAATTAAATTACCGTGACTAGAAAATTCGGCAAACACCTACATGCGACATACGGAACACTGAACAGCTGTTTCGACCTTATTGATTCTCATCAGCATCGCTTATGTGGGGCATGGACTGGTGGCCCAGTGGTAGAGTTTCGGTTTCTGCATTCTGTAGTTGCTGGTTCGATCCCCAGTGATTGAGATCCCGGTATGCCCTCTGATGTGACTCAATAAGGTCGAAACAGCTGTTCTGTGTTCCGTATGTAGATGTTTGCCGAATTTTCTAGTCATGGGAATTTAATTAATGAATTATCAATTCCTTTATTTATAAGGTCAACATTTTGTGCGTTCGTTGGTTTATTACCCTGATTTTGCACAAATTTCCTTTCACTCGATTATAATGCCTCACCACGATTTCGATCCTATTTTTAATGTTAAATTTCTTGAATTGCACACGTACAAATAGGGTAGATGTTTAAAAATGGTTTTCATACCAATATTTAATTAACACTGAACACGACACTATTGTGGTCGTGCATCAGACTTTGAAATCTCTTGGTTGCATCAAAAATAGTGAGCAAATCTAGAAGATTTTTACAACTCTATAGTGGAACCTGTACAAACTGGGCAAATCCTACTCGCCAACTTGTGTCAAAAAGCTCATCAAATATGTATAACACAATGGCAGGTAATATGAGACTTTATTTACAACTATTTTTTATTATGTGGTCACAGAAAAAAAACAACTAAAAACATATGCAATAATGTGGAAGAATACGTAAAAATAATTAAGTAATTAGATTATAAAATACAAAACAAGTTTACTAACATCTAAAGTTAAAAAGCACACTTTGTTTCATTAAAAATCAGTCGATAGGTTTGGGTACTTTGTTTAGTAGCATACCAACTTTCGTGGGTTATTCAGTACCAAAACCATCCACGTAAAAAAGCAGCATTGCTACCACTTAACCTATAGCTGAGGAGATAAGGGGGTTTAATACCTTTCCCGAGGTTATTTGTCCGAAAGTGAACGTAAAAGAGCAAATGGAATTTGAACTCATTTTCGCCAAGATTGCTCTATTGCACATTTGTCATTCAACCTCAAAGATAGATAGATAGATAGATAGATAATATTACTAAACAATATTTATTTGAAAACATGATAGAGAATATTTTAAAGATATTTCAATGATCATTACTTAAACTGGTATTTATGAAAAAACACAGGCTAAATACGCAAAATTTGATGCGTTCGATACTAGTGATTTACACAGTTGAATTTATTCTGTGATAAGTTTATTTAAATTTGTGAAGTATGATTTTGAATGTCTGTTTAATGCAATTCCTTATCGATAAGAAAGTACAAACTTAGGAGTAAAACTTAGGAAGCTCTTGGAAAAGTAGGTGTTCAACAAAATGTATTTTAAGATAGTTTTTAATCCTTGAAAACGCACTTTATATATATATATATATATATATATATATATATGTGTGTGTGTGTGTGTGTGTGTGTGTGTGTGTGTGTGTGTGTGTGTGTGTGTGTGTGTGTGTGATGCAATAAAAATGGATATAAGTTAAAAAAAATTGTAGGTGATTGTCTGGTTGTGTTTTATAGCATATCAACATTTTTTGGTTGTTCAATGATAAATCCTGCTCACACACACACATACATACATACATACATACATATATATGTGTGTGTATATATATTTCATCATATCAAATTATATATATGTATGTGTGTGTGTGAGTGAGAGAGAGAGAGAGTGAGAGAATGAGAGAGAGAGAGAGAGAGAAAGAGAGAGAGAGAGAGAGAGAGTGGTTTCTTGTTAACAAATAGTTCGTATGTAACGTTTTTAAAACAAGCTAGGGCACATTTGTTTTCACACAGTTAAAAGGTTTCAAGTGTTGCTATTTTACGCTAATAATCGAATTCAACATCAGTCATTTATCTGTCCACCACTAAATGGTTTCCAATATAATAAATGACTAGATATTTCTATTTGACCCGTTAACGGGACTCTAAAAGCGAACCTAAAAGCAATGCTAATGAAAGTTTTCTCAACTTTACACAAATTTCTTAGATTTCAGTCTCATAATCTGATGACTTCGTGTCATATTCATTTGTCTCGTTGAGGCAGGGTCTTATCCCTCAGCAGTGATGCAGTCGGCGTGTTCTTCAGCCCTAGCGGACTCACCAAGTAAACTGTTGTAAAATAGTGGAAATTGAGAAAATGATACAAGAACGAAAATAAAAATTCAACGAATTAACATCGACTTTAAACTTAAGTTTATTTAGATAAAAAAACAAATCTAATAGACTCAGAGAATGAAGAATATTCTGTATTGAGAGTAATTGATAGATCGATAAGAAATGAATTGAAATCGTTTGAAAGAAAGTACGCTAAAGTGACTAAGTAAAGTTGTTTACCTACTTATTACCCGTGGACCATTTATAAGCATGAATATATTTTCACTTTTGTAAATACCAACGGTTGCTATAATAACGTTATATCTCATTCCTCTGTTGCGTGACAAAGTCACATGATCGACATACACATCGTGTTTTATATATAATTGATAAATAACATGTAGATGAGTTTTAAAAGAAATGCTGAAAAAACGTAGAAGAAAAGAAGTTGAATAAAAAATAACATATGGATAGAGGGTGGAGGGTTAGTTCAGATATCGATGATCGACCTGAAGCCCCTAATTTATTAATGTCCCAATGTCTTTTGGGATGTGGGAAGGTCACCGATTTTCTTAAAAAAAAGGAAATACCAACTGTAATAAATTAGATTCAAGTTAATATATAAATCAAGTGATCGTTCATTTTATTTACTATTTGATTCGTTCTTGTTTTGTTAATTTCTGTTTATTTTTTTTTTGTATAAATTTCTTTCTCTTTTTTTTTTTTAACTTAGTGGAATTCTCTCGACATGAATCCATATTTTATATTTCATTTGTGTGTTCTGTCCGTTCTTTCATGCAAATAGACGGACCCTCCATGTTTGAGGGTGCGTCAGGGAACTATGTATTGTTTATTCTTGTACTACCCTCCCAATTGTTTTTTTTTCCTTTTTAAATATTTATTCACCGTATTTTCTCGGCTTATTTTGAAGACTTACAACTCTATCCCGAGGGTGAGTTCATAGATTTTTATATCCTTAATTTTTTATTGAAACCCTAAATTTGCTTCTTGGTAATTGAGAAGAACAAATAAATAAATAAATGAATAAATAAATAAAAAAACTTCCAATAAAAAAAGGGGGGCAGGAAATCCAGGTCAAATATTTTTTTTTTAAATTATGCTAAACATTTAAGATGCCTGAAAACAAAAATAACTTGAAAATGAATTATTTCAGGAGAAAACACACTCTAACAATATTTCGCTGATGTTTTTTTTAAACAAAGCCTCGCATAAAGCAGTTAAATACTTTGTTCATCTCAAAATTTGTAACTTACAACTTCATAAATTCAATTCTAGTTAGTTGGGTGGAAGTTGATGTACCATAGTGGCTAACGATTGACATCTTAGCGAGTTCGAACTCCAGTCACGCCATTACATTCACTTTCTAACAAATACCTTTGGTAAAGGTACAAACCATCTTATCCCTCCAGGTATGAGTTAAATATTACGAGGATCATTAAATAAGTTTCCAGGCTTTTTTTCGTATGGACACTTTTATTGATAGTACCTCATGAAACTCTAGTCCCCTTAAAAGTAATATCCTTCGGCTGCAATGCACTTGTTGTACCGTTCCTACAACTTCTGGAAGGCCTCATAGAAGTCCTCTTGTAGGAGCGTGTCAATGACCTTCGTCACAGCCTCTTTCATCTCATAATTTGTCTCATAACGACAACGTCTGAGCTTAGGGAATAACCAAAAATCTTGGTCAGTCTTCTCATTAGATGTATAGCAATAACATACTGAATATTCAAGAGTCTACGACAATTCTAAATGCCTGTACAAAAAATTTCTGGAAACTTATTGAATGCCCCCAAATAGCATCATTGGTCCTCTAAAAAATGGTTTTAGCATTAGATAATCCACGAAATTTGATACGCCATAAGATAATCCACGAAAGTTGATATGGTATAAAGCAAAGAAAACAATGAAAAAAATCCAATTTTAGGTGTTTCATTTGGTAGAGTTGTTAACGAGTTTAGCCCACTGATCTTTGTTCATGTGTTCAATTCTCAGTGGATAACATTTCTACGAGACTTAGTTAAGCCAAGTCATTTTTAAAGCACCAGATCCTCGAAGTTAAACAACAATTAGTCTGCTCTGTACTTAGATGATTGATCTCTCAGTAACAGTAAGTAGTCTAAGGCCAATTTGTTTCAGACAAATAAAGCGTACTTGGTTGCTAGAATAAATTATTTATAATTATATTATATGAATTAAATGTCTATTGTAATCAACTGAGAGATCTGGCATAGATTAACGGAATCTACTGAATGCTATATACGCTTAAGTAATGTACTATTTCTTTTGTAAATATAACTGCTAAAAAAAAAAAATTCTGCTGTAACGATTTGTGCAGTCATCAAAAGATAACAGTCCGTCCCAACGTTACTCATACTTTTAATCAAGACAGTACCCAGGCTGAATAAAACGGCAAGCCTCTGAAATTAGTTGACCAGTTTATATACTTCATAGTAAAGCCGTTTTGAATTTAGTTTTCCTTCTCCTAGACTAGTTAACTAATCGATGCTAAACCATTCTATATATCCTTGTATTCACCTATAACAGTGGGAAGGGAGATTAATGTCAGGGCATTTGGGCGAACGCAAAAGCAGAGCCTTGTCTAGCTTTTCAACTCAGACTATCGATTCCTTTCCCTACCACGTTTAACCGGCTCAATGGACAAGTGGGTAGAGTGTTCGCCAATGGTCCGGGAGACCAGAGTTCAATCCCAGGTCGAGTTATACGAAAGACTTAAAAAATGGTACTTGATATTTCCTTGCTCAGCACTCAGCATTATAAGGTACGTATCAAGGATAAAGTGGAGCAATCCGGAGAAAGGAGTTGCGCCCTCCTCTACACCTCGGTGTAGTAGCTATTGAAAAGTGAGCCTTCGGGTGGCCCTCGACTACAGTCGCATACTTTAATTTTTACTCAGACACAACAAAGATGGCATATCACGGCGTGATTTTTCAGGAAAATAGAATTAAAATGCTTTATCATAGGAAACAAAGCTATCCCTCACCTGAATTGATTAAAATACTCTCAGGTCACCCTTCCCGCTCACTCATTAGATTTCACATGGAATATAACAATTAAAGCAAATAATTGAGGGATTCTGTTTATTTCTTCATTTACTAGTCGTTTTAATATGATTTCTATTAAAAGGATGTATCTTCACATCAAATTTAATATCCATCGAAAATGGACACGTCTACCAAAGAAAAAATTTCAAGTGATTTAGGACAATATAAAAGTTTGCAATAAAGAGCTTTACATTTGCATATATAACAAATGGTTGCTATTAAGGGGGGTTTATTTGCAATCATAATTGATTCAAAAACGTGACTAATTTTGATTTCGGTCAGTATACGTAAGGAGGTTCCATGATTAATGGAATTCCTCATTTAGATCTTGATAAATTAATAATTTTGATTTTCTCTTTTTTTATTTTTTATTTATTCATTCATTTATTCATTTATTTTTTTAGAAAAGTGTATGAGTTTTTTGAAAAAAATACTTATCACATTGGATTCTCTTTTCCGAAAATGAATTCAAATATTTTCGAAATAAACCTTAATATCATGAAGGAAAAATACAACAATCTGTTTTGGAATTTACTATTTTAGAAATTGATCTGAATATTTTTTTAAAACACCATCAATCAAAGAATTAGATTTTTTTTTTTTGTTTTTTTTTGGGGGGGGGTATGTTTTAATTTGTTTTCAATGTGAACCCAAACTTTCGGGTAAAGCATGATTTTATCAAAGACATTCAGTCAGATATTTTATTATATGATCTCTGCTCTCTGTCCAAGAGTGAGTTTAATCATGTAAGATATCAATAATATAAGACTTTATACAGCAATCAATGATTAAGTTACTTTTAATGTTTACTAATTCACATTAAAATCAATTTTTACGTTATAAATAATTTGCTTACGCTTTTCTCAATTAAATTCCTTAAATTATTTATTTTATATTTGTTTTATGTGAAATTAGATGCGTGCATCTAGGTGTTCTCTTTTTGTAAGTATAAATATATATATATATATATATATATATATATATATATATATATATATATATAATAGCGCCACTTTCAGTATGAAACATAATGCTATTAACGATGAAACAACGTTTTCGTGTAATTTTTTTCATTTGAAAACAGTTTTAGATTACCTAATATTGCCCTGAAAATGATTTTGAAACAAAGAAACTTAAGACATTTTCATATTATTCATATATGAATATATCTTCTGAAAATCTAGTTATTTTATATATGTATTTTTTTTAATTTCATACATTTGGATTTCCGTCAACTTTATATATATATATATATATATATATATATATATATATATATATATATATATACACACACACACACATATATATATATATATATATATATATATATATATATATATATATATATATATATATATATATACGAGGTGCATACGGTAGTTTCCACACTTTTTTCCTATGGGTATTTAAAATTGTCGTAGACTATTGAAAATTCCGTATATTATGACTATACATCTTATGAGATGACTGACCCATCTTTATGATTTCAGGTTCAAATCAACAGCTACAGCAGGAATTGGAATACACCCTACCAAACCCTGATTGTCACAGCTGGTGAATTTCAAAAATGCAATCTGACACTTTAGACAAACGATATGCAATAAAATTCTGTTTTAAACTTGGAAAAAATGATGCCACAGAAACGTATGGAATGCTTCAGACTGCTTTTGGACCATCTTGCATGAATCGAGCATCAGTTTTTGAGTGGCATAAGAGATTCAAGGAAGGCAGGTAGTCAGTGAAGGATGGTGAGAGGTGTGACAGGAGTAAGGAAGTCAATACACCAGAGTTGATTGGCCAAAGGGTCAGGGTTAGGGTTACTATGTTGAGGTTTTAAGGGAGTTTTAGAAGAGGCCAGCACTCTTCAAATCGGGTCAGTGGCATTTCCACCACAACAATGCACCAGTCAACAACTCTATCCTTGTCACAGACTATATGACCAAGATTGGCATCAAGACAGTTCCACACCCTCCCTCTCGTCCAGACCTTGCTCCCTGTGACTTTTGGTTATTCCCTAAGCTCAGAGGCTGCCGTTATGAGACAATTGAGGAGATGAAAGAGGCTGTGACGAAGATCATTGACACGCTCATACAAGAGGACTTCCATGGAGGCTTCCAGAAGTTGTTGGAACGGTACAACACGTGCATTGCAGCCGGGGGAGATTACTACGGAGGGGACTAGAGTTTCATGTGTGTACTATCAATAAGTGAGCCCAAACGAAAAAAGTCTGGAAACTTATCGTATGCACATCATATATATATATATATATATATATATATATATATATATATATAAATTTCGTTGAACATATTAGACATTTTCTTTCTACATATATATATATATAATATTCGGCGGGAATTGATTGATGTATTTTCCATAATTGTTTATTTCCCAAGTACTTTCTGTCCGACTTTGGGCCATCATAAGCAGAGGGTCTATAACAAAAGTGATGTAACTTTTGTATGTACATTACTACTTGGTAAGAAGAAGAGCGTCTGGGCCGTTGAAGTGTGTAGCGTTTACTTTTTAAATTGTTCTGTTAATAGTGTCACTAGCTAAAGTCATTTAAGTACATTAGCACTGGTTTGAAAATTAATTCTGTTAAGTTTGGGTTGCATGTTCCTAATATGTAGTGTTTCGAGAATCTGTAGTTTTTGTTTGTTATTTTGATGTTCTAATATTGTTGTGTTTTCGGTGATAACTTTTCGTCATTTTTTTGTTGGGCATGAATGTTTTTTTAAATGCTGTCCTATGGAACTTATATCAGAGCGGTGCATTGTAATGATGATGTCCCAAAGTCGGGCAGAAAGTACTTGGGAAATAAACAATTATGGAAAATACATAAATCAATTCCCGCCGAATACTATAAAATCAATACGGCAATATGAAAGGATCAACAAGAAAATATATAGACAGAAAATATCTATTACGTTCAACGATATTTGTATTAATGAAGAAGTGCAGCCAAAATACACACACACACACACACACAATATATATATATGTGTGTGTGTGTGTGTGTATATACATACATACATACATATATATGTATATATATATATGTGTGTGTGTATGTGTGTGCATACGTATATACATACATACATACATATATATATATATATATATATATATATATATTGTTATTGTTGCTGTTTTTATTGTTAGTATTATTATAATCTACTAGTTTCAGAGAGGTTCCGTCTAGTGTGGAAATGTCGCCAGTTTAGTTGTAGCACATATATTCAGTTTTGTGTGCATTGACATGGAGGCCAATGCCTGCAGCGACCCGTTCCAAACTATGAAGTAGTGTTTCGGCTTGGTTAGGTGTATTCGCCACTAACGCTATGTCATCGGCGTAGTCGGCGTCGGTAATTGTTTTTGCGGGGTACCTTCTGCTTCTTTTCTTTGTCAGCTCGAAGCCATTTTCTCTGATTTTGTCGATCGACGTTCTAAGCACGTAGTCTAGACAGATGACAAAAAGGTATGGGGATAGCGTGTCTCCTTGTAGTACTCCTGCAACAATGTCGAAGTATTCTGTGTCTCCATCTGGTGAACGCACTTTCACTTTGGTATTTCTGTAGAGAATCGTTATTGCTGCCACGGTTTAGACAAATTCACCTCCCTAGGAAGCAGCGTCTCATCAACAGACATCGACACGCGACTAACGAAAGCATGGACAGCTATTGATAGGCTCTCGATCTTATGGAAATCAGACCTGACCGATAAAATGAAGCACAGTTTTTTCCAGGCAGCGGTCGTATCGATATTGCTATATGGATGTACTACTTGGACACTAACTAAACGGCTGAAGAAGAAGCTAGACGGCAATTACACAAGAATGTTGAGAACAATATTGAACAAGTCCTGGCGGCAACACCCCACAAGACACCAGCTGTACGGCCACTTGCCTCCCATCACGAAAACTATACAAGTTTGACGAGCCAGACACGCAAGACACTGCTGGAGAAGCAAGGACGAACTCATCTGTGATGTACTCCTATGGACCCCCGCATATGGCCAAGCAAAAGCAGGACGACCAGCTCGAACATACATACAGCAGCTTTGTGAGGATACGGGATGTAGCCCTGAAGACCTGCCAAAAGCAATGAATGATAGTGAGAAGTGGCGAGATAGGGTCAGGTATATCCGTGCTAGCGGCACGACATGCTGATGATGATGATTATTAAAATATTTGAGAGTTTTTCACACCAGCTTCTGCTGATGGTTTTTCACTGGAGTTTGATTGACCGTAAGTCTCCTCAAGTCTCCAGGACTTTTCTTGGCAATCCTGCTGTATTTTTCTCAGTATTCTTGCTGTATTCTGGATGGTCTCAACTTGTCCTATTACTTCCAAGCCTTCAAGTCCTTTAAACTACCGTCATGTTCATGTTCCATAGTTTTTTTAGTTCTATGACAAGGTTAAGGTATATATCTGTTTTGTCGCTTTCTTTCAATTTTATCCCGTAGTTTGCTGTTCGGTTTTTATTATTCATTATTCTTAAGAATGAGTGTCCAATGTCGGAGATTGACTATATACAGATATAATGTAGACACAGATTGACTATATAAAGATATAATGTAGATACAGATTCAATGGCGCTTGGGGTCTATGAGATTAAATTCTCTGTCTACACTGTCCAAATATCTATCTATCTATCTATCTATCTATCTATCTGTATTTAAATGCGTGCGTGCGTGCACACGCACGTGTGTCACTTTATTTTATTTCTTTAGTAAGAATTTTATATTACATTTCGTTATTTGCGTAGGCATTATTTTTTTTATTTCTTTTATTCGCTGTTTCTTTCCTTCGTATTAAAAAAAATGAATATATACTTTTTCTTTCTTTCTTTCTTTCTTTCTTTCTTTCTTTATTTATTTATTTATTTATTCATTTCTTTATTTATTTATTTATTTCTTGCTTGCTTGTCTGCTTGTTTCCTTGCTTTCTTTCCTTTCTTTTCTTTTTGCTTCATGATTTCTTCAACTATTTTATTTCTTTGTACTTCTATTTCTTTGTATTTTTCTTTTTCTTTGTTTTTTTTCCTTTCATTGTCTTGTTTCTTTTTTTCTTCTTTTCAATCTGTCTTCTTTTGTTTTTGTTTATTTTTTGTTTTTTTTTTTTTTCTTTTTTTTCTCATGTAGTGAAACCCTTACTTTTTATTCTTTACCTAATACCTCATTATTTTCACGTTATTGTTTTTTTTTTTTTATAATCTTTTGGAATATATCCTCTGGCATTGTTCGAAAAAATATTCTTAACTGACTCTATTCATAAACAGTGACATTACGTACACAAAAATCAACAAAGATATCTTGATAAGAAAAAAAAGTGAAATTAAACTGAAAAAGAATAAATTGATAAAAATAAGAAAATAAATTAAAAAAAAAAGAAGAAAAAGTATAAACATGACAAAAGCGCCGGAAGCTTATTAAAAACACTCCTACGAGAACAAACTTATAAAAGACAACTTCATTGTGCAGAGCGACGTCTTTTGGTGAACGAACACAACGTATTAATTCCACAGATTATCTCCTTACTGTTTACATTTGTAGTAATGTTTCTTCCGTCTTTTCCCTTTTCTAACCACTGACCTCAACTTTAACCTTTCACCACTGCACCGAGAAATAGTTCCGAGTCCACTAGGAATCGATACCCTATTTTTTGCTTAATGGTGATTATTTCAACAAACTTCTAACCTTTCAAACCCTTTTATCTTCATTCTATTTTTTCACATTTATAGGGTTTGTTTTCATTTCTATATTGTTTTTTTTTTTTATTCTTGCGAAGTTTTTTTCTTTTTATATATTTTTAACGAGTAGTATTGTTTATTATTTTTTTAATTATTTATTTCCTCGCTGAGGTTGATTTTTTTTCGTTGGATATTTGTACATTTTTAGAATTTTTGTTTTTATTTATTTTTTTTTCTTTTAATATTTATCACGATGCAATTGATCTTTCTCAATTTAAAAAAAAATATTATTCTGTGTTGTCTACTTTTATTTACTTATATATTTACTTATTTCACATCATTGCTTAAATTATTTTTTGTGTGTGTGTGTTTGTTTGTTTTTCCTGTTTTCTCTTTTTTGTTTTTGCAATTTTTTATATTTTACTTTCTGATCTGATTTGACTGTTTGCTGTTCTTACTGGTTTTCTGGTTTTGTCATATTATTTACTATTCTGTTTTCCACATTTTTTCTGTTTTTTCATTCTTTGTTTTTCTCTTGTTATTTACATCTATTCTTTCTTTCTTTCTTTCTTTTTATTTATTTATTTATTTACTTATACTTTTCGACTTGTTCTGTATATTTGTTATTCTTACATCTTTTCTGGGTCTTTTTTCTATTATTTACTTTTTTGTTTTCGTCTTTTCTGTTCTTTTTTTCTCTCTTTTGTTTTTCCTCTTGTTTATTAATTCTTTATCAGTCAAACATTCAAGTCTTTCATTCTTATTTACATATATTGATTTCTCTTTCTTTCTTTCTTTTGGCCTTTCTTTCGGCCTTTCTTTTTTTTGTTTTGTTTTGGTTATTCATTTTATTACTTTTTGTTACTATTGTTATTGTTGCTATGGTTGTTGTTGCTATTGTTGTTGTTTCTTTTTTTTTATTATTATTTACTTTTCTGTTTCCATCTTTTTTCTGTTTTCTTTCTTTTGTTTTTAGCTTTTTATATTATCATTATTTATTTCTTTAAGAGTCAAATTTTTCAGTATTAAATTTTTATTTTAATTTATTCAATTCACTTTCTTTCTTTAATTTAGTTCCTTTTCTATTTATATATTTCTGTCATTTTTCCTGTGTTCTCTGTTTTTTCTTTGTTTGATTTTTTTTTTTTTAGTTTTTTTGAAGAATTCATTATTTCAGATTTTTTTTTGTATTTTCAATCTTCTGGCCACTTATTATTATTATTATTATTATTATTATTATTATTATTATTATTATTATTATTATTATTATTTTATTATTTTATTTTTTTCTGATTTCATCTTTTTTTTTGTGTGTGTGTGTGTGTTTTTTTTTCTTTCTCCTGCTTTTCTCTTTTTTTTTACTTTCTTTATACGTTCATGTTTTCTATTCTTATTCATGCCTCTTTTTTCTTTTTTCTTTCTTTCTTTCTGTTTTCATTTAATTTCTTCATTAATGCATTTTTTTTTCATGTCTGTTTTCTTTATATATTCTTCAGTTTTCACACTCCACGTTTCCCTCCTGTTTTCTATGATACTTTCAGTCTCCTGCCCCACGTCTCTTTGTCTTGTTATCTTTACAAGTGCCTGTCATTCCAATCAATCAAAACAATAAAAATGTCCAGGACATAAAAAGAAAAAAGAAAAGCAACTACAAAAAACAAGACTAATATCAATGACTTCCCCGACAAAATTATTTGCTATCACAACCGCCAATAACAACCACAATTTTTTTTTTATTGTCGGTATCCTTTATTCTTTTCACACAAACAATTCTTCGACCTCTAAGGGATTTGGAAAAATCTCCAAAAAGACCAAAAATATGTAAAATAAATAAAGAAATAAAGAAATATTTTAAAATATGCGAATAAGTGAAAAATTATGCTGGTAATTTAAAAAAAAAATGAAACTAAATGTTCATGGGAGAAGTCTATGTTATCATGCAAAGGTTTGAATATATTATTTTGGAGCAAAAGTCTGGAAGAAACAGGTTAGATAATCTGAGAGAACAATTTGACAAAAAAGTGAAGAAAGAAATGAATAAATGCGAAAAATCACTAAATGAATTAAGAAGATTTTACAATATATCAAGAGCTTAAAAATTAAAAAAAGAATATCGAATGGAAAATAAAAGTGGAAAATAAATCAAAGAAACATAAAGAAACTCGAGAGTATAATAGAAAATATAAAATTAGAACAAAAACTATAAACATAAGGATGAAAAAAATGAGCATAAAGTAAAGTTGGCGACCTCAGTTGAGAGTGACCGGAAGGCTCCCTTTTCAATAGCTACTACACCGAGGTGTAGGGGAGATCTCTACTCCATTCCCAGGATTGCTCCACTTTACCCTTGAAGCATACCTTATAATGACGTGTGTTAAGCAAGACAGTATCAAGTACCATTTTTTGAGTCTTTGGTATGACTCGACCTGGAATTGGTCTCGGGGACAATTGGCGGACACTATACTCATAATATCAATGGCCCGACCTAAAAAACAAGATATTGACGCTTACATTTAAAAATGGGGGAACAAGGAACGGAAAGTGCAGAATCATTTTTTGGTTGGTTTTTTGCTTGGTTGTT
This sequence comes from Sepioteuthis lessoniana, assembly GCA_963585895.1. Classification (NCBI taxonomy): domain Eukaryota; kingdom Metazoa; phylum Mollusca; class Cephalopoda; order Myopsida; family Loliginidae; genus Sepioteuthis; species Sepioteuthis lessoniana. The sequence continues at coordinate 122,170,236 of OY757909.1, read as the reverse complement.
TCGGTTTTATGGCATATCAACCTTTGTAGGTTATTTAATGTCAAATTCATTTTCATACAAATAATCAATTTTATTTCAAACAATTCAGTTGAGCATGAGTACACAGTTCAGTTGTCAAAGACATTTCTATTTCAAGCAACTTAGTTTATTCAAACAGTTCTAATTCAGTTAATTCATTCAGATACAAGTATAGATTTTGTTTACACACAGTTTAATGCCAAAAAACTTCTATATCAAGCAATTCAGTTTAACGTAAATACACGTTCAATGTCAATTTAAAACAATGCGTAGTCGAGTTTGACCCGAGGTTTCCCTTTTCAATAGCTACTACACCGAGGTGTAGGGGAGGGCGCCACTCCTTTCCCAGGATTGCTTCACTTTACACTTGACACGTACCTTTTATTGCTGAGTGTTAAACAAGACGGTACCAAGTACCATTTTTAAAGTCTTTGGTATGACGCAACCCGGGATTGAACCCAGCCCCCCCCCCTGGACCACTGGCGAACACTCTCACCACTTGGCCAATTGTCAAAACATTTCTATTTCAATCTATTCAGTTTAGTCCAGCAATTCTAATTCAAACAATTCTGCTTAGCATAAGTATGCAGTTAGTTCTATTTAACCCTTACATAGGGCTCTATCAGGCGCGACCATTGAGAGCCTGAGTGGACCTGGGAGCAATGGCAATAAAGGGGTGCTCTACATTCCCAAAAGCCCCAGTATCACTCGAACCTCACCACCAGATTGTTTAATGTCATATCAGGACACTCGTTGTGGGAGGGGGGTCTTACCACTCTGTAGAGGTTCAATCGGTGTATTCAACAGCCCCAGCCGACTGGACAAAAAATCATTTTGTGAACTGAAACAAAAAAAATGTTTTAAAAATAATTATAAATGAGAGAAAAAATAATGTTCCAAAGAAGAAAGAATTTTTTTTTAAGTTAGAAATAAAAAAAAAAAGGATAGAAACAAAGAAAACTGTCATAAAAACACAGAAATACACAAATAAGAAATGAGATATTAAGAAATAAGGAGAAGGGACGGCATAAAAGAAGGAAAGAACGGTGGGGATGAGAAAAGAAACAAAGGAAAGTGATGAAAAAATAATAAAAAAGATAGAACTATTTAAAGAAAGAAAGAAAGAAAGAAAGAAACAAGCAAACAAAAAAGAAAGATTGAGTGAAATGAAATGGAAAGAAAGAATAAAAAGAAAGAGAAGACATGACGAAGAATAAATTAAAAGAAAGAAAGAAATCAACAAATATACAAATACGAAAGATAGAATGAAAGGGAAACCAGTCAAAGAAAGAAAGAAACATAGAAAGAAAAAAGAGGTCCAGACAAATAATAAACGAAAATAGCAGAAAGAAGTAAGAAAGACAAACATAAAGAAAGAATGAGAGAAAAAAAGAAACAAATAAAGAAACAAAGACAATAGATTCTACAAAAATTAAAGAAAGAAAATAACGAAAAAAGATGAAAGCAAAAAAGAAAAAGAATGCTTCCTATTAAAAAATGAAGGCAACCTTCGAAGTTCCAACTGGGACATATTTTGTAACAATGTTGTCCCAAACCCGAAATGATTGAGAGAATAGTTGACGATACATTTCCACTGTATAGCACACTTTTTGGTTGACATAGCATGTGTCACATTAATCCTTTGACACACAAAAACCGTCGGCTGAGACAAGAGATCTTTTCATTTTTTTAATTTTTTTGTTTTAGTTTTTCATGTTTATCGTTTTTCCTATTCACTGCTACTACCATTTTTCTCTGTCTTTGTCACATAGCAATCCTGCGTCATTTCTCGACGATGGCCGTTATCACGAGTTTTGCTTTCGGCGCGGGTACTCTCTCTCTCTTTCTCCACACACACACACACACACATAAGACACGAACATGAATAACCTAAGGGACAAAGAATTACAAAATAAGATTCTATATTTATAATAATACTAGACAAAATCACGATTTATGTTTCAGAAAATAGGCCACATTAAGGAATAGAGGATAGATGTACATGAAAATGTTATGCTTCAGTATTTGTCATATTGCGAGGCTATATTCTGAGTCTATAGTACTTAGTAGTTAAAAGGATATAATTATGGGCTATACCCATTCGAGCAACCATTCCTTATTAGTTTCACAGTTATATTGCATGTTATGATGTTAATAAAAGAGTATCTAAATGTATCCCGACAAAGCTCCAGTCTCAAATTCGGAAACTCTGTACACTTGGGCTTTCCAAAATGGTCCATATACACCCAGTAAGTGAATAATTTTTGGGAAGAATGAATAAAAGCATCGAAGACTACGGCGGGTTAATTTACTACAGGGTGAAACGATAAAATTGTCATGCTAAAGAAAATAACACTACAGTTTTATTTTAAAACCTTTATTGAAAAAATCAATTCTGGTAACTTGATTATGTAGTAGAGCTGATGTAGCTGCCTTCAGCCTCAATCACCACCTCGATACGGATCCGGAACTGGGAGCATGCCTTTTCCACAAGCGCCGGCGGGAGCTCGGTGAATACTCGGCGGATGGCGGTGATCAGACTGGCTTTGGTGTTGTGAGAAGTCCTGTTGGTGATGTTCTCGATGTATGACCAAAAGAAGTAGTCCAGGGGGATCAGGTCGGGAGAGGAGGAGGGCCTGACGGACTTGATTAGCCTGAGGTTCTTTGTCTTCTCAGTCAAGATCTGGCTTGTCTGGCGCCTCTAGGACCTACACTTCAAGTCCTCCTTCACACATGCATCCACAGTTGTGTGTGCGACGCCTAAATCTCTGGCAATCTGCCGAATACGCCACTGAGGAGTTTCATCAATGATTGCCTGGACCTTTTCGATGAACTCCTTGGTCCGGGTCTTTCTGGCGGTGTCCTTCCGCTCCACCATCTTCAAAGGGTCTTCCGATGCGTTGAGCTGTACCCTCAAGCGTTGAACCGTCCGGATTTGCATTTTGAGGATGCTGGCAATGGTCCTGTTGTCATAACTTGGATCGGTAGAGAGCATAAGTTGTACAGCGGCGCATCTCTGATCTCGCTCGTTGAACATTATGTCACTTTCAGACATGATAGAAGGCTCTTATCGCTCTTGGGATTTGTACACAACTGGCCAGCTAGTAGATGGTCTGCAACAAAAAAAAAAAAAAAAAGAAAACCGGTTTTCATTAAATGGAAATGGAATCATGTCGTCTTTTCTTGGGCGACAATTTTATCGTTCCACCCTGGAGTTTGCTATATCAATCCCTCTATAATAAAAGAAAAAAATCACTAGCTCATATAAGCTAGTTGCTTGATATCACACATATGCCATGATACTTGATTGGTTGTGATGATCACATTACAACTCATTCAGAATTTATGGTCCATTCAAATGGACAAATATCTGGCTATGACATCGTTTAATCTTTTTTAGCTTTACTGCAAGCTAATATTCCCGATTCTTCAATACCAACCAAACCTATCCTTGCCATTTAAAATAATTCAAGTAATAAATATTATAATGCTATATAGTTTACTGATTATTTTCTCAAGGAAATTGTATTAAACACGGATGAATTAGTAATGTTTTGCAATTTAATATTCAATTAATTTATTTTAGAGGGAATGGAAATTAATGTTAACTACAAGGTGTGCATCAAGTGAACGAACCAAACAAACTTTTAGATGTACAGTTGGAGACAATATTCAAACAATTGAAAACTGGTCAGCAGAAATTTGGTTGCCAGATTTTTATCAGTTTTACAAGATGAACACATTTTACTTTTTATTTACTGATCTTCGAATCATTTTGTTCCTTGAGTAGATAAAACAGCTGGAATTTGAATATATATATATATATATACGAGGATCATTAAATAAGTTTCCAGACTTTTTTCGTATGGGCACTTTTATTGATAGTACACATATGAAACTCTACTCCTCCGGCTGCAATGCACTTGTTGTACCATTCCAACAACTTCTGGAAGGCCCCATGGAAGTTCTCTTGTGTGAGCGTGTCAATGACCTTCGTTACAGATTCTTTCATCTCCTCAGTTGTCTCAAAACAATAGCCTGTGAACTTTAGGAATAACCAAAAGTCACAGGGAGCAACGTCTGTTCTATAGGGAGGGTGAGGAACTGTCATGATGCCTATCTTGTGACAAGAATGGAGTTGTGGACTGGTGCATTGTCCTGGTAGAAATGCCACTGACCCGATTTGATGAGTGCTCGCCTCTTCCTTAGGATCTCTTCCTGAACTCCCTTAACCCTTATCCTTTGGTCAATCAACTCTGGTCTATTTACTTCCTTACTCCTCCCACACCTCTCATCATCCCCCACAGATTCCCTGCCTTCGTTGAATCTCTTATGCCACTCAAAAACTGATGCACGATTCATGCAAGATGGTCGAAAAGCAGTCTGAAGCATTGCATCTGTTTCTGTGGCATTTTTTCTAAGTTTAAAACAGAATTTTATTGCATACCGTTCTTCTAAAGTGTCCTCACGTTCAGAATACATTTTTGAAATACACCAGCAGTGACAATCAGGCTTTAGTAGAGTGTATCCCAATTCCTTCTGTAGCTGCTTATTTGAACCTGAAATCATAAAAATTGGTCAGTCATCTCATAAGATGTATAGCAATAACACACTGAATTTGAAAGAGTCAACGACAATTCTAAATGCAAGTTCAATATATATATATATATATATATATATATATATATATATATATATATATATATATATATATATTCTTATTTATAAATTACTCTTAATCTTCTTTTAATGATTTTTCTCTTTCTTTTCATGATTCCTTCATTTCACTTATTTCCTCGTTCTTTATCCGTAATATATTCACTGGTTCTTATTTTTGTTCTTGTTCTACGTCTTTTTCTTCACTCCTTTCTATTCCATTTTATTTCTTTTTTCGACCTTCTCTCTGAATATGCAATATCTCTATTGCTTTTCAGCTTTCTTTCATTTCGGTTCCTACCCACTAAAATATCATTCCCAACAATTGTTAGATTCGTCTCTTCAAAGTGATTCTTTTCCTCTTTTGTCGCCAGCATCGTCGAATCCTTAGTTCAAAAATCACAATATTATTAATTCCTCCTGCTACTTCTCATTAACATAAATCTTCTTTTTTTTTCTCTCTCCTTTGAGTCTGATCTCATTATCATCCCTTCGCCATCGTCTTATCATAAGGTCTTTATAACGTGCACGCATTTAAAAGAGACACCAAACGACCGATGTTCATATCGACCCTGTTCTCCTAAATGCACCGACTGGCTCCCAGAGAGAAACGACAAAAAGATGAGTTGTTATTTTTCATCTTTTGATTTCTTTGCGATTTTCAGATGATGTTGAGTAATTATGTTGCATATTTTACAGATTTTCTTGCTGACTAATCAGGTTTATTATAAATTTTATGAATACTTTAAATTGCTTTTTGGTGTTAATTTAACGACTCCTTTAAGACTGCCATTAATTTCTCGTCTTATTACATAATTTGATGATGTCACTTAATTTCATTGATGAGCAATTGTTTTTGATATCGCTTCATAGCAAAAAGCTCTCTCTTTTGATAAGAAGTTTTGCATCGTAAGTATCAGTAATGCAGTGATGTATCAAGAATAAAGAATGTTTAGGTGTTCATAACGCTTTATGCATAAATAGGAGTAGATATAGAAATGTATCTCAAGTATTTATATCTGTACACCGTCCTCTCTCTCTCTTTCTCTCTCTCTCTTTTCTCCTTCTCTCTCTCTCTATATATATATATACATATATCTGTCTGTCTGTCTGTCTCTCTCTCTATATATATATATATGTATATATATATCGCCATAAGAAATGAACATGGAGACCAGCGTTCAAATCAAAGACAAGGTTGTTAAGTTTTCACTGGGCGTTAATACCTTTGGGAAAGGTAACTATCCAACTATTCTCCGCCAGACATAGGTGAAAAATCGGTCAGAGTGGGTTATTCAACTTTGGTATGGCAACCGATGTTAGAAAATGAAAAATCTGAAATCAGTCCAGTTATATTTCTCTATTTCGATTAAAAATTGAAATTGTATTGCATTCAGCTTTCGGGGAGTGATTGGCCAATTATATATATATATATATATAAGTAAAAGTAAAGTTAGCGACCATAGTCGAGGGTGACCCGAAGGCTCCCTTTTCGATAGCTACTACACCAAGGTGTAGGGGAGGGCGCTACTCCATTCCCAGGATTGCTCCACTTTACCCTTGAACCGTACCTTATAATGCTGAGTGTTAAGCAAGGTGGTATCAAGTACCATTTTTAAAGTCTTTGGTATGACTCGACCTGGGATTGAACCCAGGTCTCCCGGGCCATTGGCGAACACTCTAACCGCTGGGCCAATGTCCCGGTATATATATATATATATATCACAGTAAACTGTCCCACGTGGATATATTGATATATTCGTATTTTACTAAGATAATTCCTATCTACCTGCGTATGTGAGGTTTGCAAAAAAGTAGGTGTAATTTGATTAAGTCAATCACCTTCTTTCAAGTTATTCTAATAAAAACAAAAACTTTCAAGTTTCGTTCCAGTAACCGATCCATTTTTCATCCCGCTCACCTACTATTTATTTTGGGGGTGTCCTCGTGGTGTAATGGTTAAAGCGATGGTTAAAGCGATGCACTGCAGAATCGTAGTACGCGAGTTCGTACTCCAGTCGCGCTATTACGTTCACTTTCGGGCAAATACCCTTGGGAAAGGTATGAACCCCCTTATTCTCCCTCCAGCTATGGGTAAATAGTAGGACGGACTAGGTTCTTCAGCCTTGGTGAGGCGACTTGTCTAGGAGAAGGAAAACTCTGAATTCAAACCTGTTAAACTCCGCTTAAAAAAATTGACCTTGTGTCATATCCTGCCCGAGCGGAGGGGTTGGTAAATAGTACCTACTATTTATCTCTCTCTCTCTCGTTGTTTCCCTAATATATATATATATATATATATATATGTGTGTGTGTGTGTGTGTGTGTGTGAAAGTGATTTCTCAAAAAGCGGCTTTGTTTTGAATTGAAAAGTGATCCGTGAGGATGTTTTACGTATGTATTAATAGATAGTGAGTGGAGAAGGTTTCTAGTCGTAGATGATAGTGTCAGTAGATTTTGTGACCATAACATCTATAACTTCTGGAACATTCTCTTTTTAAATTTTCATGTCACTTCATGCAGTAACTACCGTCCCAAAATACAAACATGTTTCTCCGAAATATTTATCTTTACCTAAATCTAAAATTCCATTGAAAACGAGAAATTTTGGACCAGGGACGAGATGAACAATTCAACGAGATTGCTGATGGCAATTCTGATAAATGAATGCATTTCTAAAAGTGAAAGAGAAGATTGGAAAAGTCCAAATTGAAAATACTTTTGTATGTGTTTTTGGGGCACGTACATAATTTTTTTTTTTCGTTTTATGGAGCCAGAACAACAAACAATAAACTCAAAACCGAAGAATTAAATATCCATGGAGGAACTGAAGTCATTCCGACGACAACATTACTTCAATCATGTAGGTATCTATCCAGCCAATTTTCCTCTGTTAGGATGGAAAAGATTATCAATTTTAAAGCGGAGTATAGCTGGATTTAATACAGAGTTTCCTTTCTTTTAGGCTGGTTGCAAAAGTGAGGCTCCAGAACACAGTCTGTCCTACTACTTACCTGTTGCTAGAGTCGGAAGATAGGTTGTTTCCCGCCTCTTCTAAAAGCATTGGCGTGAAGAGAAGCACAAACAACCTAGTCAAGGTTTTGAATTCTGGTTACCGATTCCATTCTATATGTTCATAATCGTTACGCTGAGTGCAACTCCCATTACCACGAACACGTGTAATATTGAGAAGAGTTTTCGGAGTATTTATAAGGCTCGGTGATAAAATCACAAATCTAAACTCTTGAGTGAAATTTAATGCATTCAGAGAAGATCATTATTAAAATATGGGAAGAGTACTAGATTATTGAGGTGACATATTGTCACTTGATCTCTAACAGAAGCCAATATATGACTTGTGTGAATATTCAGTGAGTACACCTAATGATGATAATAATGATAAGCGATGATGATGCAAAGATATGAATTGATGAAAATTAGATTTCCTTTTAAGCTTCAGAAAAGAATTCAGAAAAGAAAAAGAAGGTGCTCTTAATATTCAGAGACAAAGTTCAAAAAGGACAACCGTTGGTTTTTTTTATTATTATTTTTCCCACTTTTCTGTCTCTTTTAATTCTAATTATCGTTATTTATTTTCCTTTCTTTTCTTAAACACTTTCTTCTTTCCCACCCCATCGTCCGCTAGCTTCGATTTCCTCTCCAATCCAACCCCATATCCTTCTACTGCGACCATGCACCTTCCCACGTGACTACTCGACAACGTTAATCAATTGCGTTGTAATGTCCTGCCTTTCGGTCGTCGTCTGGAATATTTGCATACTTATTTAATTTTTTAGTCGAGTCATGTGATTTTATTTTTAAGGGAGCTCAGAGAACATTGAGATTTAAGTAGAAGAGGAGAGAGAAAATATTTAGTGATAGACGGGAAGGTTTTTTTTTTTCCTCAGGCCGTAGGTATGAAGGAGAGTGGTTCGTAGAAGTGATCCATTGCAGCCAGCAGATGAGGCATTGATTGCGAAGACAAAAGCCAAAAATTTAAAAAAAGAAAGAAAAAGAAAAAGAAAAGAGAAAAAACAAACAAACAAACAAACAAACAAATCAGAAATAAAAGAATGAAGACAATTACAATCGATTTAATCGAAACAGATACGGTCGAGCAGTTCTAATTATAAATATAAAGCAAAATCACATAATTCGCAATTTCAAGTTTCTCACGACTGGACTGAGATATCTGCAGATGATAAAGAACCATATATATTAGATATTTTATCTGCTTAAAAAACATGAATGGATCTCTGATCTGATGAGGACACTGATTTCTTTGACAATATTGTTGGATACATGGAGAACATTTCTACCCATAGTCTGATCAGGTAATATACTACGAACGTCAACAAATTGAATGAAAGAAAATAACTTTAAATAGGGGACTAATGTCTAAGAAGCTATGAATCAAATGAAAGAAAATAACTTTAAGTGGGGGACTAATATTTTAGAAGCTATAAATCGAATGATAGAAAATAACTTTAAGCGGAGGACTAATATTTTAGAAGCTATAAATCGAATGAAAGAAAATGACTTCACACTAAAATAGGCAAGAAGAAGACGATATCACTCAGTAGATATTACTGATGTAGACTAAGCAAATGATCTTGCATTTCTTGCATATACAACAGCTCCAGTTGAATAACGGCAGCATAGTCAGCAGCACTCAGTTCTTCAACGCTGATAAAACTAAGTTTATGCGTTCAAAATTGTGCCATATCCTCATTAAATGGAAATTCGTTGACCAGTTCATATACTTTGGTAGCTATATCTCATCTACTTAAAGTGATGTGTACATACGTAGAGGATAAACATGCACTGCATTTGACAGTTATAAACCCTACGGAAATCTGATCTATCTGATAAAATAAAATGGTAAATCTTCTGAGCTGAAGTCATGTCAGTACTACCGTAAGTTTACACCGTTTGGAATAAAACGAAACACTTTAAGAAAAAAATCTAGATGAGAATTAAAGAAAACATGCTGCCTGCTGTTGTGAACAAATACTGCAAGCTGCCCACTTCAAAACAGAAGTTTTACCACGACTTACCTTCTACTTCACAAACTATCCAATTAAGACGGACAAGACCCCCTGGGCATAGCTGTAAAACTAAGAAAAATTTCATTTGTTACATTTTCATCTGGATTCCTACACGTAGACATACCAATGTGGGCTAACTAGCAGAAATTTGCATTCGTCAGCTCTTTGCGAATAATTGGTGATGTTTAGAGGACTTACTAAGAGCGATGGCTAATAACGAATTGCGAGATACTATCAAAGTAATGAGCGATGGCTAATAAGAACAGATTGTGAGATACATTCAAAGTAATGACCGATGGCTAATAAAAACGGATTGCAAGATACATTCAAAGTAATGAGCGATGGCTAATAAGAACAGATTGTGAGATACATTCAAAGTAATGACCGATGGCTAATAAAAAAGGATTGCAAGATACATTCAAAGTAATGACCGATGGCTAATAAAAAAGGATTGCAAGATACATTCAAAGTAACTTGTGTTGTCTACAAGTCTTGACGGTTATTCACTCTAACCCTAACTCCGACTTTTTTCAGGCATATCCGAATTGCCAGTCGAAATACAATAGAATGTTGATGCCCTTGTTTTAAGGATTACATATCAGCCTCAGCTCTATTTTACTATTCAACTAAGCCCATTTGTTGACAGAGAGTATGCAAATCCAAAAAAATAAGAAATATATTCGAATTAATTGGCAAACCCAACCTAAAATTGAAATTAAGAATACCATTATTCAGACTCAATTCCTTTTAGTTCCGTGTGAAACTTATACTTACTTTCATTATTTTGCAAACTCTTCTGACTATCATAGTTATTTCCTTTTTGGCAAACTTCGTTTTCCTTGATTTCATTTAAAACGAATTCATTATTTATTTTTCATTAAATAAGGATCTCAATGGGTGTGATACAAGTAATTCAAATACATTTAAGAGAAGTCCCCTTTAAAAGAAAGCATAAAAGTTCTCGAATATTAAGTCGAGATTGTTTATGAATATAAAGAAAAAATATGTAAGGTAATATTGCTTCTGTTAATAAGATAATCGGTTCATTGGTCTAGAGGGGAGAGTGTTCGCCAATGACCTGCGGGACCGGTGTTCAGTCCAAGGTCAAGTCATACCAAAGATACAAAAAATGGTACTTGATTCCTCCTGGCTTAACATTATAGGGTGCGGATTAAAGGTAAAATAGAGCAAACCAAGGAAAGGTGTAGCGCCCTCCCCTACACTTCGGAGTTGTAGCTTATGAAAAAGGAACATTCATGTAATCCTCTACTAGGTCACCAATTTAATTTTATATAATATTATATCAACATAAATGTTCTATATTAGTATTTATGTTGCTAATCATTTTGTGCCCACTTACCATATTTGATTTTATCATAGTTGTGTAGATGAAAATATTTACATTTATAAGATTGGGTACTACACATAATCTCAGGCTACCGCAGGAGGTAGTGGAAAATAGCCCTTACACAGATACTTTTTCATTAGCATGTTTTCGCAGAAAAAAAATGTCTTCTCCAGCATTATTTATTCCACAAACAATTTTTGATTGGATACTTATCCTTTTATTTTATCGTGGTAATTAACTCGCTAATTTTGTCGTCTTTTCAAGTTTTCTTTTAAATTCATGAATAGATTTCCATTCTTCCAGTCATCAATATGACTAATATATAATTTTGTTTTGCTTAGTACTTATCTGCTATGTTAGAAGATGTGACATATTTAAAAAATACAGAAAACAATCTTGATATAAGAGTTTCCAGTTTGCTCGCAAATTATTGTTGTCAATTCCCGAGTTAATAAATATTAAATAATCCCGTTTAGTATTATCCTCAGAAAGCGTAAAATTCAAAATCGGTAAATCTAAAAAGTAAATTCAACATTGGCAAGATGTTCTTTTCTTTGCAGAAGACATCACATTAAAGGGATTACATAAGTAATATTTCTTTTGGAAATGCGAATATTCATTTTTCCAAGGATGTGACGTCGATACTTATTTATTTCTGGCAGGAAGTTGTTTATGACTCATACACAAGACAATAATCTGACATATTTTGGTTTCAGTTGAGGATACAGTTTTGATCATCGATTCTCAATCTCATATTATTAACTGACACGCTCTCTTCCAACAAGAGAGAAAGAGAGAGAGAGAGAGAGAGAGAGAGAGAGAGAGGCAGGCAGGGGGTCATTGTTAAGTTAAACAAAACAGCTGCAGAGTATTTATTTAATTCGCATTAATATTCTTCAGAATGGTCATAACTAATTTTATACTTTCTTTCTCATATTCAGATTGCTTGTTCCAGGCATTACACATTTTTTTTCTACGGAGAAAAAATTAGGTAAGTAAGAATCTTATGCAAACGAACATTTCATAATATATTATTTGTATACCCAGGTCAGAGCAACAAGAAGTTATTATGAATTTTATTAAAACTATATTTAGGAATAGATTATTTTTGACATTTATATTCTTAGTCGTCTTTAATGATCATGGTAACTTTTAATGATTAAGAAAAACATAACGATTAAGAAAACATTTATTTTATACAACAAATATTTTCTACATAATTTCCTTCCTAATAACAGTCAATATTTACGGTCAAATTGAACTTTTAAAGACTTAAAACTATTTAGAATACAAAGATATTTTGATGGAAACAAAATTTACTTCGTCTGCTTTTTGTGATAAATAAATGGTGTATGTACCAATGTATCAATCGATATAGGCATTAAATTATTATTTCGTGGAATTTACAAACCGCATATTGATTAAAATTATTTCTCTTGTGCGTAAAATCAGCTCCTTATTGCACTCTATCGTTTAAGATAAGCAAATCAGTCACATGTTTCTGCCAAAGTTTCTATCAAAAACCGTCATATGGAAGATTATATGATGATAATGACAGCCACATCTTGGCTGATGATTGTCGTCTCTACCATAAAATGTCCTGACTGCCAAGACGGCGGGGCTTATAGAATACACTAACTGCATCTCTGAAGAGGGGTAAGACTCCCCTAATGAGTGTCCTGATATGAAACTAAAAAATACGATGGTGAGGCTTCAAAAATATCTTGAGCTTTGGGTAAGGCAGAGTACCTCTATATTGACATTGTTCCCAAGTCCACTCTGATCCGGAAAGTTAATACCAAATCGGGTGCAATCTATTTGGTCAAATAGAACAAACAACTTGTACAAACAAACGACTGATGTAAAATTGTGACTATTATATAGCAATACTTAAAACTATTTAGCTGCGTGCAAAAAAGGAGCTCTGGCTGGTTTAAGAATGTTATTAATAAAATGTGTTCACAAATCATATATATATATATATATATATATATATATATATATATATATATATATATATATATATATATATATATATATAAATTAACTTAAATCGCGAGTCGGAAATCTTCTACTAAAGTTTAACCTCAACAGATTATCAGGAAGACTAACTCCGACTCGGGGTTAGACTTCCTGATGATCCGTTAAGGTGAAACTTTAGTAGAAGATTTCCGACTCGCGATTTAAGATAATTTTATAATTGGCTCCACTCGTGTTGAGCACTCTTGTAATTGTAGCATTGCAGTGTTCGCGGAAGGTTTTAGTTTTCTTAAACTGAATGCATATCCCTTGATTTTCTTCTAGGGGTTTGACGAGGTTGGCCTTATCTTTCTTTTTTCTTATTTTTTCTTTTTCCCCCAGGCGGTGATTCGAGATATTCTTATCTCTTGTTCCTGGTGGTTTTTTTTTCTTTTTTTCTGGTACATATATATGTTTATATATATATATATATATATATATATATATATATATATATATATATATATATATATACTTTAAGAAAAACAACATAACCGGTCACATAGGATTAAAAATGTATTTCCATCCAGGTAAGCATTTTTGAAATTTCCAAAAACAGGAAAAAAAAATTAACAGGACTTCTTCAGATCTTTTAGATAAAAAAAAACTTTTTTTTATCTAAAAGATCTAAAGAAGTCCTGTTAATTTTTTTTTCCTGTTTTTGGAAATTTCAAAAATGCTTACCTGGATGGAAATACATTTTTAATCCTATGTGACCGGTTATGTTGTTTTTCTTAAAGTATATATATATATATATATATATATATATATATATATATATATATATATATATATATATATATATATATAAACAAGATTTGACATTAAATAACCCTCAATGGTTGATATGCCATAAAACCAAATCAAACTAATCAATAAATGATTTATTCAACTTGTGAAAAATATATAAGATAAAATCATAAGGAAGGAAGACATATTCTTATTTTATACATTATTATTATTATTTTTATAAATTTCTTTTGTTCATATGTGTATCGTTAAATTAAACATAAGGCTTATTTTATCACAATATATGGGCCACTGAGTCCTAATCAAGCTCACTAACAAGGATTCGCTAGTTTAACTAATAAAGCTCGCAACGTGCTGTACGCCGTTGGATTATAGTGACACGCTTATACGACACTGATGACATTTTCTGGGTCTTCATAGCTACAACATAGTAACAATAATAGAAAGATAACTGGTGGCTATGCAAACAGCAGGTTTTATTTCAGAGTACCTATTTTGAGGCTTTTCTTATCAAAGGATAACTACAAGTCACCAGAAGATTTATGCTTGAGCTTCCTTCTCTCATTTTGATTTTGGAGATACCTTCTCCTAGAAGGGTTGCTAGACTTATACTCTATAGGATTATATAGATATTTATAAAGAAATATAAAACCGAAATAATATCGATGAAGGAATGTGATGAAAATATAAAAGAAGCTTAAAATGAAAAATACGTAAAATAAAGAAAAAACAATTGAAATAAAAATGAATGAAAAATTGAGAAATGACAATAAAACATAAAAATTGGAGCACATCAAAAATAAAAGTAGATTTTTTTTTTTGTTTTTTTTTTAAATGAACAAAAAACAATAAAAAAAGACGCGAAAAATGTGAGGATAAAAAATTCCGCTGACCGAACAAAAATACAATGAGAAGGGGAAAAAGAAATGCATTTTATCGAAGGAAGAAAATAATAATGTATGCATGATAAATCAATTTGTCGAATTATATTGATTCAAATTTCAGCAAAATTAACGAATGACGAAATAGGTAGACGAGGATTAGCGTATATTAAAAAAGAAAGAAAGAGAATCATATATAGAAATAGGAGAGTAAAAATGAAAGCGTAAAAAAGAAGAAAACAAAAAAACTGCCAGTAAATATTTAGCAGAATAAGAAGGAAAAAGAAAAAGGAAATGAAAAAAATGACAAATTAAAGAAAAAAGAGAAAATAAATAATTGAAAATAAAAAAATGGAAAAAAAAAATCACAACGAAAAATAGAATTGAAAACGAAAAGCAAAAAGAACCATAAAAAGAGGGCAGAATAAACGAAAGCCAGACAAAGAAAAGCAATAAATTATTGAGAGAGAGAGAGAGAGAGAGAGAGAGAGAGAGCGAGAGCGAGAGAGAGAGAGAGAGAGAGAGAGAGAGAGAGAGAGAAAGAGAGAGAGTAAATAAACTAGAAAAGAGAAAACAAAAAGAAAGCTAAGATAAAGACAGAAAAAAGAGGATAAACAAAGAAACCAAAGAATTGAACAGCAAGTAAAATGAAAAAAAAAAAAAAAAGAAAGAAAGAAAAATGGAAAATGAAAAGTGAAAAAAGAAAAATGAAAGAAGACGGAAAGAAAAAAAATTGGTTAGAAGAATGGAATAAAAAAAACAAAATAAATAATAACAAATAAAAAAAGAAAACTAACGTAAAAGAACGATAGAGAAATAAGAAAAAAAAAACAGAAAAAAAAAATTATATCCGAAAAATAAAAAAGGCAGAAAAAAAATGATAGATGAAAGAAAAAAAATAAGTCGATCAATCAATTAATAAATGATTAAAATATTCAAAGAGCAAAAAAAAACATTATAAAAAAAAAAAACAAAGTAAAATAAAACAATAAAAAACAAAAACCTGGAACAAAAATAAAGAAAACAACAACAAAAAACGAAAGAAGTCGGGCGAATGAAAAGTCTTTGAAAAGAAATAAAACAATAGAGTAATACAAGACATAAAACACAACCGAAATCGTCCATCAGAGAACGTGAACCCAGACAGAGAATTCTGTAGAAAACAAGAGTCGTGTTTGGGGGAAGAGACGAGAAGACGAAGACATGACAAGAAAAAAAAAAATGCTTCTATCAATAACTACCCTTCTCCCTTCTCTATTCGACCATTATCTTCCTTTCTCTTTTCAGAGACTATTAACCCTTTAATGATGCTGTTTCTTTCATAGATTCAATCTAATAGAAAAAAGAAAAAAAAAAGAGAGAAAAAGAAAACGTGGGTGGGTTAACCTAGTCCTTTCTTTTTCTGTCATCAGTCTGACTTTATGATATCATTGTTTATCGCATGATGTCTGGAAGAGAATCTAACAAACCGTCTGGTTATTTTACAATCTACATAAAGCAACAAAAAAAATAATAATGATAACAGGAACTTCCTAAAAAATATAATATATAATGTTTCATAAAGGACGTAACCCTAAGGATAAGAAGGTGTTTACTTGTCCTTAAATAAGGACAAGTAAATTTTATGCTAAAATATTACTCATTTATGTACGTATTTACACAAGCCCTCAGTCAAGTTTTAAGTGGAGTAGAGCTAATTAGAATTCAGAGTTTTCTCTCTCCCATTCCGCTTGCCTAACCAAGGACACAGTCTGTCTTATTACTTCTGAATATGGGATTAATCAAAAGATTTGTACTTTTCCTATGGGAATTAGCTCGAAGTGCATGCTGTCTTGCCCAAGATCTGAACTGGGGTCATTTATTTCATTTCTTACGACAATAACCAAATAACACCTTAGTTTTTTTTTTAATACTCTAATCACTGTAAATATTATATAATAGTTGAAACGATTGCCTCATGAGATTGCCTAATTCAGACATTTCTTCGTTTGTGCAGTATATCCACAGAAGTAACATATTTCTCAAATTAATTCCATGTAACAACTTCCATTTGATGTTTCTCAAGGCAAATTTTCCTATTTCCAAAATATTTCTCTTTTTTTTTTTTTTTTTTTTTTTTTTATAAAAGCTCGACGTTAAAATTAGCCGGTGTTTTATTAACGACTGATATTCTTGGCAATCTGTTCAAATATTTGAATCACTCTACCCGAAAGATAGCAACTGCGCTGTGACATTCACTTTTGGAGCCTTGAAGAAAGGTATGAACCCCTTATTCCCCTGCTTCGAGATGTATAGCACCATCATTATTCTTCTAGAAGGATGACTTTTGCGTTAGATAACCCATGAAACTTAACATGCCATTAAACAAAGAAGTAAAATAAAGTTAAGTTGGTGACCGTTGTCGAGGGCAACTGCAAGGAACCCTTTTCAATAGCTACAACACAAAGGTGTAGAGGATGGCACTACTCCTTTCCCAGGATTGCTTCGTTTTACCCTTGATACGTACCTTATATTGCTGAGTGTCAAGCAAAGAGGTATCAAGTACCATTTTAAAGTCTTTGGCATGACGCAACCTAGGATTGAACCCAGGTCTCCCAGACCATTGGCGAACACTCTGGTTGGGAAATCTGCAATAGTTTTTTTATACCTTCGTGCAACAACAACGTTAAATTAGTTTATACAAGTTGTATAAAACGATGGTCATTTTTTTCTTCATACAATCGGTAGACAGGAGCTGTTATATTTTAGAAATGGTTGGTTTTCCAATTAGATAAAAGATTACATGGTCCTTTAAGAATTCGCAGTAATTTTAAGTAAGTAAAGATGGCGACCGTAGTCGAGGCGACCAGAAAGCTCCCTTTTCAGTAGCTACTACAACGAGGTATAGGGGAGGGCGCTACTCCTTTACCTTTTACACGTGAGTGTTAAGCAAGGCGGTATCAAGTACCATTTTTAAAGTCTTTGGTATGACGCGACCTGGGATTGAACCTAGATCTCCCGGACCATTGGCAAATGCTCTACCCACTACGCTAATGAGCCGGTCAACTCAAGGTTTTATGGAGACGACAAAAACAGAATATTGTAATTCTGTGAGATTTCAAAATCAGCATTTTAGTTAAGGGCTTTTGTCTTGGCAAGAACACCTATAATCTATGACGCAATGTAAGTCATAAATGTAAACGTGAAAATATGCTTGTAAAAGTTCTTTACTTTAGTGATTAGTCTAATAATATTACTAAGCATCATCAGAAAAGATTATAACCGTTTTTATATAGTCCTATATTTGAATCAATTTTCTATTTTTCATGGAAAAAAGTTTATTGACAAAAAACACTTAGATCATATTTACCAACCCCTCCTCTTAGGCAGGATATGACACAAGGTCAATTTTAAGCGGAGTTTAACAGGTTTGAATTCAGAGTTTTCCTTCTCCTAGACTAGTTGCCTCACCAAGGCTGAAGAACCTAGTCTGCCCTACTATTTATCCATAGCTGGAGGGAGAATATTTGGATTCATACTTAGATTGTTTTGACATTGGTCATATCTGTTTAAGAAATGTAATCCACACAATTTCTCTTTATTTTTCGATGAATAATAACATGATTCCATAAAAACGGTACTTCTCATTATTGACTGATGAAATTAGGAAGCGTTGCCGATTGGTTGGTTGGTTGGTTGGTTGATTGGTTGATTTTAAGACATGTAAACTCTGATTGGATTATATTTGCCAATAACTATAATAAGGTTTCCAGTAATTCTTCCTATTTATCACACAGATCAAACAAGTAAAAAAAAGAGAGAAAACCTGGGCAACTACCGGAAAATTATCAAAGAGCTCACGTTTATGGAGCATGAATGTGGCAGGGATACAAATCGCAGTAAGACCTCTTTAAGCTGTTACAAAGACTCTGGGAAAGAGACGGGGGAACCGGAATCAAAGAAATAATTGGCACCATCTAAATCAAAGGACAGCTAAGATTAGCTAGGAAACTTAGAAGAAGCAATGGGAGCCGAAGAGATTTGCAGTCACATAAACTTCACCGAAAACCACCTGTTACTATCAGTGTGATGAACTAGAAATAAAAATGAAAATATAAAGAGAATTCTTCCAAAACGTCGTAAAATAAAACGTGATTAAGAATGAGCAATCAAAAGCAAACGGAAAAAAACATTTTTAGAGCGAATTATAAGAAACCAAAACGATAGAAGATCGAATAGTTGAATAACAAGTAAAGAGGATTACAAGAAATTCAGGAGGGTTCGGTTGCGGAAATGCATCTGAATTTAATGAAACAGTGACCAGAAAATTGCAAACGGGAAAATAAACAAAACAAAACAGAACACGTTGTTATGCATGGATTTTGGTTGAAAGAATTTACAAGTATTCTGAATGGATTGACAAAACGAAAGCTACACAGATTTAGAAAGATCCCGCAAAAAAAATCCATCCAAAGGATTTACCGAATAATAACGTGTTTTATATGATATGGAAGACACAAACTCTATAAATAATAGCAGGAATCTTTCCCAGAATAATAGGGATTATTTATTTAGAGCCGTCCAAGCCATAATTTTGTCTAGCGTTATATACGGTAGGTGACTCAGAGAGTGATCATCTCTGAGGGGGTCGTTCTGGTGAGGGGAGTATGATGTTGAAAGACCCGAAACTCCCCAATGACCCAGAAGATTAAAACATCACTGACGACACCTACTGGCACTGGTTTGAGCCCGTGTATTCAAGGTATAGTAAGGATGTTTCAAAGGAACTAGAAGAAAAAAATTAACAATTTCATGCAGACCTACATGTTCTAGAGGAGATAAAAACAACGAGGAAAATGTAGACTAGAAAACGGCACCTAACAGGATCCAACAAACATGGAGAATAGAATGTCTGAAAATTGTTCAAGATATCTGAACAACTCGTGAACTTCACCAGAACAATGGAAAACTGAAGAGTGAATCAAGGAAGCATTTATACAAACACAAGTAGAGGTAAAATTCACATCTACAGTCAATATATTAGAATAGAATTATGTATTGAATATTAAGCCATGTATATCATGAAATCGATCAAAACATTCAAATGATATGTGTGCCATCCGAAACCTGTCGCAGAAAATAAGAGATGCCCTCAATAAGTTTCCAGAATCTTTTGTACAGGCATTTAAAATTTTCGTAGACTTTTGAAAAAATTAGTATGTTATTGCTATACATCTTATGAGATGACTGACCAATTCTTATGATTTCAGGTTCAAATAAACAGCTACAACAGCAATTGGAATACACCCTACTAAAATCTGATTGTCACAGCTGGGGAATTTCAAAAATGCATTCTGACACTTTAGAAGAACGATATGCAATAAAATTCTGTTTTAAACTTGGAAAAATGCCACAGAAACGTATGGAATGCTTCAGACGGCTTTTCGATCATCTTGCATGAATCGAGTATCAGTTTTTGAGTAGCATAAGAGATTCAAAGAAGACAGGGAGTCTGTGAGGGATGATGAGAGGTGTGGGAGGAGTAAGAAAGTAAATAGACCAGAGTTAATTGGCCAAAGGGTAAGGGTTAGGGTTACTATATTGAGGTTTTAAGGGAGTTCAGGAAGAGATTGCATCGGAAGAGGCCAGCACTCTTCAAATCGGGTCATAGCATTTCCATCAGGACAATGCACCAGTCAACAACTCCATCCTTGTAACAGACTATTTGACCAAGATGGGCATCAAGACAGTTCCTCACCGTCCCTATAGTCCAGACCTTGCTCCCTGTGACTTTTGGTTAATCCCTAAGCTCAGAAGTTGTTGTTACGAGACAATTGAGGAGATGAAAGAGGCTGTGACGAAGGTCATTGACACGCTCAGAGTTGAGGACTTCTATGGGGCCTTGCAGAAGTTGATGTAACGGTACAACAAGTGCATTGCAACCGAAAGAGATTACTTTGAAAGGGACTAGAGTTTCATGTGCGTACTATCAATAAAAGTGCCCATAGGAAAAAAGTCTGGAAACTTATTTAATGATCCTCGTAAAACCTAGAAAATTCTCTCTGATATTAAAATACAAATGCTCCACAAGATCCCGGCTAGGATACGAGACATGATATCAATTTGAAACAAAAAAAGAACATGATATTTATACAACCTCTGATCAAATAGGATATGACTCAAGTTCATTTTAATGTGGGTAGCTAGGCACTAATCAAGACCCACAAGCGGCCGTCATAAAAAAATGCTTGATATGATTGGAGCACCTCAGGTGCTTAGCAATGAACTCAGACATGTCCAGCAGATATTGCCACGGGGATGTCCCCCCTGTAACCAGGTGAGTCAGACAAAACACTCAATACCACTCATCCATTGTTCTTTCGTCTGAAGACGGAAGCTCGCTATAAAAAATAACGTGTCATCAGTGGACTATTGAGTAAAAACAAATTAAAAAATAACAAACTTTGGGATCTTGTAAAAAGATCAGAAAAAGTTGTGGAGCTTAAAGGTAACTACATGACCAAATTTAAATATGAATTTAACACAAAATATTTTCACTCGCAACTGCAACTCCCCTAACCAATACCCCTAAAACAAACATCAATATCAAGGAAGTTCACATTTCAGGTTTAATCAAAATCATCCTGTAATTATAGGAGTTTATAGTAATTAACAAACAAACAAATAAACGAATACATACATACACACATATATATATATATATATATATATATATATATATATATATATATATTATAACAGTGTTCATTCTCATTATCTCACTTCCTGGGTTTGTGGCAGACTTATTGGCCTAGTGGGTAGAATGTTCGCTAATGGTCCAGGAGACCTGGGTTTAATCCCAGGTCGCGTCATACCAAAGACTTTAAAAATAGTACTTGATACCTCCTTACTTAACACTCAGCAATATAAGGTACGTATCAAGGATAAAGTTGAGCAATCAAGGGAAAGGAGAAACACCCTCCCCAACATCTCGGTGTAGTAGCAATTGAAAACGGAGTCTTCTGGTCGCCCTGATTAAGGTCGCCAACTTACTTACAAAATGCGATATAATTTGGAGAGTGCTCAATACCTGGGATAGAGCTATTATATAATATAATAAGTAGATATATATTAATTTCTATATATATATATTTGATAGCATGGTAGCTATTATATATAAATGTATATATATATATATATATATATATATATATGTAGAGAGAGAGAGAGAGAGAGAGAGAGAGAGAGTTAACAAGCAAATCCTCCCCTGTTTAGACCATTTGATACGGAGGCAAAGAAGCAGTTAGAAATTATTCACTTAACATATAACTAGTACTCAAAGTTTTACTCATCAGTCTGCATACACCACTAGAATACACACAATACACATACATACACACAAAAAAACACTTACACACACACACTTATACAAGCACACAAAAAACTGAGAGGGAGGGAGGTTATGGTAGATAGATATCAAACAAAATATGATGTCATCTGTAATGGCTTTACTTTTCAAATGAGGCGTGATATTATGTTTATTAGGATGTTATTTAAAATACTGTAAAAGTCATTAAAGACAACATATTTTAGTCTTGCTGAATAGATATGAATAATGAATAGAGTTATGACTGGCAAAGTACAAAGTGATTAAGCACTATTACGACATCTTTTTTTCAAGTGCACAGAATGGATTTCTTTTGGCTGGCCGATTTACACCAGTTAAACAGGCTGTGGACAAAAGAATAACTTTTATGAGCGGCAATAAAAAAAAACTAAAATAAAGATGACAACTGAAGTGCAACATTAAATAGAGGAAAAAAAAAGTCTATTCTGTATTTATTTTTTATAACGAAGAATTTTCAGCTATCATTTTAAATTTTTATTTGCTTTTTTTCCTTTATCTAATTTTTTTATTTTTCATTTATTCATTTATTTTTCTTAGGTTTAAAACAGGAACAAATATAAGGCTCCCAGTAAAGATATACTTTAATATATAGCAGTAAAACGAGACCAGCTTCCGAACAAGCAAATGAAGGCGCAGAAATGTCACTATTACCCGGATGAGTCAAAAGTTTTACAAGGTTTTGGTAT
Source organism: Sepioteuthis lessoniana (assembly GCA_963585895.1). NCBI lineage: Eukaryota > Metazoa > Mollusca > Cephalopoda > Myopsida > Loliginidae > Sepioteuthis > Sepioteuthis lessoniana. The sequence goes on along the minus strand of OY757909.1, from coordinate 122,147,443 downwards.
GTGGTAATTTGTTGCACATATATCACGTGACGAAATTGTTCAAACCTTGGTAGTTACCAGATGTGTTTGGTAGTATCATGGCAGTTGCGCTTTGCTTCGCGCCATGTTTGATTTAAAAGATGCACTTAATAACTTGTCATGTAGTCTAATTTGGGAACTCATATTTTACGAGTTCGAACTTGGCCAAATGCATTGGACGCAAAATAAATAAATAAATAAATAAATGTGTAAAATTATTAGCGACCCCGGTTGATTGTGAGTTGTTTTCCTAGCGAGATTTTATGGTCGATCACAGGACGTTGGAGAGGAAAGGATCATATTTGAAAAAGATAACTGACGTAAGCAGAGAGAGAGAGAGAGAGAGAGAGAGAGAGAGAGAGAGAGAGAGAGAGAGAGAGAAAAGGTTTATAACGCATAAACTAATGGGAAAGTTTAGGCCGAGATAGTAGCTTTTGTCCGAGTTAAAAATAAAATGTGTCAGCAACAAGACGGCGACGAGTTCTGATTGGCCAGGAAAAAACTAAATCGGAAAAGCCGTTGTGGCGAAATCGAGATAGAAAACAGTAAAAGAGTTAATTGGACAACTGAGACGTCGATGCAAAGACGATAGTTGAACACCAGAAAATGTGTTGTAAAGACGGCCGAAAATTACGACGACCATTTTTGGTGAGCTCGTTCGAAAAGGTATCAAACCCACTGCGAAGCTGTGAAGACGTACCCCGTGAACAAGCACGTGCAAAAACTGCAATAGAAAACGTGAGAGTTAATATAAACGTCTGCGTCTGCCCTCTATCACACATCGCGACATTTTATTTCTCTTTGACCATTCCCTCTGTTTCTCTCTTTTCGAAGACTAGTAAGCAGTGTCGTCACGATTAAGCTTTAGTATTAGTGAACCGAGACAGTGTTTGTTTTTTCTCGTCATTTTCTTCTTTTCATCACGGTGGAGGTTACAACAGGGGTCGGACTAATATCTAAAGCATAGTGTCCACTCATAGACCCGCAAGACAATTGGTGGAGTAAGTGATAAAGTGGTGTAGTAGTAGTAGTAAAAACTTCTATTTGGTGTCATAATGGTACAAATGAATAAATAAATAATAGTTTGATGAGCAAAAGGTGAAGTCGTAGTTGATCACTGTATACTAACCTGATGGTCCAAGAAATTTTACTCGGGCTGCAAGAACATCCTTGATCAGGAAAGACAAGATAACAAAAACTCATTGATTCCTTGTCCGTGCTTCAAGCCAACGAATTAAATTCAGCGAGTTACTCTCGCAGAGTATCAACCTATTTCGGCATCTCACAGTCAAGTGTGATTCTTCACATTCATGACGTCGGCAAAAAATATCTGGACCTGCCAAATTGAACTTTATTTTTCTAAATTATTGCAAAACCTTTCCTTCACCATTGTATTATTTGTTGGTATTACGTAAATAGTTATACTTATTAAGGACATCAGAAAACTATATTCCAAAATTCTTATAACGTATTACGTTACGATTGATATAAGAGAAAATGTTTTTTTATCGCGAATGAAGAAATTTCAATCTTTATCATATCATATTTACCAACCCCTCAACTCGGGTAGGATATGACACAAGGTCAATTTTTAAGCGGAGTTTAACAGGTTTGAATTTAGAGTTTTCCTTCTAAGGCTGAAGAACTCAGTCTGTCCTACTATTTACCCATAGCTGGAGGGAGAATAATTGGATTCATACCTTTCCCAAGGGTATTAGTGCTATGTGAAATGCAATCAGTCTCGTCGAGGATTTGAACTCGTGTCGCCGTGTCCATTTCCTACGACGATAACCATTACACCACGGGCACCTCCAAAATTTCAATCTTTATTGTTTCCAAGAAAAGGTGACTCTATCATCGTATCTCTCACTGTTCGTCTATTTATCCAAGGGCTTCACAAACCCTATTTGATTCATTCCTTCTCACAAAATCTAATTACCATTCACACCAACTGATTTAATCTAATATAAAATTAAATGACATAGCTAATGTTTCCTGTATAGGATACAGTTTCCATAAGAAACTTATCAGTAAAGTATAAATGCAAACGCACTTTCATATCTTGAATTATTTTTATATAGAAAATATGGATTTGATTGACACTGACTAAATCTTGTATATCTGATTACAGTTTTGAGAGCCGAAAAGAATGTCACGTAAAAGTCTGATCGTTCGTTGATTTAAATGACCCATATGTTTTGAACGGGTCGTATGTGAACGACACACACTTTATGGTCATCATAAACAACAAGTCTACGCAATCCAGTGATTTTAGTTCTCACGTCATTGGTGATTTACAAATAAAAACTAGGAATTATGCTACCTGTGAGCTCCTATGTTTTTATTCACCATACCAAAATTTAATTCCTGTAAGGGATTTCCTTGGTATATAAGAAGGCTTTAAAAGCTTAAAATAAAATAAAACCATGATTTTTTATAAAATGGAAACAGGGTGAATAAAGACATTCCGCCCAACTGTGGGTCAATTTACGACCATGCATTTATAAATCCGTTTTTTAAAATATCTTTTTAAATATTTTGAATGGTTTCTCAAGCGTTTCTGAGCAGATTCTTGAAATATCCTTTCTACTTCTGAAGTATTTCTTCTTGGGTCGTTGCTTTTTGTTTTATCTCGAGGTGATTTATCTGCTATGCTAAACATTACCGTCTACACCTTGAAGTATGAAAGACAAGGGAATTTAACAACATACTTCTTCGATTATTCATTGCTTTGTATAAGCAAATTGCGATAGAGAAATGGACGAAAAGCTACATCCTCCACTTCTTGAAGAAAAGAAACCTCGGAATCATCAAAAACTACACTGTCATAACTCTTACTGCTATGGCAGCTAAGATTTATAATGCGTTGCTTCTCACTATTATCCAATCTAAAGTTGAGGAAATTCTTTGGAAAAAGTAGAAAGGGTTTTGGAGAAATTAATCCCTAAAAATAGTCAAAAAATCGAGTGAATACCAATGGTTTGGTTTCTTTGTTTAATGGCATATCAACCTTTGTAGGTTATTTAATGCCAAAGCCATTCTCCTAGAAGAACAGTAGTGGTACTATTTAACCCATAGCTGGGAGGATAAGGGGGTTCATACCTTTCCCAAGGGCATTTACCTGAAGGTGAACGTAATAGCGCGACTGGAGTACGAACTCGTTTACTAAGATTTAGCTGTCCATCGCTTCAACCATCACACCACGAGGACACCCCTGCCAAAAAAATCGAAGCATTTTTTTTACTTGTAGATTTCTCTGAAGCGTAAGAAACCATACACAGAGTAAAAATGGAGCCAGTGCTTTTCTCAATGATCTTCTCAAAGAAATAATGATGCCCAACAAAGTTACGAAACCAATGATTCGCTCATTGGACGGTACATTGAATTTTTCACATTGTCGCTGAAGTTTTGCAAGTAGATACATTTGCACCATTTCGATTTCAGTTCTACCTTAAGTACAGGCTACAAACGTCGTAAGATTAATTAAGAGGACGTTTTCGCTTAAAAATGACAAGAGACTGATATCCCGCAGAAACTATCTGGGATGCTGGGTCCACAGATGATCTAGCGCTTCTGGTCAATGCACCGGCTGCATTACATAGAGCATATTGATGTACAATAAAACAAAATTCATTTGTTTTTAACAAAATGAAGCTATCTACTCATTAAAGGGCAAGTCTATGAAATGTAACATAGCCATTCGAAATAGATACCCACGTTTGTGAAATGGACATAGAATGTTCATAACATATATACATAGAATAAGGAATCCCGAAACACGAAAAACACGTAACGACATCTTAGTTTAAGTATGAAACCTTTTATTACCTTTGAGTTAAAAAGGTTTTTCGACATAAGGAAGAGAGAGGCACAATCTTTCTCTGACGGTGTTTCCACCTGCACCCTGTCCCCATCACATGTGCACACGACACAAGGTCTCTGGCCTGGCTTCGGCGAGCTAGCGAAAGTCAACCGTCTTCTTCCGAGCCAGGAACTCGACTTTACGAACTGACTTTTTTCAAATCCTCCAAAATCCTCCGCGCACGCTTCCGGTGCATGACGTCATTCACATCCCCAAGTCCTATCTGGGATTTTTATTTTGACATCTGTGAACGACACATCCTCCCTGCGTGCGCGCGTCAACACCTGTGCTCAAGTTTGTACCTAACTAACCCATGTGCTGAGTCGAAAGGTTCTCAGCCTAACTAAACCCAAAGGCAAGATATATAAAACAAAATCCCTCGGCCATCATATTACAGAAATTTATAAGCCAGTTCACATTACTCACTTGCATTATTTCTTTTAGAGAAAAGGATGGTAACATACGTCTAGCGAAGGCGTATTCTGCTGTGGAGAGGTTACCAATCGTATGGAAATTCGATGTCTCTGATTAAACAACGGGAATTCTTTTAAGCTCAAGTCGCCTTAGAACAAATGTTTGGTTTGACCTTTTGGACTTTAACAAAACGCTTGGAGAAAAATCTTGAAGGAAACTACACAAAGATGCAACGTACAGTTCTGAAAAAAAAAATGGAAGCAACCACGCAATATAACAGTAGCTATAAGGCCACTTAGATCCCATTTGAAAGCCATCCAAGTAAGACGAAAAAGTCATTGTAGGTATTGCAGGACACTGCAAGTATCACCTCATATACGGTGTTCTACACGTACACACACAAGTTTGGACTGACCAGCAAATACTTTCATTCATCAAGTCTGTGGGGACACTGGATGCCTAATAGAGACCTCTCAATGCCGATGACTGATAAATACTGGTGGCAAGAGTTACATGAATCCGTTCCATCCGCTCGACTTGGTTATAATGATTAAAATCATTAAATATATATATATGTGTGTGTGTGTGTCTGTGTGTGTATGTGTGTTATAATGATTAAAATCATTAAATATATATATATGTGTGTGTGTGTGTGTGTGTGTCTGTGTGTGTCTGTGTGAGTGCGTGAGAATATGAGTTTGTGCGCACATTTTTATTTTCTAGTTTATTCCTTTGAAAAACTATATGCATGAGGTGATAAAAAATAGATTCTTATTACAAACCAATTTTATTTGTAATTCATTTTTATTTGGTTGTCATCGACTTTTAAGCAGTCACATTGTTTCGCCTATCCAAGAAAAATAATTCATTACATGTGCCAAGCATCACATGGGATTCACGCTCAATTTCATCCATGGTATAATAACAGAAAACCAGCAGGTTGAATTTATCTTAATCGACAAAAATTGCAGGATAGAAAATCCATGGTGTACATCCTCAGAAGTACAACAATCGTCCTTTTGTAGCACAAAAATTCTCGAACATTGAACGTACTTTGAGGCAATTTTCATCTGAGAACGCCCAATTCTAACCGTGGTTACCACGGTTAGAATTGGGCGTTCTCAAGTCGTCATCACCGAACAGAAGTGTACAAGAGACGAATTATTTGAGATTTTAAAGTGTAATATTAACTGATGATCACAGTAAGTTATCTTTATCCTTAGAGGTAACACTTAAGCGCCGCAATTTTCTTCTCTAAGCTTATTTTATCAGTGCTGTAAGATACGTGGTACCTTAAGTAAGTTCCAGACTTTTTTTACAAGCATTTAAAATTGTTGTAGACTCTTGAAAATTCAGTATGTTATTGCTATACATATTATGAGATAACAGACCCATCTTTATGATTTCAGGTTCAAATGAACAATTACAGCAGCAATTGGAATACACCCTACTAAAGCCTGATTGTCACAGCTGGGGAATTTCAAAAATGCTATCTGGACGTAAGGACACTTTAGAAGAACGATATGCAATAAAATTCTGTTTTAAACTTGGAAAAAATCCCACAGAAACGTATGGAATGCTTCAGGCTGCTTTTTGATCATCTTGCATAAATCGAGCATCAGTTTTTGAGTGTCATAAGAGATTCAAGGAAGGCAGGGAGTCTGTGAGGGATGATGAGAGGTGTGGTACGAGTAGGGAAGTCAATAGACTTTGATTGGCCAAAGGTTTAGGGTTAGGGTTACTATGTTGAGGTTTTAAGGGAGTTCAGGAAAAGATTCCGTCGGAAGAGGCCAGCACTCTTCAAATCGGCTCAGTGGCATTTCCTCCAGGACAATGCACCAGTCAACAACTGCATCCTTGTCACAGACTATTTGACCAAGATGGGCATCAAGACAGTTCCTCACCGTCCCTATAGTCCAGACTTTGCTCCCTGTGACTTTTGGTCATTCCCTCAGCTCAGAGGTTGTCGTTACGAGACAATTGAGGAGATGAAAGAGACTGTGACGAAGGTCATTTACACACTCACAGTAGAGGACTTCCATGGGGCCTTGCAGAAGTTGTTGGAACGGTAAAACAAGTGTATTGCAGTTGGAGGAGACTACTTCAAAGGGGTCTAGAGTTTCATGTATGTACTATCAATGAAAGTGCCCATAGGAAAAAGTCTGGAAATTTATTTAATGATCCTCGTAGATTCAACATTTAGTCTGCTTTCCAAAAAAACCTCACCCGGAAAGGAGAATATAGGCGAATATTATTGTTGTGCCAAGACACTGCTAATTTTTATGACTAGAAAAATCTTTAATAATTATTCTAATATTATTAAAAGTGGTTGTGATTTGTTGTGCATAGTTGTAGGTGGCAACAAAAATGTATAGATGGACTCTCCTCTCTAAATGTGGCTGAGAACATTTGGAACCATTCTCGTACATAGAATTTTGTATTCAATAACTGACCAAGCTTGAAGCCAATCCTGAAATTGAAGATAAGCAAAACAACATAGTCAAAATCACATGTAACACAGACCTGAATATTCAAAGTATGATGCCACGTGACTTGTTGATTCGCGTTGAATCTGCCTCGCAGAGCTCACAGATCATCAACTGTGTAGTTTGTTCACAAAAGCAACCGAGTTGTAGTGTTTTGATGGAACCCTGTATATCTCCATTAATAAATAATATAGAAGCATAATACTTTAGCAATCATCTACCTGACCAACATGTTCAGTAGAATAAATTAAATCAGAAAACATCAGTCCCTTCAGGCAGTATTTACATCCCCTTCTTTGCCCAGTCGACTTAAGCAGCGTAATACACCGGCTACTTGTCTGCGGAAGAGTAAGACTCTCCCAACGAGTGTCTTTAATATGACATTAAACAATCTGTTGGTGAGGTTCCAATAATACAGGAGCGTTGAGGAATGCGGAGTACCCCTTCATTGCCATGGATCCCAGTTCCACTCTGGCCCGGAGTGTTAGCACCTGATAAGGTCTAATCTTTTGGTTAGATAGAACTAAACTTTGTACTCATGATAAACTGAATTGTTTGAAATAAAACTGTTTATAAGTATAAAAAGGGATTTATAATTAATGACCTACAATGGTTGATGTGATATAAAATGAAACCAAACTAAACATCGCCTTCTAAAATAAGGAGCGTCAGGTTTATTGCCAGATGCTTGAATTTCCTTTTCTTTGCAGGAAAGAAACCCAATGGAAATAAGCTATGTTTTGTCTTTGTCCGTCCATACATTCATTCGTGGAGAAGGAGGTTCTGTTTAAAACTGTCAATGTATCGAATCTTTCCTATAACAGAGGTAAGATAAATGATACTCATCTATCTCTCTTTATTACCATTTGCATGTATATATATATATATATATATATATATATATGTATCGTTTAGATGTTATACAGTCTTACATAACCTGTCTATGTAAGGGTGTCAGCTTAGCGTCTCATGCGTTAACCTAATAGCAAATGAACATCATTTACAACTGAAAATTTGTATTATTAATGCAAATAAATTATTCATCTTTACACTACACGCGCAAAAATTTGACTTCTACCTGTAGAGAAATGCGCATGCGTATAAAAATTGGCTTTGGAGCGAATTCGTTAATCCCACGTTATGTCTATGTGAATCGATTGGCTAAGGGATAACTCTATAATATAAGTCCAATTGTCCTTACAGAGATCATTTTAATAAGGATGTCTTCTTTTTTCTCGACAATTTCTACTTTCCTATTTTATAGGTAATTATTTTGCATTTTTTCCCTTCATTGTTGTCCCTAGATTCCAGTGTTACTCTGCACTTCTTTGTTTGTTTTTAATTTTGTCATATTTTACTCATTTTTTAAACTTTTCGCGGGAATACGCCGTCATTTATTTATTTATTTTGCACACATTACCATTTATTACTATTATTTTTTATTGTCATCTATTCCCAAATACCCTCAAATCTTTTTCTCCTTCCCGTTTATATTATTCGCTCTCCAACCGTCTTTTTTTTTTATCTATTGGTTTCTAGCGCCCTCTATATGCACAGGAGTGTCAGTATGATAAATGGACAATTCACTGCATCTTTTTTTTCTTTTTTTATCGATTTATTTATATTTCTGTTTTCATTCCTCGTTTATTTTTTTTTTTTTCTTAGACGTTTCTATTTTCTTATTATTATTTTTTCTTTTTTGTATCTATTTGTACTTGTGTTATTGGGGAATATTCCCGTTATGACTTCTTCGAGAAAGGCATTCATCATGTACTATCTTAATAGGGAAACGACAATCGTGCAGACAGCAAACACGTGTATAAGGGCATTTGATATTAAATATATACACGCACACCTTCAGCAGAGCCAAATATTACATGCACG
>OY757909.1:122021279-122131279 GCA_963585895.1 Sepioteuthis lessoniana | reverse complement strand
AAATTATGTTTTGTGGGTGCTCCTTCCCGGATTTATTCAAAATAGTACGCCATATCTTTACTATGTTACCCTCTGGTTTTGTCCTCAAAAATGTAATTTTTATTCCTCAGTCATTTCATAGAAAATATTTCTTGGAACATAATGCAAAAATACAAAGACCAGAATACAGGAGCAGAGATTTACTGATACATACTGTGAGAAGTTATTTACTAAGCTTTGCTTAGCTGTGGCTCAAAGTTGGATGTCTTTGCTTATTTGAAGCACAACGTTGGGTGTCGTTGCTTAGTTGTGGCAAAAGATTGGGTGTCTTTGCTTTGTTGATGCACAAAGTTGGATGTCTTTGCTTAGCTGTGGCACAAAGATAGATGTCTTTGATTAACTGTGGGACAAAGTTGGATGTCTTTGATTAGCTGAGGCACAAAGTCGGATGTCCTTGCTTAGCTGTGGCGCAAAGTTGGATGTCCTTTCTTAGCTCTGGCACAAAGTTGGATGTCCTTGCTTAGCTGTGTCACAAAGTTGGATGTCTTTCTTTGATTAGCTGTGAAAAAAAGTTGGATGACCTTGCGGAGCTGTGGCATAAACTTGGATGAATGGGACAAAGTAAAAATCAAACTTATTAGTAATAGTGTGCTAGTATTAGATTGCACCACGTAAAGGTGCCCTTATATAACAATAGTAACATATCAGGAACAGAAGTAAGGAAAATAAGTAATAAATAAAATCAGCAAATAAAATTCTACAGTTTTCTTTGTTGGGAATGAAATCAACTTTTTTTTACCATTTTTTGCTCATTGCAAACATTTTCTCATTCGTTTTCTTTTTTATCTTTATTGTTAAGGTGTCAGTTGAGAGAAAATATATCTTTTTGGAAAAAAAGGTTAAAGAGAAAGGAAAAATAAACAAGGAAAAATAATGAAATAAAGAGAAACCAAGAACTGAGAGGCAGATTGATTGCAAAACAAAAACAACATTTTTTTATCAATTTATCACACGCAGTACGGCTTATAAAGTCCTTTAAATGGGCAGGTTTTTACAAGATCATGATACAAGAAGAAAACACTTTTTATTACAATCAACATAACAATCCTCTTTTTTTATGTTTGGAAAATCTAAACTTTTGTAAAATATTTTTTACAATGATTGAATTGTTCGCTGAAAGATGAACAGCAACATTCTTACTTTACTTATTCTCACTTGACTATTTGGATTATTTGGTAATTTGGATGTCTTCTTCAAAGATTCTTAATGGTCTCTGCAATTTTATGGCTTAAAACCCGATTTTACCCTTTTCTCAAATATTTAAGAGTAGTACGTTCAATGGTGTCTGGAAAAAACAGACAATAAAATTGACTGATCATATGTTTGGAAAAGTACAAAATATATCTAATTTCATAAGACTGAAGAGTCAATTAAAGACAGTAATATATCAAACAAGATTTAAACGAGAAATAAAAGTAAAAGTAAAAGGAAAGTAGGCGACCATAGTCGAAGGTGACCCGAAGGCTCCCTTTTCGATAGCTTACTACACCAAGGTGTAGGGGAGGGCGCTACTCCTTTCCCTGGATTGCTCCACTTTACCCTTGATCCGTACCTTATAATGCTGAGTGTTAAGCAAGGAGGCATCAAGTACCATTTTTTGAGTCTTTGGTATGACTCGACCTGGGATTGAACCCAGGTCTCCCGGGCGATTGGCGAACACTCTAACCGCTAGGCCAATGTCCGGTCAAACGAGAAATAAGCATATAAAAGATATAGATGTTTCTATGAAGAGAGAGAGAGAGAGAGAGAGAGAGAGAGAGAGAGAGAGAGAGAGACACACACACAGTTGGGATAAAAGTGAAAACCAAAAAAACATTAAAAGGCTCTCACTGATATGAAGATCTCTCTCTCTCTCTCCCTCTCTCTCTCTCTCACACACACACACATATATATAAATACAGAGAGAGAGAGAGAGAACGAGAGAGAGAGAGAGAGAGAGAGAGAGAGAAAGAAAGAAAGAGAGGTGGGGAAAAAGTCACACAGAAAAATTAGGATAGCAGTGAAAACCAGAAAAAGAAAGAGAATATTTGAAGATACGCAGGTATGAACAAAGTATTTGTCTCTATATCTGTCTCTGTCTCTCTCTCTGTCTCTGTCTCTTTGTCTCTCTCTCACATACACTCACAGACACATATACACATATATATATATACATATATATATATATATATATATATATATATTCAGAGATAAAGAGAGAGAGAAAAAAATTGAGAGAAAGAGAGATTAACACCTACTCAAAGATGAAGAGATGGCTGATGACACTGATGGATAACTGCTAAATCAGAGGGTTAAATGAAATTCAGACAACGACATATACACATAGATAGAGAAAGAGAGAGAAAGAGAAGGTGGTGGTGGTGAATGAGAATAGGCACACATGAACGAAAAAGGGAAGACATTGAGAGAGACAAGCAAATTAGACAGCTGTAAAAAAGACAGAAATAGACGGAAACGATTTAGAAGAGATAGAATAGAATCTTAACAGGAGTTACGGCAAACAGTACAACCACGTATTAACAAAATTCTTGTAGTTACACAACCTCTCTGCGACAAGGTTGTTTTTTTAAGCGGAATAAAGCTGAGTATTAATTTTATTGCGGACTTTTTCTTCTCATCTTGTTTTGTTGTTTTTTTGTTCTCATCGTGTTTTGTTGTTTTCCTCACTACGTTTCGGCCAGATTTCACCTCTGGCCGTCTTCAGGTGATTAACCGTGACTTGAGTCTTTAACCGTATCCCCAGTAATTACTGCTTTCCATAGTTGTTGTTTATCACACCACGTTTTTGACCAAGTACCATTCTGGCCGGCTTGGGCAGGAATTGAAACCGCCATCTCACCTGAAACCGTAGAGACTCAACGCCTCTATCCACTGCGCCACGGGTCCCGAAGGGCGATCAAGGTTGGATTTTTTTGTTTTACAAATCCAATTATTTGTTCTCCTTATCTGGTCTTCCCTAGTCGGGTCCGTACCGAATTTGTAAATGTCTTTATTGGGAAGACAAAAAAGGATTCCCAATAAAGACGGAGTAAAGCTATTTTGAAATCGAATTTTCTTTCTTCTAATGTGAATGCCTAACCAAATTAACAGAACCCAGTCTGCTCCACTATTTATTCCCTCTGAAGGAATGGGGTGAGTTAATACCTTTTCCATGAGTATTAACGCGAATGGAAATGGAAACTACCTCATCCTGTATTTGAACACTGATCCCTGATTTTACTTTCAATGATGATAACCATTTCACTAAGTGCGACTAAATGTAAGCAATTTAAGTTAAACCAATTTAATAAGAAAGTAAAGAAATACAAATAAAACACACACACACACACATATATATATAGTGAGAGAGAGAGAGAGAGAGAGAGAGAGAGAGAGAGAGAGAGAGAGAGCGTCTACAAACAATTTATTTCCTACTTAATCATTCTAACTAGTGTCGACACTTTATTTTTTTGCTGAATTTCTCTCCTGATTGGGGTTGGCCAATAGAGTGCGAGTACATCCCTAGAAACCAAGTGATTAATGCTCGGCCCCGTGCCGTTCCCTGCAACAACAGGTGCGCTGCCGAGTGGATAACGTCATCGTTGAAGACCCACGCGTATTTTTTAATCAGGTCGTCCCAGCAGCATGTGTCCCTGGGTCTGTTATCATGTGAAGGAAGAGCAGTCGTAATGTATATATGAAACCTACATATATATATGCAGAATTTTTTTTTGTGTGTTTGTTGAAATAAGCGATAGAAATAAAGCTACACATTTAACATCAGCTGAGTTATCCGTTGGTCTTGGGAGACCTTGGATTTTCGCCTGGAACGTCTTACTTCCAATATACAGCACAAGATTAGGCAATGTTGCAAAAAACGTTTGGTAACTGTTTATGAAGTAATTCTTCCCACTCCAGCCAAGTGGTTTTATCCAAGGGTAAGTTGATCCTAGGTAGATCTTGGCACTTGTGTAGTCGTAAAATTTCGAGAGAATTTAAAGATAGCTTCAAACTATTGTAGAGAGTCAGACTTTATATTTTCTTTAGGTTATAGTATCTTAGACAAAAAAACATGGAACACTAAGATTATGATTACTTTGGCTCTTATTTAGCAGTAATTAGACTTATAATAGATGAGACGCAACTTTTTTCCCCTTAAATAGCTGATACTTCTGGCTTCATGAAATATTCCAATTGGATTCAATTGTTTAAACTGAATAAATTTTTTAAGCAAATAAAATAAGTGATGAATTGATTTTGTAATTCACATTCGTAAAACTAATCCTAGCAGAAACTTCGAATTTGCGTCTAATCCGTTATTGTTATTTTTTTTATCTGCTAAGTAACAGGATAAAAAAGAAGGTAAACCAACTTTACATGCAAAAAATTTTATAATTTTTGCCAGGGTCTCTACTATAAATCTATACTCAAAATGTATGAGCACAAAGTCCCAGAAGATTGAATACTTAGTTTTGGATGCATTCCAAAAATGGCTCGATAGTACACTGCCCTTTTGGCGAAAGGAATGGATTCATGCCTTTCCTAACAAATTTACTGTGAAGTCAACACAAACTGTATTAATTCTATTATCCTCGAAGTTAACAAAAGATCAAATGGTCATTGTTCTCTATGACGGATCAGATTGTGGCTCCTTGGAACTCTGTTTTGCTCTAACGTTGAATCTGATTTCTATGAAAAAATTACACAAGGAAAAAATGTAGATTGTTGATATTTGGAAACACATTGCGATATATATATATATATATATATATATATATAGTGGGGGAAAAACAAACAGTCAAAAAACTAAACATTTTTTATTGCACAAATTTAGACGAAACTTCATGGGCTTTGATACACTTACATTGTGATTGTTTTCATAGCTTATTATGGTCAAAGTATTATTCGTTATAGTGATAAGGCATTCTTTTCTTCAAAGAAAATTCCCAGAAGTACCAGAAAATAGAAAATTCACAGAATTTTCTTTTTTGTAAAACATGAAATTTTGGTAGGACAAAAGGGATTTTGCCTACACTAACCATGGAAAATAATTACTTCTTGTGTATGTTTCAAGCACTGAAGTTTCATTAAAAATTTTGGCAATAATAAAAAATTGCTACGTTTTTCACTGAGTTCTTTTTGTCCATTACTTTCTCTGTCTTTCTCTCTGTTCGTCTTTAGTGTGTATGACAATCTGTCTGTTTATATATATATATATATATATATATATATATATATATATATATATATATATATATATATATATATATAATGTGTGTAATTACCCGTCTGAACACGCTTGTAAATATATGCGTTTGTGTCAAAAAAATCTTCCATCAAAAAAGTGTGAAGTTTCCAAACAAGTTGTGCATGCGCTATCATACAATCTGAAATCAGCGAAATACCCTGTAAAATGTCTCATCGGCATGACAAGTGCGATTAGATTTTAAACATTGGCTTGTTATGTAAATAACACTTCGGTTCGACCGTGGAAGGGAATCCTCCCAGCATCGACAAATTCTTTTCACGCCTAGTCGTAAAATTTGTGATAACGAAATACTTCTCTTTATCTGACTCGGTTTGTTCACATCTATCTATCCGTTTTTCTGTCCATATTTTTATTTTCCAGTATCGATTTACATGTCTCAGTTTTTCATATCTATCTGTTTTTCTGCTTATTGTCCTCTTCTGGTCTCTTTTAATCTATCCACCCGTTTACATATCTATTCATCTATCTGAGTATGTTCATCTCTCGCTCTATAAATCCATTAATCTTAATCTGTCTCTCTCTACCTCTACACATAGATATAACTATATTCCTATGTATTTTTCTCAGTAATTCTATTCAAACTAAAGTTAGTATATCTCTACCTCTCACCTCTGTATATATATAAGTAAGTAAAGTTAGCGACCATAGTCGAGGGTGACCCGAAGGCTCCCTTTTCGATAGCTACTACACCAAGGTGTAGGGGAGGGCGCTACTCCATTCCCTGGATTGCTCCACTTAACCCTTGAACCGTACCTTATAATGCTGAGTGTTAAGCAAGGTGGTATCAAGTTCCATTTTTAAAGTCTTTGGTATGACTCGACCTGGGATTGAACCTAGGTCTCCCGGGCCATTGGCGAACACTCTAACCGCTGGGCCAATGTCCCGGTTTGTATATATATATATATATATATGGGGGGCAGCATTTCTTCGTTGACACATATTTGATTAAACTGTATAGATATCTTTTGTCTACATATTTTTGTTTTGATCCTTTCAAGTCCCCATATGGATGTTATAATATCCGGTAAGAATTAGTTGATAAACTTCCCGTAATTAATTGGTTGACGAGTACTTTAGTACCCATCTTGGACCATCATCAGGTGGAGGCGTATATTGCAAAAGTGATACAAGTTTTGCAATTATATTACGACTTCCTAAGAATTAAGAGTTTAGTGCTTATACTGGTAATATATTGAGGCATTTGTTTTTTTAATTTGTTCAATGAATAGCAACAGTAACTAAAGACCTCTGACTACATTAGGACTGAATTCAAAATTAATATTATTGAGGTTAGGATTTTTACTTCTAGTGTGTAGGGCTACAAGAATCTGCAATCTTGATTTGTTACTTTGTTGCTCCAATATATATATATATATATATATATATGTGTGTGTGTGTGCATGTATGTGTGTGTGTGTGTATATGAAAGTAAATATGGATTAAAATCCGATAGTATGAAGGTAGCAGAAAAAATATAATCCAAATAATTGAATTTATTATGATGTAAAGTCGACGTTAACGTTTCGGTTTCAGTAGCCATCATCAGGACTTGGATATCAAAATAGTTCACATAACGATGGATGCTTGCTGAGATGACAGGAGCACATAATGGTCTATATACATGAGAACTTACTTGTTGCCTATTTCTCAATAAACGGGAGGTTTTGCCTCGTTTCTTTGGGAAATCCAACATTTTCAAATATTTTCCACGTGCCAGACACTTTCTTATGACCTTTAAATTATTAACGCTATGTGCCCGTTTGTGTATCTTTTCGTTGTATATTTCTTTTTTGCTCCTGTCATCTCAGCAAGCATCCATCGCTAGGTGAACTATTTTGATATCTAAGTCTTGATGATGGTTACTGAAATCGAAACATAAACGTCAACTTTACATCATAATATATTCACCTATTTGGATTATGTTTTTCTGCAACATTCACACATATATATATATATATATATATATATATATATATATATATATATATATATATGCTAAATTGCAGATTGTATTCAGATTTGAAATTATAATATTTATAAGACTTAAATTATTAATATTAATGAGATTTGCAATAAACATTACCGAATAAAGTATGCATATTTTTAAAAAATCAAGAAAGATGAGTAATCTGGTACGTCTATGTTTCATATGGAGAAAGCCTGGCAGTCAGTTTTCTTAAACTTTGTATTTAAATGCTAGTTCAAACTAACCAGTTGTCAATGAAGAAAATATGCAAGTATATGTACAAATAAGTACTAATATGTACTAATAAGCAGTTCTATATGCAGATTTGCATGTACGTGTATTTGTAGGTGTTCTGAAACAGCAGCTTTTAAAAAATCCTTTTTCACATTGATCAACATCTCCTTATTTGTATGCATCACATTACATTGCGTTCTGCTACTTGTTCTTTATCCCAGTTTGTAGAGCTTGCAAAATACTAAAATGAATTGACTTTCTTGTTCTTTCCTTTACTGCAACGTATCGTCATTCTTTCATACGATATGCGGCTCAAATGTGTGAAGAGAGTGTCCAGTCATGGATGCATAGTTCAATGACGGTCCTTCAGGTTAAATTCCCTGGGGTGTTTTTTAGTTAACGGACACTTAGGCCGTACAGTGGACATAATGGATATTTATTGATTGTTCCATGTTCGTGTTTCGCTTTACTTGCAGTCGGTAAAAAGAGCTCTAAGGATTATGGGTAAATAAAGATGAATAGAAAATGAGATAAAAATAAATGTTAGAAAAGTGGATATTGAACGAAAACTAAGAAAAAAGAACATTCTTTTTTAACAAGTTAGGATGATATATATATATATATATATATATATATATATATATTAATTGTTGCCCTTTTAAATTATCAATTTCCTGCTTATGCTTTGTTTATTTCAGGTTTTGCATACTATGCAGCAAATTAGAGTCATCCAGGCACTTTCTGAGTGCAGCACCAATATACAATTCATTTTCTGTGTGCAGTACCATGATGCATTTGAGTTTCTGTGTGTAGCTCCATGACGCAATTCACTCCACAACAAATATAGAAACAAAATGCAGCACTTCTTGGCATTGACAGTAGAATAATTAATACGAAGGTTTCAAAGTGTTTCGATGTCAATTTAAGGAGAGAGTAGGTTTGAAATGAGTTGGATTAGTCCCAGGGTGATGATGTTACGAGAAGAAAATAACTTTCGATTTTGTTGGTGAGATCCACGTCACGATTGTCAGTGATCACAAAAAGTCAATCAGGTCCATAGCCAATGACATGAACTTTATTTGTCTCTGCCTCCCACCAGACAAGACTTGACACAAGGTCAATAAATCGAATGTCTATTGTTGTGGGGATTTAGGGGAGGGAAAGTTCGGGCCGGAGCCGAGGCTCAAACCCTTGTGGTCTCTGCTGGTCATCGGCCCACTTACTGCAATATGGGCCTGATGAGCTTAGCTGGACTTCGACCTAAATCTGGGTCCAGGCACGTAAGCCTGACTATAGCTTAAACTGGAAAACAAGGTCCAGTGCTATACAAGAGTGATATAGTCAGTGATATGGGAGTATTTAAGTTTCTTATTAGGCCGGTAGTGCATAAAGACATTCGGTTTTTACCATTCTTATGACTCTCATGAAGAACAAGCAGGAAGACCACCCTGAGAAGTTTTGAAACAAACTCAAGCATCTCCTCCTAATTAACATGCTTTATTTGTTTCTCAGATTAGAACATTTTTACTCGGATCAGATGGTAAATTCGCAGAACAACTTTTGACTCATTTTGTCTCCACAAGATTTACCGAGTGTGATGAAAACCAAGCAATTCAATATGATCGAGTTTGGGGTGGTCATAAGCGATGCTGTGTTAATTGCACCGTTAACTTTCCTACTTAGCATCAGACTCAACACGGAGGCCTACATTAAGTGACTTTGATCGGGGTAGAGGCTGCTGGAAGATCATAAATCTGGCAACAGGACCCTGTGCCATGCTACACAGGGAACCTTGTGTTGACAGTCAGAAATTTTCTATCAACACATCACTCCTACTATCTTAGTGACTAACTCCACAGAGCACAACATCTTGGTCGTGATGTCTGGTAGACGGTTGTGTGAGAGACCAACAAATCTCCGAAAAGGCAAGTATAATGATAAAATGTATAAATTTAAACACAGAGACCGTCGGAAAGGTTTGCTGGAGATTCTAAAGTCATGTGGAATCCCTTAATTGAAGCCAATGGCGATTTATTTGAATAAATTTAATCATTAGTAATTCAATATTCATCTGAACAGTAGTGGAACTATTAAGCCCATAGGTAGCAGTGTGATAAGGGTGTTCGAAAGGAACCTAATCGCACGACGAGTATTCGAACTCACGTATTTCGAGGTCACTTGCACTTTAGCAATTACGCAACAAGGTCACCCCTATTTGTCTGTCTGTCTCTGTTTCTGTCTTTTTCTTTGTCTCTCTATATATAATATGAGAGAGAGAGAGAGAGATCAATATTGGGACATTTACTTTATTATTTCTCTCAGAAGGAAATATTTCGAGTCTATTATTCGATTCGTATTGTTTCTAAGAGAGCATTTTTTGTCAGGATTTCCGTAGTTTATCTTCAATGAATCATGTTCCAAAATACTTTGCCTTGTGACGGTGTCGGTTTTAGATTTAATCTTACATACCATCCATATTTTATTGAGTTTATTCCCGACATAGTGTTACCTTTTCCAGTCTTGTGTCTTACTGAACTAAAAGAAAGAATACCAAATTCAAGACACAATTTACTATTGTAGAGAGACAGGAACTCACTTTTTATCGTCCTTTGTGGATTAGTGCCGTACTAAGATATACTTCTGAGATATGTGCATCGACTCTTAATTGTCACCGCTCTCAGCTCTGACCGGTGGTGGTAGGACCGTATATGGTCCCCTCTAAAGACAGATATGTTCGAATATAATTTCTATTGGATCAGAAAACTTGCTGACACATAACTATGCACAAATTTTTTTGTATTAATAATTACTTGAAGCATAATTATTTACTTAGGATTATTATTATTATTATTATTACAGTTTTTCTCATCAGTTTTAGCTGATGGTCTTTTACTGGGGTTTGAGTGATATCAAGTCACCTCAAGTATCCAGCACTCTTCTCAGTATTCTGGCCGATCTCAATAATGTAGTATTTTGGATGGTCTCCACTCGTCTGCCAAATTCCAAATCCTCGAGTCGCTTTAGTAACCCTTTAGATACTGTTCCAAACGTACCAATTACAAATGGTATAATTAATACCTGCATATTCCATAGTTTTTTTCAATTCCTTAGAAAGGTAGAGGTATCTATCTTTCATTTCACATTCTCTTAGCTGGGACATAAAATTCCACTATTTTGCAGGTTCTCTTTTTTTGTTGATTATTATTTGGTTTGGTCTTCCGGCCGAGATAAGGTGATCCTTGTGTATGTCAAAGTCCCATAGGAGTTTATGAGTTATTTTCTAGGACAGGTGCTGGGTTGTCCATATACCATTTGTTGGTATGGTCCAATTTAAATTTCTTGCACATTTCCTAGTTGATCACCTTGCCGACCAAGTCGTATCTCGCCTTAGACCCATTCTGTGCTAATTTGCAGCATTCGCTTATTATGTGGTCGATGGTTTCATCTCTGTCACCGAATAGCCTACATTTGCTATTTTGTTGCGTCTTATCTGTACTTTATATGATTGGTTCTTATGGCGTTGATTTGTGCTGCTTTTAGGAGAGATTCTGTTTCTCTATTAAAGTTTCCTTTTCATGGCCATATCCAGGTTTTGTCATATGAGATGTTGTTTATTAGTCGTCCAAAACGTCCATAGAGTTGTTTTCCTTCCTATTTTCGTTTTCTAGTTATTGTCATTCTGTTATCAATCGTGTTGTCAGTATCGGTTCTGATGGCTCTAATGAGTTCTTCATCGTGTTTTTGTGAATAATCTTCGAGTCGTTGTATCGATATGTCAACGCTGTCTTCGATGCTAGCAAGTCCTCTTCCTCCTTTTTTTCTTGATACATATAGTCTGTTAACGTCGTTTCTGCGATGTAATGCCTTATCCATGGTCATACGTTTTCTTGTTCTTTGGTCCATTTGTTTAAGTTCATCTCTGTTCCTCTTCAGAAAGGGTCCGGATAATCTAACAAGGTATTTATTCCTTAGATAAGATTTCGGCTAGAGGGTCTCTAGTACTTTTCTAGTTCTCCAGAGATATTTTTTAAAACTTTGTTTTTCATTTGCACGTGTTTGAAGGTGTCAGCTTCCAAGATTCTTAAGTATTTGTATGTTTCGTTTTCTGCGAGCGTTCTAATCTTGTCTGGATTTGGTAGTTCTATTCTGTCAGTCCAATGTCGTTTGCACTTTTCATTTCAATCGTGGTACATTTTTCTATGCCAAATTCCATTCCTATGCCCTGACTGTATATTCTAACTGCGTGTATTGGAGTTTACCGTTCTTTTTCATTTTAGGCAAATAGTACATTAAGAGATTGATCTTTTCCTGTGATCTACTAAGTTTGTATCCGGCTGTGCATTTTCTGAGGATGTGGTTAAGTGGCATCATAGCAATTAGAATAATAACGGTGATAGAGCATCTTCTTGGAAAATCCCTCTTTGAATCTTTGAAAATAATAATAATAATAATAATAATAATAAAAAGAAAAAGAAGAAGAAACGATTCATCACACAAAAAGCGAAGCAGCAATCCAGGTTTTCATAGTTTTGTCGATGAAGTTTATGACTTCATGTGATATTTTGTACATTTGAGACATTTCATTATCCAGCTTTGTGGAACCATATCATATGCCTTTTTATAGTCAATCAAGGCCATAGCTAGATTTTTCTGTCTAGTCTTGGTCTCATTTAGGATGTGTTGATCTATGTAAAGTAAATCTGCCGTGCCTCTAGTTCCCTTGCAGCCTCCTTTCTGTACGTCAGGAAACAAACCACGGCATTTCTTCATTTTTAGTGCCACTCTGTCGTGAATGGAGGCGAATTTCTTGAACCAGAAACCTGGCGTTTTCCAATTATTATTATTATTATTATTATTATTATTATTATTATTATTATTATTATTCCTTTAAAATTTTTCACGTCAGTGTTAGCTGATGGTTTTTCACTGGAGTTTGAGTGACAGCAAGTCTCCTCAAGTCTCCAGGACTCGTATCAGGATTCTGGCCGTTCTCAGCAATGCTGTCGTTTGGATAGTCTCTACCCGTCCACCAACTTCCAAGTTTTTCAGGCCCTTTAATAATCCTTTAGTTATTGTGCCAAAAGCACCAATAGCAATTGGTACAATCATCGCTTTCATGTTCCACAACTTTTTCAAATCTCTATCAAGGTCGAGGTACTTATCCTGCTTTTCACATTCCTTCAGACTTATTCTGTGGTCCGCCGGGACAGCAAAATCGACAATTTTGCAAATTATGCAACTATAAAACTGATTCCAAATTATTAGATTTAAATATTTGATGCCATATAAATAAGTGCAAATAAACGAGGAGAAAAAAAGCTCAAAAATGCAACAGAACATTAAAAATGTTGATTTTACTACGATCAACTATTTAGAAAACTATCAAATGTTAGCATTATTTCATAAGAATTTCAAATGTCGTTTACAAAATTAACCCACCTTAGCAAAGATAAGCTAAACTAACTAAATACTTGGTACTTCGCAATTTCCTCTTATATATATATATATATATATATATATATATACAGTAGCGTCCAAAACTAAGGGACAAAATTTTTAAACCTAATATTTGTTAGAAATAACAACTGTGAAAAGCTGAAATTTTGACAACTGGTAGTCGTTATCATCCATAATAACATACTAAAATTTAAATCATTTGTAAAGGAAAGAATTATAACAATTATTTATTTATTTTCAAAATAGGATCGTCCACAAGTAAGTGACAAAATTGAGAAAAACAATGTAAACAGCCAAAAAAACAATGAAAATATATGTACAATCAATATTTAGTAAATGAGCCCTTGCTCTCAATGACAGTTGCACATCTTCGACTACAAGAACGAATCAGTTCTTGGCAATCCTCGATACTAATTTTAGACCATTCTTCTTGAAGCTTCACCCACAAAGAGAAAAAATATTTTGCCAACAACATATACTAATTACCTGATAGAAACATCGATTACTGTAAAGTGAATGGTGGGCATTGATAAAGGTAAGTACACATACATTGCATATAGCTTCACCATTGTTCAAACTTCAGGGCTTGGACGTCCGTTTCTTCGAACTCCTGGAATGATCAGTGGCAAGGAGGTCTCTCTTCAGATTCTAACAGTAGTCAGCCATCATGACTGCGTCCAAGCGACCCTGATACCTGGTCTTCATCTCTTTCAGGTCCGGATGGAATCTCTCCCCCTACCCGTCACTCATTGAACCCAGGTTCTCAGGAAATCGGTCCATATGTGAAAATAGGTAGTGCATCTTGACGCTCATGTTGCAGCCCAGGTTTCTGAAAGCAGTCAGCATGTTGTTGACAAGTTTTGCGTAGTTTCTGGCCTTATTGTTGCCAAGAAAGTTCTTCACTACCGGAGCAAATGCCTTCCATGCTTCCAGTTCCACTTCGTTCATTGAGTTTTCAAACTCTGGATCTCTGATGAGCTGCCGGATCTGAGAACTGTCAAAGATGCCAGCTTTCAATTTCTCCATGGTTAATCCTGGAAAATCTTGGCAAATGTAAGTGAAGTAGTCATCATCCTTGTCCAGAGCCTTGGTGAACTGCTTGATTAAGCAAAGCTTGATGTGCAGAGATGGGAAGAGTATTCTGTCTCTGTCCAACAGTGATTCGTTGATGGCGTTCCTTTCTTTGTAAGGCACCAATTCCTCCTGCAAAGGCCAGTCCTTCTTCGTGTAATGCTGAGCACGGTCCCTACTATGCCACATGCACAGAAAACATAGTTTTATGACTCCAAACTTTTCGATATAATCATCCAGAACTATCGGACCTGAATACTTCTTATCATTAAGATAATCATTTTTTATCAAAACAATTATTCGACATAGCTTTTTACCCCCACCAACTTCTTCTAAAATGCTCCACAAATGCGTACATGTGAACCAAAATGTAAAAAACGACATGTGGCCATGGCTCAGAAAGTTGACCTGATTGAGAAAAACCAATGTGATTTTTGGATTTAGCGCATCAGATTCGTCCTAAATCAGCTAAAAAAACGCAGACAACAAATTTATTGTTGATCGGTGTAATTGGTATTGAAGTAATTTCTATTTATCCTATTTCCCAAAATGTATGTTCTCCCACCGTACTACTCATGGACTTATAATTAATAAACCCATTCTAGCTGGCCGATATAATTTCTGCAATTTATCGGAGGTGCCCGTGGTGTAATGGTTATTGTCGTAGGAAATGGACACGCAAACACTGGTTCAAATCCTGGACGAGACTGATTGCATTTCATATAGCACTAATACCCTTGGGAAAGGTATGAATCCAATTATTCTCCCTCCAGCTATGGGTAAATAGTAGGGCAGAATGGGTTCTTCAGGCTTGGTGAGGAAACTAGTCTAGGAGAAGGGAAACTCTGAATTTAAACCTGTTAAAACCACTTAAAAAATTGACCCTGTGTCATATCCTGCCCGAGCGGAGGGGCTGGGTAAATATGATAATTTCTGCAATTATATATATATATAACTGTATAAATATGTGCACATCAGTCAAAACACACACACACACACACACACACACACACACACACACACACACACACACACACATTCTCTTTGCCTATTTTTCTCTTTTTCTCTTTCACTCACACTGTCTATGTGTCTGTCTCTCTCATGTTAGATATGTATGTTTGTGTTAGTGTGTGCTTGCCAGTCTCGATGGCATAGACTCACTCAGCCACCTTCCCTTGCTGAATATATTTAACGAGAAAAAGACAGATCAACTCCCCATCTAAAGGTAAAGGTCGTTTGTGCTCCCATGTAAACAAAGTGCTTTTGCCTTGCCGGTCTTATTGTGTCCGACACAGTCTTCCCGAAAGGCGTCACCTGTTTTACGGCCTCCGTTACTTACATGAAATGTCAAATGGGCTTGAGATATTTTTCTTTGTCTGGTAAGAAAAGAAGAAAAAGAAGAAGAAAAATAAAAACAATAACACCAGGATGAGAGGCACTTCAAAGTACGTTTAAGAACAACACCCACAGCAATATCAACAATGGAAGGCGGATAAAAAAAAAAAAGATGAAGGCAAATATGAAGAGTGAAGCGACTTGTAAAAGTAACAAGGCTAAGATGAAGGAGAGGTAAAAGAGGGATAATATTAAAAGAAGTAGAGGTGAGAGGAAGAGAAGAAAAAAAATAATAAATTGAGGCACAATAAAAAAAAAATGGATGGAAAAATGAAGAATTT
This sequence comes from Sepioteuthis lessoniana, assembly GCA_963585895.1. Taxonomy (NCBI): domain Eukaryota; kingdom Metazoa; phylum Mollusca; class Cephalopoda; order Myopsida; family Loliginidae; genus Sepioteuthis; species Sepioteuthis lessoniana. Next base: position 122,115,588 of record OY757909.1, on the reverse strand, counting down.
GAAAAAGACGGTAAATAAAATGAAGTTAAAATGAAAATAAATAAATAAATGAAGAAGAAGAAGAAGAAGAAGAAGAAGAAGAAGAAGAAGAATAAGAAGAAGAATGAAAACATTAACGGAAGAATATAGGGTTTCGTAAATAAAAACATCACTTTTAAACAAAGCAATAAAGAAATAACTTTAAACGAATATGGGAACAAATGTAAGAAAAAAGTTATAAAAACAAAAGTAAACGAAATGGAAAGAAAAAAACTAAGGAAATCAGAAAAAAAAAATTAAGGGCACATATGACGATAAGAAATATGTTAAGAAAAATAAATCATATATAAGTGATATACAACAGAAGAAGAAGAAGAAGAAGAAAAAGAAGAAGAAACCCGAAAGTCAATAATGATAATAATGATAGTATGCTGGGAACGGTTCCTAAGACCCTGTAGAAGGAACTGGAGAACGGGAAAATAGTGGAATAATCGAAACCATCTAGACTACAGCATTGCTGAGATCGTCTAGAATACTAGGTGGAGTCCTGGAGACCTGAGAAGACTTGATGTCACTTACACTTTAGAGAAAGCCCACCTACTACTACTACTGCTACTACTACTACTACTACTACTAATAATAATAATAATAATAATAATAATAATAATAATAAGAAGAAGAAGAAGAAGAAGAAGAAGAAGAAGAAGGAGAAGAAGAAACGATTCATCACACAAAAAGCAAAGCTGTGAATTAGCTATGGTATAAGACTGGATACGACTGGGTGGCTGAGCTGATCCACTGGGTATTGAGCAAGAAATCAAAATTAGACCATACCAACAAATGGTATTAACTAAACCCAGAATCTGCCCTGGAGAATAAGACACACTAACTCCTCTGGGATTTTGAGATGAAACCGGATCAGCTAATCTCAGCCAGACGATCAGGCCAAGTGATAGTCAGCAAAAAAAGAAAGCTTGCCAAGTTATGGGCTTTGTTGTATCGGTGGACCCCCGAGTAGAATTGAAAGAAAACAAAAAGAAGGATATGTTTGTGGACTTTGCTAGGGAATTGAAAAAAAACCAAAAAACTATAGAACATAAAAGTGGTGGCGATCCAAATTGTGATTGATGATCTTGGTACAGTCACCAAAGTAATGGTACAGGGACTGAAGACGATGAGAGACCATCCAAACTACTGCATCAATGAGGTCAGTCAGAATACTTAGAAGAGTTTTAGAGACTTGAAAAGACTTGCTGTCACTCAAAATCCAGTGAGAGACCATCGGTTAAAACTGTTTTGAAAAACTGTCAAAAGAGTAAAATAATGATAAGAAAAAAATGAAAAAAGAATTCAGCAGGAATGTGAGGGTGATACCAATTATTATTGGTACACTCGGCACAGTTTCTGAAGGGTTGGTATCGGGATAGGAGGACTGGGAAGCAAGAGGGCGAGTGGAGACCATCAAACTACAGCATAATTGAGATTTGCCAGAATAGAGAGAAAAGTCCTGGTGACTTGAGGAGACTTGCTGTCACACAAGAATCCAGAGAAAAGCCATCAGCTAACGCTGGTGTTAAAAAATCTCCAAAGAGTATAATAATAATAATAATAATAATAATAATAATAATAATAATAATAATAATAAAAAACAGCCTACAAATGTACAAAATATCAGACGAAGTCATAAACTTCATCGACAAAACTATGGAAACCTGGAGAGTCGAACTGACAGCAGGAGGAAGAAGATTAGCTGAAAAAAAGATCCAAAGAGGGATTTTCCAAGGAGATGCTCTATCGCCCTTACTATTCATAATTGCTAAGATGCCACTTAACCGCTTACTCAGAAAATGCACAGCCGGATACAAACTCAGCAGATCACAGGAAAAAGTTAATCATTTAATGTACATGGACGACATCAAACTATTTGCAAAAAATGAAAAAGAACTTGAAACCCTAATACACACAGTTAGAATATACAGCCGGGACATAGTGATGGAATTTGGCATAGAAAAGTGTGCAATGCTTGTAATGAAAAGTGGCAAACGGCAACTAACTGACGGGATGGAACTACCAAACCAAGATAAGATAAAAACGCTCGCAGTAAACGAAACCTACAAATACTTGGACATCTTGGAGGCTGACACCATCAAAAAAGCGGAAATGAAAGAAAAAATTCAGAAAAATTAGCTCAGGAGAACTAGAAAACTACCCGAGACAAAACTCAATAGCAGAAAACTTATCAAATGAATAAATAACTGGGCTCTACCTCTCGTTAGATATTCCGGACCTTTTCTCAAGTGGACCAGAGATGAACTAAAACAAATGGACCAAAGAACAAGAAAACTAATGACAATGCATAAGGCATTACATCCCAGAGAGGACGTTGACAGACTATATGTTTTGTCACGTGGTCTACCACTGATAGGAGAGAAATAAGAAATTTCCCCTACCCCTCCGTGTTTTAATTAACACCCCTCAAAGACTGACTGTTTAAAGGAGGAATTAGGAATGTAGGTCAACTAGGGCCGGCCTGTTGAAGGAAGTAAAGAATGTAGGTCAAGCTGTCTGTATTCCATAACCTCACACGAGTGGAAGAGATAGTAGTCCGACCGAATTGCCTGACAAGGTGAAGGAAGAAGAAAGAGGCTAAATGATTGGCCAGAACACTAAAGCGGAAGTAGCACACTATTCGTCAGCGGAAATAGGAATAAGGAAATGAGTTTTAGGACAGCAGTTGGTGTGACAAGATGTGTTGACACTGTCGCCAAAACTCCGGGTGAAGAAGCGAAATAGAGATAGCAGACGCCTTCAAGCCGAGCTCCATAGAATCCCGTTAGCCCCTTTAAAGAAAATACTCTCAGAAGAAACCCGCCGTCGAAAAGCTAAGTAAACCTTAAAACCGTTTTCTCCCTCCACCCTTCCTAAGTATTGCAATTGTATGTTCTCTCTCTCTCTCTCTCTCTCTCTCTCTCTCTCTCTCTCAATTTAAAGAAAGAATAAAGAAAGGAAAAAGGAAGAAAGAAAGACATTTGTATTTGGTATTATCTGCTGGTAATATAGCCGGCACCTTAATATTTGTCTGTGTAAGCACGTATTAAATCCTTGTTATATTTTAGGTGTCTCCTCGTGTCGAAATTTATTCGTTGTGTTGTTTGAATATCAAATTGCCTTCTTTTGCATGTCCCTTTTCAGCTTCATTTGCCTCAATTTATTCTCGCTAAATGTCCTATTCGCCTTTAAAAACATTACAAGGGAAATGGGAATTGTCGACTGCGATATATAATATTATTAGATCTAAACATAGAGGCCCCTATCTTCCATTATCCTTGGGGTAGGAGAACTAAGTTGTCTGGTGGGTGTGTGTGGACGTGAAATTTGGAAACCATTTGCCAGCGGCGGTCAGTCTAGCCCCAAATTAGCCCCCACATTATCTGCCAGTTCCCATGTGCCCGATAAAGGAATCTTAACTGGAACTTATTTTGCGATGGATCAAGTGCCAGACTGCCCCGATTTCATACGTGCGAAAAAGAAACTCCCGTCTTGGGATAAATATTTTAAGCCGCGTCACAGTTTCATGAAAAGAGGGAGGAAGAGGACTTGCCAGCATTGAAGACAGCGTTGACGCATCCATACAACGACTCAAAGACTATATACAAAAACACGAAGGAGGACTCATTACAGCCATTAGACACGAAACTAGGAACACGATGAACAACAGAATGACAATAACTAGGAAACAAAAACGGGATGGAAAACAACTCTATGGGCGGTTTAAACGACTAATAAACAATATCTCACACGACAAAAACTGGACATGGCTAAGAAAAGGAAACTTTAAGAGAGAAACAGCATCTCTCCTTATAGCAGCACAAGACAGCGCCATAAGAACCAATCATATCAAAGCGAGAATAGATAAGACTCAACAAAATAGCATATGCAGGCTATGTGTTGACAGAGTGGAAACCATCAATCATATAATAAGCGAATGCAGCAAATTAGCACAGCGGGAGTATAAGGCGAGACACGACTGGGTTGGTAAGGTGATTCACTGGGAAATGTGTAAGAAATTTAAATTCGACCATACTAACAAATGGTATATGCACAACCCAGCACCTGTCCTAGAAAATGACACACATAAACGCCAATGGAACTTTAACATACAAACGGATCACTTAATCCCGGCCAGAAGACCATACTTAATAATAATCAAAAAAAAAAAAAAAGAGAACTTGCAAAATAAACGCCTTTGCTGTCCTGGCTGACCACAGAATAAAACTGAAAGAATGTGAAAAGAAGGATATGTGCATTTGGAACAGTAACTAAAGGATTACTAAAGGGCCTAGAGGACTTGGAAGTTGGCGGACGAGTAGAGACCATCCAAACGACAGCATTATTGAGAACGGTCAGAATACTAAGAAGAGTCCTGGAGACTTGAGGAGACTTGCTGTCACTCAGACTCCAATGAAAAACCATCGGTTAACGCTGATGTGAAAGGCTCTAATGAGTGAATAATAATAATAAGAACAGTAATAATAATAATAATAATAATAATGAGAAGAAGAAGAAGAAGAACTGGGAACCCTAATACACACAGTTAGACTATACAGTCTGGACATAGAAATGGGAGATGGTATAGAAAAATGTGCCATGCTTATAATGAAAAGTGACAAACGACATAGGACTGACTGAATGGAACTACCAAATCAAGACAAAATTAGAATGCTCGAAGAAAACGAAACATACAAACACTTCCGTGTCTTGGAGGCTGACATCTTCAAACAAGTGCAAATGAAGAACAAAATTCAAAAAGAATAGCTCAGGAGAACTTGAAAACTACTTGAGACAAAACTGTCTAGCAGAAATTTTATCAAAGGAATAAATACTTGAGCTGTAACCCTCGTTAAATATTCGGGACTCTTTCTGAATTGGACCAGAGATGAACTTAAACACATGGACCAAATAACTAGAAAACTAATGACCATGCACAAGGCATTACACCACCGAGATGACGTTGATAGACTATACATATCAAGAAAAGAGCGAGGAAGAGGACTTGTCAGCATCAAAGACAGCGTTGACGCAGCGATACAACGACTCGAAAACTATATACAAAACAACGATGGAGTACTCACTAGAGTCATCAGAAACAATACTGACAACATGATGGACAACAGAACTACAATAACTAGGAAAAAAAATAGGAAGGAAAACACCTCTATGGGCGTGTTAGACGACTAATAAACAGCATCTCACACGGAAAAACCTGGACCTGGCTAAGAAAAGGAAGCTTTAAGACAGAAACAGAATCTATCCGAATAGCAGTATAAAACAACGCCATAAGAACCAATCATATCAATGCCTGTATAGATAAGACGCAACAAAATAGCAAATGTAGGTTATGTGGTGATAGAGACGAAACCATCAATTACATAATAAGCGAATGCAGCAAGGTAGCGCAGAAGGAATATAAGACTAGACACGACTGGGTCGGCAAGGTGATCCACTGGAAGATGAGCAAGAAATTTATATTTGCCTATACCAACAAATGGTATATGCACAACCCAGCTTCTGTCCTAGATAATAACACACATAAACTCCTATGGGACTTTGACATAGACATGGATCACCGAATCTTTGCCAGAAGACCAGACCTAATAATAACACTGGTTTACAAAGAAATTGAGGCAAGCACAAAAATACCCGTTTTTACCTAATTTGAGGGTGCTGAATTCTAATTTGAAATCCATTTTTACTCATGACCTTTAGTTGTTTTTTTTTAGATATGCATAGTATACATTTTGTGCATATACGGTACATAAAGGCGTATATGAATTCAGGGTTAATTGTGAGACTATTGTGAGACTTATGGCTTATTTTTTAGTTATTATGCACTAAATGTAAGTGATAGCATTACATTATATATATATATATATATATATATATATCAAGACGGATTTTGACGGTTAAGGCAGCAGGTCTCAATCAACACTCTGGCAGTCATTGGAAAAGTTGTCTCGCAGGTGACACAAGAGGTTGGTGTCCCTCAACTATCGTGTTACACATCTTTTGGGTTACTAAATATTAGTATTCAAATGAACATTTAGTTTTACTTTGTTATATTTTCAGATTTACCAATGACTCCAAGAACGTCAAAATGTTGAGGATGCCTCAACAAGGCAAATTCTTTCTGCTATGTGTGTGGGGACTTCACAACAGTTGCACAGCGTCGAACCATCTCTTCCCTCCTCAGAACCGCCTACTTTCACTATTTGACTGTAAAATTGGTGATCAGGACAAGTCCTGGCTCCACACATCTCTTGTAAACCCTGCTACAATGGACTAACTGCATGGTTTAATGGCAAGAAAGTGACTTTAAACTTTGCCGTCCCGATGATTTGGAGAGAGAGCTGCGAAACCACGCAGATGATTGTTATTTTTGTTTAACTAATATAACTGGTTTCAATGCATCTTCTAGGAAAAAGATCAAATATCCATACCTTTGATCTGCTATGAGACCCGTTCCCCATTCAGATGATTTTCCTGTACCCACAACCCCAGTAAATAAGGATCTTCTTTCCTCATCAGATGAAGAAATGCCTTCAAGGGAGGATTCTGCCGAGTCAATATCTTTGGAAGATATTGAGTCAACATATTCAGGAACAAGTGGCAATGAGCCACACTGGATCACGCAAGAAGATCTGAATGATCTTGCTCGTGATTTGTATCTGTCAAAACAGTAGTCAGAGCTCTTGTCTTCTCGGCTTAAACAGTGGAACCTAGTCCAGGAAGATGTAAGGATCACCACTTTCAGGAATCGGAACAAATAAGGTTATTGGTTTTCTTATGGGTATGCAAGCGGGCTTCACAAAGTACTGTTGTTTTCTCAGTCTCTGGGATAGTCGAGCTGTATCCCAACATTACAAGCAGGAAGACTGGGGGTCTAGAAGCATTTTTGTTTCTTGCGAACACAGCCTCAAGGAGAATCCTCTGGTGTACATGAATAAGGTGCTTCTTCCTCCTCTTCACATCAAGCTTGGTTTGGTGAAGAATTTCGTGAAGGTGTTGCACAAAAACGGTGCTACCTTCCAAAACTTGTCTCCTGTGTTCCCAGGTCTTGGTGCTGCTAAGCTCAAAGAGGGCATCTTTGTCGGACCTCAGATCCAAAAGTGCTGAAGGATACTGATTTTGAGGAGCTTCTTAACTTAAAGGAACTGAGAGCATGGGAAGCATTCAAGTCAGTCTGTAGTGACTTCCTTGGTAACACACGCGTAACAGATTACCAAGCCTGTATTGAGAAGTTGCTAAAGTCTTACGAGGATATGGGGTGCCGAATGTCACTCAAGATTCATTTTCTCCATTCCTACCTCAACTTCTTCCTTCCAAACCTTGGAGCAGTGAGTGATGAGCATGGACAAAGATTCCACCAAGACATTACGAAGATGGAGAGCAACTATCAAGGCAAATGGAACTCCGGCATGATGGGAGACTTCTGCTGGATGCTCTTGCGTGACATCCCGGAGGCAAAATACACCAGATCTTCTAAGAAAACATACTTTTGAATGTCTGTGGTACTATGAATTGTGTAATTGTGTCATCCAAGTATATTGATTCAATCAGTGTTCTTTATCTATCCTGTTTTATGTGATATAAGCTGCTGCAACTCTTGAAATATTCACATATATTCCCTGTTTATAGTAAAATCTGACTATTTAAAAGCTAGAAAACTAGAGGTGATAGAACAAAACTATTTATAAATTTGAATTCACCATACCGAAATTAACAAAATACACCTATCACCATTCTTGCCTCAGACTAAAAATTTTTTTGTAAACCAGTGTAATCAACAACAAAAAAAAAAAAAGAAAACTTGCCAAATTGTCGATTTTGCTGTCCCGGCTGACCACAGAATAAAACTGAAAGAATGTGAAAAGAAGGATAAGTACCTCAACCTCGATAGGGAATTGAAAAAACTGGAACATGCAGGTGATAATTATACCAATTGTAATTGGTGCGTTTGGTACTGTAACTAAAGGACTACTAAAGGGACTGGAGGACTTAGAAATTGTCGGATGAGTAGAGACCATCCAAAATACAGCATTATTGAGAACGGCCAGAATACTGAGAAGAGTCCAGGAAACTTGCTGTCATTCAAACTCCAGTGGAATACCGTCAGCTAACGCTGATGCGAAAAAACTATAATAATAATAATAATGCCATACCAGGAAAGCATAAACAAACTTCGAAAATTATAAGGACTGGTGAATATTGGAACAAACTGACATGAAATAAAAATCCTCGAAACCATGTTTTGCTGCAGAAATCTCACCCAAGAATTAACACCGTGGCACTTATTTGTCCTTTCTTAAAATGAACAAGGAAGGAGATCAAATAAGTGGACCAAGGAATAAGAACATTGATGAGTATTCACAAGGCCTTAAACAAGAGAGATGATTTGGAAAGTCTGTATGCATCATCAAAAGAAGGGAAAAAAGACTCACAAGCACGGAGGATTGCATTGATGCATCAATTTAATGAATCAATAAATACATTAAAAAAAGTAAAGTAAAATTATTTTCAGCAGCCAGTAACAGCAAAGGCAGCAATCAAACAAACAAAGAAAACCAACAAAACTTTAAAATAGAAATGTGAAGAAAAGCAACAGTAGGGATAATTCAAGTAAAAATCTGACAGGATCGCATTCGAGAAGAGCAGAACATGTGTAAAAAAAGGGAGGAACTGAATCTCTGTTAATAGCAACATAAACTAAGGCCATAAAAACCGATTACTTAAAAGCAAAAATTGATTATACGCAACAGAATCATCATCATCACTATCATCACCATGTTGCTCTATCAGCACGGATAAAAGAATAACATGCGTAATTTTTGTGGAAAGAGATGATACGGTTAATCACATAATAAGAGAATGAAGCAAAATAGCAACAAAAAAGACATGGCAAAACATGCCAGGAAAGTATGACCACAGGAAATTATGGAAGGAATTAACATTTGACGATATTGCCAAATCGTAGATGTATAAACCAGAATCTGTATTAAAGTAGAAAGTACATAAAATTTATTTGAATTTTGAGATACATTTGGATTACTTAATCCAGGGTAGAAGATTATGATCGATAATGTTAATTAACAAGAAAAGAAGAACTTACCCTCTAGTAGATTTTGCTGTTCCGGCGTACCATGGAGTAAAAATATAAAAAAAAAGCCACACAATAGACAAATACTTAATCACTTCCAAGAGCTAAAAACAGTGTGTAACATGAGGGTGGTGATGATATCAACTGTAATTAGGGAAGTTAGAACGATCCTAAAAGTCTTCGAAAAAAACTGGTGGAACGGAACATCAAATGAAGTATCGAGACGATTTGCTGAGATACTCAGAAGAGTCCAAAAGACTTGATAGGACTTGCTGACACTCAAGCTCCAGTGAAATACCACTAGCTCACATTGGGTGAAAACATGATAATAATATTAATGAATGTTATTGTTCGAGTAAAACTCAGAATTGGATAAATACCTGGAACATTCCAGATAGGTGAAACAGTTAAGTAGCGTAAAGATCTCAGCGATACCAATTGTTGCTAAGGCCCTTGGAAAGAACACAAGAAGCTGAAAAAAAAGTATTGATGAAGTGGAGATTAGAGAAATACAAGTAACTGAAACCAACCCGACCACAATATTATTAAAATCGGCTCCGTTACTTAGAAAAGTCCTGAAGACCTGAGGAGACTTGCTGTCACTCAGACTTTAGTTTAAGACTCACCACTTAAAACTGGAAAGAAAAAGTCGCGTTTAGTGAAAACCATAATAATTGTAATCATTTGCCCATGAATAAGGAAAATTACGAAATAAATTCTCACAAAATTCTCCAGACAGTGAAACTTTTTTTTTTCCTTTTTTTTTCCATTGGAAATTTTTGTTCAAGCCATATATTTGTTAACTCGACGTAAAAATCACTTTGACATGCCGACGAAGTATTTGAGCTGGGTGTTATTTACATACTCAGACACAAAATGATAAAAATTAAGAAAAAAATCAATATCCATTTTTACACTAATCACGAGATGAAACAAGTTTTCTAGTGCACGTTTTTAAGCTAAAGGTTAAAGGATAGAAAGTCGGTAATTATTTCTCATAAAGAAAAGATATTACATAGAGATGAAGGCATTTTTGAATATTTCAAACAGATTTATAATTATTCCAAGACATCTGATATAGTATCATTAAATATCATTTGATTTTAACAATATTTAAAACAGCGAAGGAAAAGCGAGTCATAAAGGAATTACAGTAATTTCTCAACCACGGTAAATGAGGACGAAATAATGTTATACACAGTTCTAAATAAATGCTGCTGATATTACCTTTCAAAACAACAGCTGTAAGGCCACTTTTCCCCCATCCCAAAAATCATCCAAGTATATCAAACAAGACATGCTTTCACTGGTGGAGCGAACAATATTCCATGGACTTCTTCACATCGACACACCAGTGATGGCCGAACAGGTCGGTACTGGGTGCAGTCTGGAGGATCTAAGAATTGGTCGGATGATGTGAAAGAGAGAGAGAGAGAGAGAGAGAGGGAGGGAGAGAGAGAGAGGGAGTCTGTGTGTGTGTGTGTGTGTGTGTGTGTGTGTGTGTGTGTGTGTGTGTGTGTGTGTGTGTGTGTAAAGAGAATCCCTGTTATCAGAACGATTCGATCATGATAATTCAACAAGTGAATTCCGTACAAAATCATCCACGAATATCGATCAACACGTTCTCTAACCACTTACATTTACGACCAATAAGGTACACCTGCCAGTATAAAAAATGAATGCTATGTTACTGAAGAGAAGAGAATTTTAAAACAGTAAAATACTATATTTAAATGAATACAGTGTTTAAAAAGAACATCTTATTATTCTTAAATTCCGACTACAAAAAGGCCAAGAGAAATATCTAATCAGCAAATTAGATGTGATCAAATATTTGTGATGTCTAGATTATAGTATAAACGTTTATATAGAATTTCATAAATGGTGAAAAAGCGACAATATAAATAATGAGAACATTTCCTATATCATCAGAATCTAAAGCAAACAGACTGACATTTATCCCAAAAAGCTGGATATTGCCGGATCTGAAGTTGGTGGTTACCCATTATTCTACTTATTTTTATCGTCAAAAAGTAAACATGTTATTTCATAAAGCAAAATTTGAAATAATCTTTAGTTCTTGTTTTCAATAATCGATCCGATTTTAAAGTCAGAATTTTTAATGAATAATGATTTTAAAGGCAGGTGTGTTTTACGTCTTGATATTCTACATATGAAAGATAGCATTCAACAAAAGTAAGTACTTGTAAAATATGTTATAGAATTTTAAACATATCGCTGCGTGTTTAATTTACTGAGATCAATATTCAATTTATGAAGCTCTTCTTGGAGATCAGACATGTTTTGTTTAATTTAAAAATGTTTGATCTGTCAGTAAATATTTTCCGTTTCAAACGAAAACTGACGTGTCTAATTATCTTCTAAGCTTTAATTAAATGGAAGACAGATAACTTCAAAAGAAAATAATCTGGTACATTTTATTAAAACTGCTCGTCTATCCTTTCCAATATTCATATATATTTATCAATGTAGGCTTTCCGTTTTTTAAAGACTTTTATACATTGAATTGGTTGGTGATGAAAAATATGATTTTCACATATCCAATACAATACATTATATATATATATATATATATATATATATATATATATATTGATATAAAATGGTAATTTTATAAATAAGGATGATTTTGCTTAATAAGTTGGATTTTTATTGTTTACAGTGGAACCTTTTTCAAATAAATCTTGCGGTTGGTGCTTTTATATCCAACACAACAATCAGTATGGCTTTCTTTACTGACTACTGCCCCTGGAACTTAGCTTTTTCTTTATCAGAGAATCAGTTCGTTTCCAATCTATGTACAGTCTTTTTAACTCTTGCCCGTTGAGGCAAATCCATGTAAACATTTGTAAACATCATTTTTTGATTTAAACATGTTTCTCTGTACCCATCAAACACTTTTCAGTAAATGCTTTTTTTTTTACTGTTGCAAGTTTTTTCACACACTATCGTCAAATATCATTTGAGTTTGACTAGATGTTTAAATTGGCAAATCTGTTAAGAAGTAACATCGTGTAATGAATGAATTACGCTCACTCTTCAACAAAGCTTTACAAGAAAGCTGTTAACATGATTTGAAATTCACAGCCATCAGAAATTTGATGAAAGACTTCTGCTCAAGTGTTGTATATTGACCTTCGACCCGGCCAAACATGCCATTCCAAAGACGCGGAAGTTGCATATTCTATTGGCTTGGGCGAGCTTGGCAGATAATAGGGGACAGGGTTAAAATCCCACGGTACAGACGCAGACTGATGCACCGGAAGAGAGTGACCTGTGAACTGCATGACAGTTATTTCCGCTTGATGACGATCAAACATGCGATTCCAAAGACGGCAGAAGTGACACATTCCGATGGGGAGATATTGAGTGGGCGATTGAACTATTATATAACTCGGTGAAGACAGGAAGTCAGTAAGTTTGGAGAACGGAGTGTTTTGGTAACAAGTTACGGTAGAGAAAGCCAGCACCTAGCCGAGTGGGCCCCCGGACCTCTTGTTGAGAAGCCCTGGAGAACGAGAAAGACACAGCGCTTATGGCCATAAGAGGGGAGGTCAATATGTTGCAGTTCTGTTTTGTCTCCAACTCCCTCTCACAGTAAAACCTTGAGGAAGCCTTTCGAACCCTTTCAATAAAGTGAGAGGTATATTTTTCTTAGAAATGTGTCGCTCGTCTTCATTGTGTTGTTATGATTATGTATTATGTGTTTGTATAGTTAATCATGGTCATGGCTATGCAATACAAGCTTGCAACATTCTAAGTGATTTGACACCATTTTGAATTACCTCGAAACAAATATATTTGCCCAAGTAAAATCGTTTTTGTCATATACATTCTAAATATGTTGAATTTACCCTCATAGAAAAAATCAGAAAAAAGATTTGTTTTTTTTTACGATCTATGCCCTTATCTAGTAAATGACCATCGCAGAGGGGTGTCTTCGTGGCATCAATGTTAAAGAGCATGACTGCGTAAACGCAGGAAGCAAGTTCGAACTCAACCCGCGCTATTACGTTCCCTTTCGAACAAATATCCTAGGGAAATGTATATACCCTTTTACCTTCCCAGCTATGGGTTAAATAATACCACTATTATTCTTCTGGAAGGCTGGCTTTAGCATTAAATACCCTATGAAGGTTGATACGCCATTAAACAAAGAAGACCACTATATATATATATATATATATATATATATTGTCATCCACAGACAGACTGTTTCGTTCTATCAGAAATCTTCAGTGCGGCTAGACACGCAGGACGCTCGAAGCTGGGATCGAAACCCATCCAACTTTACGTTAGACTAAGTCTCAGACCACTCGGCCAACAAGCGGACTACGTTGGCAAAGGGACCTTTTAAGGTATCTATCATAGCAACAGCAGTGGCGTCCGTTTGTTTACATTTAATACCCTGTCGGCTACCAGAGTGCTCAATTCTTTCGAAGAGCTTTGCATTATGCGAGCGGCGGCAGCAATCATATATATATATATATATATATACATGATTGCTGCCCTCTATGTTTCAAGTGTGACTACCTCATTTATCTCATGCCCTTTCCCACTCCCCTACTCCCCACTTAAGTTGTATATGTTCGTAGGTGATTCTACAGGCCAGCTAAGATGCGATATATTTTGCCACAGAACTGGAACAACCGATCACTTTTGTTTACAGTGACATTATTTGGGTGCAATGTAGATTTTGCACATTTTCGCAGATGGCTTTTGGGACCAACCAGAGATAGGCACAATTTTCCACATATGTCACAGTTAACGTGTTGACTTTGTGGACCCGGTGCTGGACCCTGTTCGCTTTTGACAATCTGATGTTTGTAAGCGCTGTACTGCATACGGCTATTCTCAAAGGATTCTAAGCTTTCGCGAATCAGTTTCCGGCATTTACTTCTCTCTGAAGCCTTTTTTCCCATTGGTCCACGTCCTTAAATCTCTACTTTGGCTTTAATGCTCTTCTCTTTCCTTCACACATTTCACCTTAGAATATATACATATGAGTGAAAAATGGATAAAGTAGATACTTTCAACAGGTTTAGTAATATTTCGTTCTTTAATCACTATGAATAAAGAACAAAATATTACTAAGCCCGTTGAAAGTATCTGATTCACCAACAGTAACCATTTCACAATATATATATATATATATATATATATATACGAGGATCATTAAATAAGTTTCCAGAATTTTTTCGTATGGGCACTTTTATTGATATAATTAACCGACTGCTTCTCTGCAGAGGTGTAAGACCCCACCCTCAACGTGTCTGGGATATAGCACTAAAAATTCTGATGGTGAGGCTTTAGTAATGCTGGAGCTTTAGGGAATACAGAGTATCCCTTCATTGCCATCTCCCCAGGTCCACTCCGGCCTGGAGTGGTAGCAGCTGATAAGGGTCCGATCAATGGGTTAAATAGAATTAAACCATTGTTTGAGTTTACTGTTTTTGGCATTTAAACGGCATATTCATGCTAAAATGAATTGCTTAAAATAGAACTGTTTTGACATTTAAACAGTGTACATTTGCTGAACTGAATTGCTTGAAAGAGAACTATTCTGACGACTAAAGTGTGTTCTTATGCTAAACTGATTTATCTGAAATAAAACTGTTTTGTCATTAACACTGTGCATTGCCCTTTTGACTTGGTCTGTAGAATACACACACAGCATCTCTGCAGAGGGGTGAAACCCCCTAATGAGTGTCCAGGATATGGCCCTAAACAATCTGATGGTGAGGTCCCAATGATGCTGGGGCTTTGGGGGATGCGGTGCAACCTTTCATTGCTATTTCACTCAAGTCCACTCTGGCACAGACTGATACCAACTGAAAGGGCCCTATCAATGGGTTAGATAGAACTAAACTGCGGAAGTCATTTTTTTTAATTAATTGTTTGACTAAACTGAATAGCTTAAAATAGTAATGTTTTTAACAATAAAACTGTGTAGTTACATTTAAATTGCATATTTGTGCTAAAATGAATTGTTTGAAATGGAACTGTTTTTGATATTGAAATTCTACTTACACTAGACTGAATTGTTTAATATAGAATAGTTTTGATATTTAACCGTGTAAACAAAATCTGTACTTATACTTAACTGAATTGGCTGAATTAGAACTGTTTAAATAAACTGAATAGCTTGAAATAGAAATGTTTTTGACAATTAAACTGTGTACTCATGCTAAATTGAATTGTTTGAAATCGAACTTATTATTTCTGTAAAATGGATCGAAATAGAATTATACTGTGTACTTATGCTGAACTGATTTATTTGAATTAGGACTATTTGACTAAACTGAATAACTTGAAATAGAAATAATTTAGACTATTAAACTCTGTACTAATGCTAAACAGAACTGCTTGAAATAGAACTGTTTTGATATAGAAACTGCGTATTTATGCTGAACAGATTTAAAAAAAAAATAGAACCGTTTGACTATACTGAATAGCTTGAAATAGAAATGATTTAGACAATTAAATTGTGTTGTAGTGCTAAAGTGAATTGTTTGAAATAGAACTGACTATTTGCATAAAAATGGATTTGGCATTAAATAATCTACAAAGGTTGATATGTCATAAAAACCCAACCAACCAACTAACCGAAATCAAACGGAAAACTTGACTGGATTTCGAATTCGCTAAAAAGTTGCTGCAGTCCTGCATGCTACCAATTACACAACGGGGAGTCTTGCAATCTCGTCAGAGCACTGGCCTTTTGGGAATAAGATACAAATTACACAACTTAATTTCCTTCCCGATTTTTTGCTCTTCCATTTTCTCGTCTTTTTCTTTTCTTATTAAAAGACTTCTCTTTTCGTGTTTTTTTTTTAAATTTTTACTTCCTTTCATTCTTTTCTCAATTGATTTGAAAAAAATTCATTTGACCAATCCAGTAACATTCACAACTTACCAACAGGACTGATAACAATTTCAAAAGAAAAAATTAAAATCCATCGTTCATTCCAATTCTTTCTTTCTTTCTTCTTTTCGTATTCATTTTTTAGATTACTCAATCGATTTGAAAGGATTCCTATCGACCAATGCTCTTGCTTTCTGAATTCGTCAACATGACAGATGCAAACCAGAAAAAAAATTAAAGAATATTTTCTTCCTTTCGACCTTTCTTTTTTTCTTTCTTTCTTTGGATTACTTGATTGAATTAAAAGGATTAGAGTTGACCAATGCAGTTATGTTCTCAACTTACTAGCAATACTGGTGCCAACATCTTGAATTCATCAACAAGCAAATGAACGAATCATTATGTAAATAATCTCATCTTCAAATAACACTTTCTAAATTATTTCAAGAAATAAATCACCTTGAAACTATTGTTTCTACATAACAGAAAGGCTATCGGTCCGGAAAATGGAATTCCATTAGAAAAAAAGTACGACTTTGCGCCTTTCTGCTCCCGTTTTCCCTAACTCGAAAGAAAATGCACAGATTTAAGTAAAATGTCTTAAATATTCCTTCGACATGATTTATCAAAATCCAACGTTTTTTGTCTCATTTTTCATGTAAGTGAAATCTTAAATAACCAAAATATGTGGAACAAAAACATTGGCATCTGGAGCCACTGTTAATAAACAAAGTTAACGACAGAATTTTTTGAATAGAATTTCTAACGTTACTCTATTTATAATTCTGTCTTCTTCGTCATGAATTCTCAAGTGTTATTGGGTCAAGTTTCAAGAACAAACGATTCTTATCTTTTGGGTAGCGTAGTATAGCTTTTGAGTTCAACGTCCTTAAAAAGCTTACATCATAAACAAAGGTGCTTTTCAGTCTCGTGTGCAACAAGTTTGAACGAAGAAACAGCTGCAATGGACCCAACCAACCACTCCCTAAAACTAGAGAACTTAATCATTTCTTACTTTTACCACCTAATGTTTATCAATGAAAGGGCTATCCATGTATGTCTTGTTTAAAAACCACTTATACTTCTATGACAGGACACAAACACAAAAAACAAAATTGCTGGAAATATTGCTGACGAAAGCAAAAGTAACAAGTTTTTTTTGTTATTTCAGACTCTTCAAAGTATTTTTCTATCAAACGTAATCAGTATATTTCTCTACCAATCAGATCATATACAAAATGACTACAAAACAATATGGAGAAGATTGGAATCCACATTTTTCTGTTCCCTGTCCCATTATTATATTATCCATTTCCTCAACTGCCATGATGGTTAAAAAAACAATTATGCCAGATTTAGCATTTGAACAACATATACCCTGCTGATCGTTTTCCACAATGTATGCATTTACCAACCACTCCGCATGTAAACGATGTGACACAAGGTCATTGATTTAAGTTCAAATTTAGGGTTTTCCTTCCCTCACATAAATTGCCATACCAAGATTAAAGAGCTGTGTCTTCTCTAGAGTTTCACTATCGTTAGAAAGATTCACTCGATTGACTCATACATTTTCAAAATCTATTAGCACTATGTGATATGCTAACAGCTTCGGTCAGGTTTGAGCTCACGTCGTCTTGTCTGTTTTCTTTGTCGATAATCGTTGCAACACGAGCGGCAATGCATTAACATAATTATATATACATATATATTCTTAACATCAAGTAAAACTCAACAGATGTTAAGCCATTGTTGAGCTTTATTTGATATTAATGATATAACTGCTCTGAATGATAGTTTATATATATATATATATATATATATATATATATATATATATATATATATATATATATATATATATATTAATACTATGGCTAGAGCATTGCTGGAATATATAAAAAGTCATATATTCCTTATACGAAGTGTTCCATATAAGTCTAATTTTGGACTAAAACTATGGAATATATATATATATATATATATATATATATATATATATATATATATATGAAGAACGAGTTCCTTTCGTTTCCGATGATTGTGGGACTAACGTGAAACTCTGAGAAACGGAATAACCGTGAACATGATTATGATATTGAAATTTTCAAACACACTCAAATATTTTAGTAGTAAGTTGTTTTTTATTTAACTTTTCGTAAATGCCTTATATCTCAGTTAGAGAGAGAGAGACAGAGACAGAGAGAGACAGAGACAGAGACATATATAATTGGTAAATCAGTATTAATTAAAATTCAGTTTTGTTCACTGTAACTTTCTTAGGTGTTTTAAGACATCGATCAAATCCTCTAAAAAGTAATTCACAGATTTTTCACGATCTGATCATAAAGTAAACTTGAATTCTTAAAATGATTAATGGATTAACTTTTAATGGATTAATTTCAATGGATTAATTTTTACTGGATTAATTTTTAAATCATAAAATGAAGTAAAAATGATTCCCTTAACTTACTTACCTGCCTCTCTCGGGGTCTATCTTCTCTTCGTGTTAGTGATGTTAAGTTGATCACCTGCTCTAAGGGGAATTTTTTTTATCTTTGGAGTACCTGCTGATTAGTTCATCTCTTGGTGCCTCAAAGAGCAATTTCGACAGCCATGCACAAGACTCGATTCTTCCATGACTCCAACACAGTTTCGAAATCGGATCAACTCCCGCTGTTCATATTTTTTTCCAAGGAACCAAAATATTTTTTCTGAAAAAAGGGTTATGGCATCATAAAAATATTTTTGTAAAAAATGAAACATTGGAAAATAATCAATAAGTGGGGAGGTCAGAAAAGCACAAACTTTTGATGTATCTTTCTGAACCTATTTTTAAGTATGAGGAACATACGATCAGTTTTCAGACTTTTTTCGTACGGGCATTTAAAATTGTTATAGACTCTTGAAAATTCAGTATGTTATTGCAATACATCTTATGAGATGACTGATAAATTATTTTTGATTTCAGGTTCAAATGAACAGCTACAGCAGCAATTGGAATACATCCTATTAAAGCCTGATTGTCACAGCTGGTTAATTTCATAAATGACACTTTAGAAGAACGATATACAATTAAATTCTGTTTTAAACTTGGAAAAAATGATGCCAGAGAAACATATGGAATGCTTCAGACTGCTTTTGAAGCATCTTGCATGAATCGAGCATCAGTTTTTGAGTGGCATAAGAGATTCAACAATTGCAGGGAGTCAGTGAGGGATGATGAGAGGTGTGGGAGGAGTAAGAAAGTCAATACACCAGAGTTGATTGGCCAAGCGGTTAGGGTCAGGGTTACAATGTTGAGGTTTTAAGGGAGTTCAGGAAGAGAATCCGTGGGAAGATGCCAGCTCTCTTCAAATCGGGTCAGTGGTATTTCCACCAGGACAATGCACTAGTCCACAACTCCATCTTTGTCACAAGATGGGCATCAAGACAGTTCATCACTCTCCCTATAGTTCAGACCTGCTCCCTGTGACTTTTCCTTATTCCCTAAAATCAGAGGCTGTCGTTATGAGACAATTGAAGAGAGGAAAGAGGCTGTGACGAAGGTCATTGACAAGCTCACATAAGAGGACTTCCATGGGGCCTTCTAGCAGTTGTTGGAACGATATAACAAGTGCATTGCAGCCGGAGGAGGTTACTTCGAAGGAGACTAGAGTTTCATGTGTGTACTATCAATAAAAGTGTTCGTACGAAAAAAGTCTCGAAACTTATCTTATGCGCCTCGTATATTAATCAGAGAATCAAATGAAATTATAAATCTAATGACACGAAATATAGTGTTTCTTTCTTTTATTTTCTTTTCGAACCGCTTCGATGAGAAAGAGTCGATAGAAGAGGAAGTTGAGTGGGGGGTTGCTGGCTTCGTTTCCTTCAATGTACGTTGTTTGAACGAGAGTTATTGACGATAAACTAACGTAATGCTGTCTCTCAGAGTCCTGCGTGACTAGTCACACAGAGAAGTTGTGATACAACGAAGTCTGTCAGTAGATGACAATATATACGCGCCCCTTCCTGGTGGTTGAACACTCTGGCGAAGGAATTAACGACTGCCTCCCACGTAATTCAAAGCTCTTCCAATGAAGTGAGCACTCCGGTAGCGCAAAATATTAACAAATGAAAGCTAACGCGTAATGCAGTCTAATTCCCGAGCTAATGTAGGTCACCCAATGGCTGAAGTCTAGCGTAATGTAAGGCGGCTTTCGATCCCAGCTTGAAGTGTCCTGCGTGTGTAGCCACTCTGAAGAGTTGTGATACAACGAAACAGTCTGTTTATGGATGACAATATATATATATATATATATATAGTTGTTGGTGACTGTAGTTGAGGGTGACCCCAAAACTCCCTTTTCAGTAGCTACTACACTGAGGCATAGGGGAGGTCGCCACTCCTTTCCCTGGATATATATATATATATATATATATATATATATATCATCAAATTGTGCTGATAGCTCAGATTTCCCTCACTCTCTTTCTTAATCAGTCCCTATCAACCATCATTTCCGTCAGCTCCTCCAAAACTGATCCAGTCTCTGCACATACCTGATGTAAGTCACTCTTTGCTGGTTGGCCAATACTCGTGCGTTCATTAGTTGGAGTACAGAAAATAACGTCCTTCCTTCTCCAGCTGCGCCTTGCATATCTTCTCCCTTTCAAATTCATCTTACCCCACTTTTGTTTCCACACACACACACACACACACTCACTCACTTACACACACACACACACACACACATATATATATATTGGAATGATCAGCAGTGTCAAGTATAAGCTGGTAATCTCAGAACTACCATTACATGTTTTGAAAGAAAGAAAAGAGTCAAAGGTCAGAAGTCGAAAATTTTACGAGAAATGTGTAAAGACAAGAATCTCTAGATTTCTGAATTGTGAAAGAGCCATCCGTCATCGCTCTTTGACTGATATGAAATACATTTGTTTTCTAACACGACACAACGGAATTCGCTGAACAGGAGGAAAAGGAGTGCTCAAAGACATAAATTTATGCAAACGAAAGATGTGTTGAGAGCATATTATTTTACATATATACTTCGAAAACGGCTCACATAAACTTACATATGTATATTTTATAAACGTTTAAAGAGAACGAAAAAGGATAGATAGACAGATAGATAAGCTTGCAAATTGCACATAAACAGTTTTCTGATAATGGACTTATGATAATCGAAAGTATTCCCTTTTCTATTTAGATATCACTTTGAAGTTGCCGCTACATACACACACACACACACACACACATATATATATATGTATTGCTTCCTACTTAATTTTCAGCCATACTTTTAGTTTTTTACAATCATTCACTGAATTGTTTTATCAATACCTAGGGTGAAGGAAGGTAGTGATTATCCGTATTCTATTTATCGATTTATTTACTTATCTGATGTCTTTTTTTAAAGATAATTTTAAGTTACGTTAGCATTCCTCTCCTACAGAGGTTTGCAGTTTCCAAAAGTGCACATTTTTTTGTCTTTCATATAGACTGGTACTGCCAGGTGTCTTATTTATATATTTATCATCTTTTTTTTATCATATTCAGAGCCACCACTATTACTGTCACTATCATTCTTTTAAAGAGCCATTTTATCCAATTTTCGTTTCCATTTTTTTAATCTAATGATTTCATTCTATTCTTTGACTGATATATAATATTTTATCAATGAGATATCTATTAAAAGGGATTTTTTTTTCCTTTTTTGGTTCATATTCCCTTAGTCTGGTCTAATGCTCTCTATTTTTCTATCATTTTGTGTACCAGATTCCAAGAGAATTCTTCTTCTTCTTCTTCTTCTTCTTCTTCTTCTTCTTATTATTATTATTATTATTATTATTATTATTATTATTATTTACACCTTTATAGTTTTTCACACCAGTGTTAGCTGATTTTTTTTTACTGGAGTTTGAGTGACAGCAAGTCTCTTCAAATACTTCCGAGTGCAACAATTACAAATAGTATCACCGTCACTTTCATGTTCCATAGTTTTTTCAGTTCTCTGACAATGTCTAAGTAATTGTCTCTCTTTTCATTTTCTTTGATTTTTCTCTGCTGTTTGTTGGGATGGTAAAGTCCATCATTCGGCAGATTCTCGTTTCTTTTGGTTAATTATTATTAAGTCTGGTCTTCTGGTCAGAATCACAGAGAATTGTATGCGTTTCATTCTATTGCACGGATTCTGGCTTGTGAATATAAAATTTGGTATCAGGACCAAATTTCAGTTTATTTCGCAATTCCAAGTAGATTACTTTCTCCATCCAATCTAGATTATTTGTCTAGTATTCTTTTTGCCTAATTTGTTTATTTCGTTAATAATGTGATTAATCGTTTCGTTTCTATTGCAACATGGCCAACGCTTGCTATTCTAATCTTATCAAGTTTCGCTTTAACATAGTTGGACCTTATGGCATTGTTTTGTACTGTCATCTGAAGAGATTATGTTTCTCTTTTAAAGATTCCCTGTCTGCCCGGTTGGCTTGGGATGTAGAATGCACCAACTGCATCTCTTCAGAGGGATAACCTTAATAACGAGTGTCCTAGATATGACATTGAACAATCTGATGGTGAAGCACAATTATTGTTGGAGATTTGAAGAATGTAGAGTTTCCCTTTATGGTCATTACTCACGAGTTCACTCTGGTCAGGAGCGGTAGCACCCAATATGGTCATATCAATAGGTCAAATAGAACTGTGTTACATTTAAACTGTGTGCATACTAATGACTTATGGTAAATCAAAGTTTTAGAACTGTTTGATTATTTAGCTGCTTGTAAACAAATGCCTGATGTTTAATTGAATCGTTAGAGATAAATAGCAAAACTTTGAATCATTTAACTGTGTGCAAACGAATGTGTAATGTTGGACAGAGTGTTAAATAACAAAACATCATTTTTGCATATAAGTTTAAATCTTCTATATAGAACAGATGGTTTATTTTTCGTAGTAGTTTTATATCCATATATTGTTTCTTTTAATGTTGAAGAGGGCTGTTAAAGATAGACGAAAAAGAAGAGGAGAAAGTGAGTCTCTTTAGAAGATTCTATTGTTAATGTTTAAATTATTAGTATCGAGCATGCATTTTTCA
This sequence comes from Sepioteuthis lessoniana, assembly GCA_963585895.1. Lineage (NCBI taxonomy): Eukaryota > Metazoa > Mollusca > Cephalopoda > Myopsida > Loliginidae > Sepioteuthis > Sepioteuthis lessoniana. Next base: position 122,092,466 of record OY757909.1, on the reverse strand, counting down.
TGAATCAATCAAAGGTTAATATGTCACATTTCCAAATGGTATTTTAAGAGTGTTATTATATCTAGGAATATCTTTAAACCGTTTAGAATTTTTATAATCCATTTGTTGGACACGCTATCAAAACCATTTTTGCCGTCAATCCGAGCCAAAATTAGATTTTTCTGTTCGAATCGATAATTCTGCATGAATATCTTTTTTTTTTTTTTTTATAAAAAGCTGATCTTTAAATCCAGATGACTCTTCTTTGCATCTCTTGTCTTTTAAAGGACCGATGTCTTTACATGCTATAATTTTAGCTATTCTGCTCTTTAGAACAGATATTATCATTTCATTTGTTGTGGGAAATCATGTAATTCGTCAATTTTTTTTCTTTGAATTTCTTATGGCTTTTGGTTTTTAGTTGTAGGTATGTAACGCCTTTTGTTAGTCAATCAGGATTTTTTCAAGTCCTCAAATGATTTCTGAAATAAGTTTCATTATTAGCTGATGCGTGGAAGCTAGGCGGTAGAACCAAAAGTTTATTTTCCCTATTTCAGGTTACTTCCATTTATGTGTACGTTTAAGCGTGTTTATAATCTCTCCTGTGGTAATACATTTTATGTTTTTTTTTATTTTCATAAATGTCTTCTTTATTTTCCTTCCACCTTTCTTCTATGTTATGATTTTTTCATGGCTCCATATTTCAATTCTTCCATCATGTGTTTTCTTTTGCATTTATTGTCTCTTTTCCAATGTCTAGATCGAATCTTTTTGAATTGTCTCGAAATATTTTGTGGCGTCTGAAGAATTTTATTTTTTTATTATCTCCTGATAATCTTGGTCTTTCTCTGGATTTTTTGTTTCAGATTTTAACTGATTATCGCGGTCTTATCAATTGGCGTTATTTCATATCTAAAAAAAAAAAATGCTTTTCTACTCTGCGCATTGAAACCCTTACTCATTTCATTAAGTATGAGTAATTATCTTCTTTATTCCTCTATTTCTTTTTGCATCCTTAACTTTAACTTGCGTTGGTTAAAGTGATTTTGCTTTTGAGCTATGGTTACTGGACTTTTTACTGTAATGGCCGCTTATATTATTTCATTTAAGAACGTAAGATTTGTAAAATATATTTTATGGTATAATTTGTCACCTTCATTTGCATTTAGTTATTTTTGTCATTTTCAATTTAATTTTAGATTTTTTTTTGGGGAGTATCTTCTAATTTATTATCTTCATTTTCTATTGGTGGAATTTTCATACAATTATTCTTGATTGCTTTAATGTATTACCTGTTACATTATTCGCTGCTTTCATTTCAAGTGCTATAGTTTTATTTCATTTGATATAAGCTTTTACCTGTTCTTTGATATAAACTTTTTCAGGATGTGTTAAGTTGTTGCTTTTTAATATATGTATTTTTTTATATTGCCCCTTTTTATTGGGATATAAGTGTTAATCTGTACATTTAATTTTCTTTTACCTTATGTTTTAAATTTCTTAAGATAGTTTTTCCTTGGGGTTTCTTACTTGCATGAAAGAACGCATATTTCTTTATAATCGAATTTTGTTATGGCTTGTTATGAATTATTCCGGAAAACCATGTAAATACTCGTGTTCACTTTTTATCAAGGCTGTTGCTTACACGATGCACTTGGACACGCCTTCTTCTAGCATGTCACCTACGCAATTTACGTGGCACTTCCACGATGGAACACCGGGTCCCTTTTTACTTTAGGAAACTGGTTTATTTTATGTTTACTTTTCATTTCAGTGTCTAGCATCTTTCTAGCATGCCAACATCACAATTGACGCGGCATATCAAAATGAGCCTTTAAATTGATATCCTACATCTCTCTGTTTCCTCTGCTGTCTTCTGATATATATATATATATATATATATATATATATATATATATATATATATATATATATATATATATATATGAATCGTTCAAAAAGTTGTAAGCCTGACATAGAAGCAAAAGTCGTAGCTGGACATTTTGGTTATGGGTCACATTAGTACACTTAGAAAAATTGGAAATCTAATTCAGATTTCTGTCTTACTTTTGTGCAGGGGAGACCCATACAAAGCTGAAATGTGAGCGATAAATCTATTATCCGGTTGAAGTTTAGAACCTTGCGAATATCATATATATATATATATATATATATATAAAGATTTTGCAAATAAAAGTTTTACAAATTCAAAGATATACCCATAAATTAAAGTGAGCGATAATGCTCATTATATTGTCATTTATATTATTAATATTCATTGTTGTATAAGCCAAAGATGGAAGAAATGCAACTTAATATTTGACAATGCTACAAGCACTAAGCTATTCCATATCCAAAAAAACATCAAATTGTATGTATTGACTTAAACATGTGTCCTTTCTTTAATTTTTGGAATTAAAGTTGTGTTTCGTTTTGTTTCTTAAATTTCCTGGTCCGTACGTTTTTACTGTTTAGAAGAAAGGATGCGAATGCTATCAATTTAGCACACTATTATACAAGGTAGTAGCTAAGATAGAGAGACAAACGGCTGTAACCTATATGTTTAATATAGATTAACAAGAAAGAAGAAAAAAAAGAAAAAAATATTTGTAGTCAGGTGACCAAATTTCACAACAAATAACAATAAGGAGGGGTCCACCGTGCGAAACAGAAGCGAAAACTGAGAAGGAGAGGATAGGCTAAAAACAAAAGAAAAAAAGAAAGAAAGAAACGCCATGCTATACCGTGTCCAAGAAAACCAACAAATTGTATGTAATTACTTCAATATTTGTCATTGCTTTGACTGTTTGGAAAAAAAGTCCTGTTTTATTTTATTACTTGCATTTTCTGGTCTCTAAGTTGTGGATCTTTTGATGTATAAAGGCAGATACTATTAATTTAGTATCAAAAATTTTCCATTTATGCCAATAATTATTTTGAAATGATATAAAAAATTAAGTGCTGTAACTCTCAGCAACTAATTTCTCTTAGACTGAAAAGAATAGGAAGAAAAAATAGAGAATAGCTGGCCTTTAACTACCTTCAAACTTAACACCCCCTCCCCCCCCAAAAAAAAGTAGAGAACAATATTTCACTGAATACATATCACTAGAAACTATGGGAAGCATCATATTAGATGTGAAGTAATATAGATTTATCCAATGTTCAGTCAACGTCAAGCCTCATCTGATGCTGGGCGGAATAACTTTATAGTTCGACAGCCCGAGTCAAATTGATCAGTTTGAAAACTGCTGCTACACATCGATAAGTATGACGTCTATTGATGAGGTGGAAAAGCCAAACTATATTTTTTACCCGCTTCTGAGTTCGCTTACTTAAAATGTACTTGGTCACATCTGTGACAGGTGTGCAGATTTTAAACAAAACCTTAATCTTGTATAGCCATGATATATTACACATGATAAAAATTATGAATCGAAATATAACGTGGAACAAGACAACATGTTTGAGTGTCATGATCGGCATGTGCTTCCAAAATAGCAAATATGGAGGATTCGGTCAGAACCCAGCGTATTTTGGTTGTTCTTTTTTCAGGTACACACACGACCAACTAATCAGCTTCACGTACCAGAAATAACAACACAGCGAATGAACTAGGGAAGACAACCAAATTGCACTTCCCAGTTATTTTAGGAGCACTCTCACACAAAGAGGGCATAGGAAACGAATGATAGGAATCTGGAAAGATTGTGCGAGATTTCAGACAACAATCAAAAGACTCGCTGATCAAGTTAGGATAATCATAAGGAAATGCTGCTTTTCTAATCTTGAAATAAATTCACCAGCAAATACATAGGGAATATAGACCACAAGACGCTAATACGATAATACACACACCAAACGCTAAAAAACAAGAGCACTCTGAACGAACTGAACCGCAAAATAATAATAATCGAAATACAAAACACTCAAACCACGCAGAGCAAACACAAACAGAAAAAAGAAAAAATAATACAGAGATTATGAAGAGAATTATGTCTGAAAAGAAAATGTCATTGCCATCGCTAAGAAACCAAGACAAGAAAACAGTTAAGGCAGAAACTGAAAATATATACTAATCTATACAGGAACGAAATTAGTCTGTGATAAGATCGGTGTACCCCTAAAAATACATAAATAAAACGCAAACCTGGACGGGAAATTAGACTGGGAACATGAATAATAAATATGTGACAACAAGCAAAAATATTAAGTCAGAGAAAAAGGCTGGAATATGTTTGGACGAAAAGAGAAAAGCAACATATGTAAAACATACAAATCAAAGAAATAAATCAGAAGGTACATGCGAAAGAAAGTAGAATACACCCTACTAAAGCCTGATTGTCACAGCTGGTGAATTTTGAAAATGCAATCTGGACGTGAGGACACTTTAGAAGAACGATATGCAATAAAATTCTGTTTTAAACTTGGAAAAGATGCCACAGAAACGTATGGAATGCGTCAGACTGCTTTTCAACCATCTTGCATGAATCAAGAATCAGTTTTTGAGTTGCATAAGAGATTCAAGGAAGGCAGGGAGTCTGTGAGGGATGATGAGAGGTTTGGGAGGAGTAAGGATGTCAGCACACCAGATTTGATTGGCCAAAGGGTTAGGGTTAGGGTTACTCTGTTGAGGTTTTAAGGGAGTTCAGGAAGAGATTCCGTCGAAAGAGGCCAGAACTCTTCAAATCGGGTCAGTGGCATTTCCAGCAGGACAATGTACCAGTCCACAACTCCATCCTTGTCACAGACTATTTGACCGAGATGGGCATCAAGACAGTTCCTCAGCCACCCTATTGTCCAGAACTTGCTCCCTGTGACTTTTCCTTATTCCCTAAAATCAGAGGCTGTCGTTATGAGACAATTGAGGAGATGAAAGTGGCTGTGACAAAGGTCATTGGCACGCTGACACAAGATGATTTCCATGGGGCCTTCCAGAAGTTGTTGGAACGGTACAACAAGTGCATTGCATCCGGAGGAGATTACTTCTAAGAGGAATAGAGTTTCATGTGTGTTCTATCAATAAAAGTGCCTATACAAAAAAAGTCTGGAAACTTCTTTAATGAAATTGTGCATAAGAAAGAAAGAAGATTTAAAGATATTGTGAGTGGATTGAGCAATACAAACAGAACAGGACATTCCAAAATAACGAAAGAAAATTCTGTCTACTAGGAAAATGTGCGAAGACAAAAAAACAAATTACAAAGAAACAATTAATAGAAAAGCCGAAAGGATAAATAACATAGAAAATGCGCTACAAGGAGAGGAAGAAGGTGCTAATGCAAAAATAGACTTCGATTCTCTCACAGCAGCACTTAAAAAAGTACCAAACTGAAAAAGTCAGGCCATGATGTCATGCATAGATACCGTTTTTTTTTCTTTTAAAATTACGACGGACTAGCTATCGAAATAAATAGTAGCTTAGAAGAAAAAGATATACCGAAATGGATGAACCGAGAAAAGACCACCCTGATCTAAAAAGACTTCCAAAATGGAACCGACTCCAACTCCTACAGACACATGAGATGCCAACCGATGGTGTGGAAATTACGAACGGCATAAATCAGAGAGAAGATTTACTATCCGTTAATAATCCACGGACTGTTACTCGAAGAACAGAAAGAATGCTAAAAGGGAACAAGAGGAACAGGAGATCAACTATACCTTGTTCAACACAACCTTAACAAGAACAAAAGGAAACTAAAAATATATATCTATGGCGTGGATTACTTTCATAAAGACATACGATAGGAATAACAGAGTGTCTCAAAATGTACAAGATATCCATTAAAGTCTAAATGTTTATCGAGAAAACCATGAAAAACTGAGGAGTTGAACAAGCAGCTGGAAAAAAAAAAGCTTAACTGAGGTGAAAATCCCGAGAGGAATCTTCCAAGGAGTTGCGCTATCAACATTAATATGGGTGATAGTGATGGCACCACTGAATCTCATACTTCGGATATGCATTGGTGGATGCAAACTTCATAAATCACAAGAAAAATCAACCACCAAAATTTAATGAACGGCGTCGAATTGTTTGTCAGAAATGAAAAAGAATTGGAAATCCGCATACAATTAAGGAAGATATGCCGTGATGATTTAGGAATGAAAATTGTCATAGAAAAATGTATTATGTAAATAATGAAAAGCAGAAAATAGCAAATGACGGATCGAATAGGACTACAAAACCAAGAAAAATTAAAACGTTTAAAAAAGGAACTTGAAAAAACTTGGGAAGCGGACACCATCAAAAACTTGGGAAGTGGACACCATCAAACAAGCGGAGATGAAAGAAAAAATTAAAAATGAATACCCAGAAGAACGAGAAAACTAGTCGAAACCAAACTATTAACTAGGAATCCCATCAAAAGGATAAACACCTGGGCTATCTTCCTCATAAGATACTCGAAACCATTCTTAAAGTAAACGAGATACGAACTTCAACAGATGAACCTGAGAAGAAAAAAACTCTTGACGATTTACAAAACTTTACATTCCGGATATGACGTTGACAGACTGTATGTGACAAAAAAAGAAGGAGCAAGAGGATTTATCCAGCATTGAATAGGGCGTCGATGCATAGATACAACGACTAGAAGACTACATGAAAAAGAGCAAGGGAAGACTGATTACAGCGATGTGAAACAACACAAAGAAGGACAAATAGATCAACAGAACAAAAAAATGAAAACAAAAATAGGAAGAAAAACTAATCTATGAACATCTGACGAGCGAAATCTCAGACGAGAAGATTTCGACATAGCTCAGGAAAAGAAACCTTAAGAGAGAAACTGAATCTCTTCAAATAGCAGCACAAAGCAACGCCATAAGGACAATTAATATCAAAGCAAAAATAGACAATGCATAACAAAATAGTAAATGTTGGTTATGTTGTGATTCAGAAGAAATAATCAATCATATAATAAGCGAATGCAGTTAACTAGCGTAAAGAGAGAGTAAGACGAGCCGCGACTGAGTACGGAAGGTAATCCACAATGAGTAGTTCTAAAAATTTGAATTTGACCATGCGAACAAGTGGTATATGCACAACCCGATTCTCTCCGATTTTGCGATACGAACAAATCACCTAAACTTGGCCAGACGACCAGACCTTGTGATAGTCAACAAAAACAGAGAAATATGTGGACACTGTCATCCAATCTACAGTATCCATCTTAATTTGTGCGATCGGAAAAATTCCCCAAAGGCTTTGTAAAGGAACTGGAAGAATTTGAAATAGGAGGATCAGTGGGGGTCATCAAAACTATATCATTATTAGATTCTGGACACTTCAGCTGACTAGCAGTCATTCAAACCCCAGCGAAAGACCATCGGCTAACTTTGCTGTGAAAAACTCACAGGGAGTAAGGAAATTTTAAGAGAGAAACGGAATCCCTCCTAATAGCAGCACAAGACAACGCCATAAGAACCAATCATATCAAAGCAAGGATAGATAAGACGCAACAAAACAGTAAATGTTGGCTATGCGGTGACAGAGACGAAACTATCAATCACATAATAAGCGAATGCAGCAAATTAGCACAGAAGGAGTACAGGGCGAGACACGTCTGGGTCGGTAAGGTGGTCCACTGGGATATGTGCATGAAATTTTAATTCGACCATACAAACGAATGGCATATGCACAACCCAGCGCCTGTCCTAGAAAATGACTCGCATAAACTCCTATGGGACTTTAATATAGAAACGGATCACCTAATCCCGGCCAGAAGACCAGAAGAAGACCAGACCTCTCAAAAAACAGAGAATCTGCAAATTTGTCGACTTTGCTGTCCCGGCGGACCACAGAATAAATCTGAAGGAAAGTGAAAAAAAAGATAAGTACCTCGACCTTGCTAGAGAATTGAAAAAGCTGTGGAACATGAAAGAAACGATTGTGCCAATTGTGATTGGTGCGTTAGGCACAATAACTAAAGGATTATTAAAAGGCCTGGAAAACTTCGAAGTTGGCGGAAGGGTAGAGATTATCCAAACGACAGCATTGCTAAGAACGGCCAGAATCCTGAGACGAGTCCTGGAGACTTGAGGAGACTTGCTGTCACTCAAACTCCAGTGAGAAACCATCAGCTAACACTGATGTGAAAAACTCTAAAGGAGTAAATAATAATAATAATAAATTTATTAATAAAAAAATTTATTTCTGGTTGTAGGCATAGCATGCAAAAAGTTTCAGCTTAAGTAAGTGTGCCTGGTAGAATTGTTATAGCATCTCTCTGCAACAAAAACCGCAATAAATGACCAAAACCTTTCTGTATTCAACAATTCTCTTCTCGCTGTCCCTTTAAACTGAACTCTGCTTTTTCTCAAACCAATTCTTGTCCAAAGCAAAAAGAACGCCGAGTGACCAACGTTCGTTGTTTTTATTTCCTTTTTTGCCTGCCCTCATTTGCATGCGTATCTTCACTGTCTGTGGTTTTACCTGACTGCCGGCGTGAAGATACGAGACCATTTGCAATAAATGCTCACCGGAGGCAGCCATTTTTTTTTACAGTCGAGAAAATAAGTCTTGCACCGGAAGCATATGCATTGACGTTTGCGCTGAGGTGAATGGCTATTTTCATCCCAATTTTCACTACGGTAAGTAAAGAAACAAGGTTTAAACTTAGTTTTAAAAATGGTGACCTTTGAACATTTATTAAGGTACAGCTTATTAAGTTTAAAATCGGTGTGTTTTAATAATATTTTTTCTGTAACTTGCCAGAGTGTCTTCTTTTTTTGTAAGTCACATATGTGACATATGCAAAGACAATAATCAATTCCTGTATCGGGTACAGCCACAATATGCTACATGTGAAAAATAACAAACCCAAATTTAAATCAACAGGGATCAAGAAAACTGACCTGAGTGATATAATCTACAGGTGTTCCCACGATAACCAACATAGGGGACCGGATTGAATCTTGTGAAAGTTAGCCATTCTAATTACCGGTACACAAACAATGGCCAAAGTAACTACTCAACTTAGAGACACTAATGAAAAAAATGAACGAGAGAAGCCAACAAAAATGTAATTCATTGTTATTTTAGGAGCAATCCAATAGAAAGAGAAAATAGAAAATAAATAAGAAGAATTTGGGTAGAATCCGCCATACTGAATACAAGCCAAAAACTTTCTGAACAAGCCTGAATGATATCAAAGAAAGATTGGTTTTCTAACATTGGGAAACTCTATATATGTGGAAAAGTAAATTGTGAAGAATAGGAACAAGATCCTCCAAACAAGAATCAAAACACTAAATATAAAAAAAGCAAGAACACACTAACAGAACTGAAACGCCAAATACTGAATATCAAAATATTGCATGCCCCAGCATCACAAAACATATGTTAGCACAAAAAAACAAAATTAATGAATAGCCAATTAAAAAATCATGACTGAAAGGAAGACTATATTAGCATCCCTCAGGAGACAAGACTGGGATATAACTGCAGAAAATGTAATCAAATTATAAGCAAATATCACAATAAGCAACGTTAATAAAGTGAACGAGCTGATTTATTCAAGACAAAAATGAGTTTGAGATGGAATCGATGTTGCTTTAAAGAAAGAAAACAGTAATATAATCCCTGATTTGGAAATTAGGTTTGAAGGACAAGTAAACAAAATGCGACAACAAGCAAAGAAGGAAAAAATATACCGGGATATGTTGGTATGAAAAGACCGAAATAAAATAGTTTAAAGAAGAAGGGAGACCGAGCCGTCAATCAAGAGATGTACCTGCGTAAATAAGCAGAAGAACAGCGAAACAGGTGCGTTCGATCGAAGATATCGCCATATCACCTTGACCTGTGGACGTGGTTGAATTCGGTGCAGATGCGTACGCCCACAGGAAGCAGGTGGATTTCAGACAATTATATAACCAGTTGCCACAGACGGCTTGAGTGAGTCAGTTCGAGTTCCAGTTGCAGTTGGAGTCAGTTGGGGACAAGATGTCAGTTTGAGAATCAGCTTGCAGACTGAGGGCTTGCGGCCCTCAGTGACCCACGGTTGAGCAGCCCAGCCAGGATACGAAAGAAGTGCAGCTATTGTCAGAAGAAATCTGGGTCAATATGAAGCAGTCTGTCCCCGTTTCCAACTCATCTCTCACACTCAACCTACATCAAACCTTTCGAATAAAGTTTGAGACGTATATTTTTATAAAGAAGTGTGTTCGTTCGTTCATTGAGGTCGTCATTATTGTTGACTATGTTTCTGCATGTATTATGTATATGTGTGTGGCTATATAACAAAACCAACAACTGGATACAAAGAAATCAAAACATTTTTGGTGAAAAATACAGGAACAGAGAAAACATAACTGAAAGGCCGAATGGATAAATAATATGAAGAAGGAAATATAAGAACTCGAAGAAAGTGGACATAGACCAGGAATCTCTCAGCGCAATACTCAAGAAATTACTGAATAGGAAATCGGCAGGCCAAGTTGGCATAGATGGATTTTGGCTTAAAATTTCATGTTTATCCATGGCTGACTGGCTCTTGAACTGAATAGATAACAAAAAGAAATAAGAAGACATGAATGGATGACTCAGAGGAAAAACTAACCTGATCTAGAATGACCCATGAACATGAATCTTCCCCAGAAACTGTTGATTGATCACTGTGGCGAGGACAATTCTAAAGGCACTGATAAGGGAGGACATCTGTTACTCGCTTGAATGTCATGAACTATTTCCAGAAGAACAGAAGTGTGCCACAGTGAAAAGGTAACTTGAAGTACATAGCTCAATACATCCTCAAGTAGAACAAAGCTTGGCAGAAAAAGGTACAAATGGTATAGAATAACCAAAATAGGTCTATGTTATAATCCCATGAACCTTCATAATCAATTTTAAGTAAATGTAAAAAGTATTCAATATTGTCTAACAATTCATCCAAGAAGCCATGAAAAAATAAAAAGTGGAATTAACAGCAGGTGGAAAAGTTTTAGTTGAGGAGAAAATCAAGAAAGTATCATCCATTGAGATATGTTTTCGCCATTTCAATTTGTAATAGCAAACACTGTATTAGATACTTACAAAGTACATTGGGGTCTGAACATTTTCAAAATCACAATAAAAGATTAATCAGCTTAAGTACATGGACGGCATCAAACTCTTTGTAGAAAATGAAAAAAATGAACTGAAGCCTCTAATACAAATTATAGGAATATAAAGCCCGAATATAAAAACAAAATTTGACATAGAAAAATATATAAGGTAAAAGAGAAAAAAGACAAATATTGGAAATTAAAGAATTACCAAATAAGAAAAGAATCAGAACGCTCAGAGAAAAGACAATTTCAAGATCTTAGGAGCATTGGAAGACGATTCCATCGAACAAGCAAAAGTGAAAGCAAAATAAGAAATGAGTGTCTCAGACGAATATGAAACCTTTTGAAACCAAGCTCTGCACCAGAAATGTCATCAAAGAGATGAACACTTGTGCAATTCTCGTTGTAAGATACTCGAGACAATTCTTAAAATGGACAAAAAAAGGAACTCAAATTGATCAGAGGACAAGAAAGTTGATAGCGATTTACAAGGCCTGACATTCAGGTTGGTGACAAAGGCAGACTATATGTATCAAAAACAGAAGAAAGAAGAGGACTTGTCAACATTGAAGAAAATGTGGATAAATCCGTTCAAAGACTTGAAGACTGTATTAAAAAGAGCAAAGAAAAACAAATAACTGCGGCCAGTAACAGCACTGAAATCACAAGGACAAACAGGAAAACAAAAACAAGGAAATAAAATTGGGGAAAAAAACAACTGTACAGCCAATTTTAGCGACAAACATGCAAAATCTTACACGAGAAGACATGGGGAAACTTTATGAGAGAAATGGAATTTCTTTTAATATCAGTACAAGTTAATACCATATTAAAGCCATATTCGATAATCCACAAAGGAAGCACAAATGCAGTTCATGAGGTGACGAAGATGAAACCATTAATAAACGAATGTAACAAACTTGCACAAAAGGTTACAAAATTTTAAAAGCCTGGGTGGAGAAGGTGATCCACAGTCACTTGTGCTAAAAAATGAAATATGACCATACTACTAAATGGTATGTGCACAAACAAGAGACCATCCTATAAAATGAGATGCATTGAATTCTCTGGGATTTAGAGATACAACCAGATCCTCTAATCTAGGCCAGAACATCTGAACTTACGATAGTTAACCAAAAATGAACTAGAGTTTTTTTCTCTCCTGACGGACTACAGAGAGAAAATCAAAGAAAGTGGATAGAGAGACATGAACTTGCACAACGCCAGACAACTAAGAATTTTGTGGAACTTAAGGGTGGCAATAATACCAGTTTTAATTGGTGTTCTTTGAACACTCCTCAAAGAATGGGAAATTGTTGGAAATCGTAGGCTGAATCGAGATCATCCAGATTACAACAAAGTTGAGATTGGACAGAATACATAGAAGAATCCTAGAGACTAGAGGAAACTTCCTGTCACACAGGCTCCTGCAAAAGAACATCAGCTAAATCTGATTTTAAAAACTCGGAATAATAATAATAATAATAAATGACAAAAACTAGGAAACAAAAATGGGAAGGAAAACAACTCCATGGGCATTTTAAACGACTAATAAACAAACATCTCACACGACAAAACCTGGACATGGCTAAGAAAAGGAAACTTTAAGACAGAAACAGAATCTCTCCTAATGGCAGCTCAAAACAGTGCCATAAGAACCAATCATATCAAAGCGAGGATAGATAAGGCACAACAAAATAGCAAATGTAGACTATGCGGTGATAGAGATGAAACCATCAATCACATAATAAGAGAATGCAGCAAATTGGCACAGAAGGAGTACAAGGCTAGACACGACTGGGTGGGCAAGGTGATCCACTGAGAAATGTGCAAGAAATTTAAATTTGACCATGCCAATAAATGGTATATGCACAACCCAGCACCTGTACTAGAAAATGACACACACAAACTCCTATGGGACTTTAATATACAAACGGATCATCTAATCTCGGCCAGAAAACTAGCCCTTATAATAATCAACAGAAAAAAGAAAATCTGCTAAATTGTAGACTTTGCTGTCCTCGCTGAGCTCATATTAAAACTGAAAGAATGTGAAAAGAGAGATAAGTACTTCGACCTTGCTAGAGAATTGAAAAAACTTTGGAATATGAAGGTAACAATTATACCAATTCTGATTGGTGCTTTTGGCATGGTAACTAAATGATTATTAAAGGGCCTGGGGGATTTCGAATTTGGCGGCCGAGTGGAGACCATCCAAACAACAGCATTTTTGAAAACGGCCAGAGCACTGAGAAGAGTCCTGAAGACTTGAGGAGACTTGCTGTCACTTAATCTCCAGTGAAAGACCATCAACTCACGCTGATGTGAAAAACTCTAATTAGTAATAATAATAATAATTCATTAAATCATAACCCAATATGTTTAAATCATTCAAAATGTGGTCGCTCCGAATCCCTATTCCAAAATAAATTTAAAACACTTCTTTAGGTCAAGAGAGATCACATGCCATGTTTAATGAAGATTGGCTCATAAGTGCATGTGACCATCGGTAACAAGCAAGCAAGTAAAGAAATGAATAGAATTATATATTAGATTTTCAACACTGAATTCAGAGAATTGATAAGAGAGGAAATTGTTTTAAAAATAAAAAAATATTGCGAGGAACATGATCTTGAATTATTATAATTATGAAATGAAGCTTTGATCCTACACAGGCGCAAAGACATAATATTTAGATCCTAAGACGAACTACCGATCCCTACATAAATGATTCGACCATTTTATCGGAACAAAAGAGAGACAACATCAATCCTATTTGCCCGATAACTACAAATGAGCCAAAGTCATTTCTCTTCTTCACTGAGTATTAACAACAATGATAACGATAATAATATGCCAAAAGTTATAATGTTGGTGGTAATGATGGCATTCGATAGAAGTTCGTTCCCGTATTCGATCCCACGTTCAGAATATGTCTCATCTGGCGTTGGTGCAGACCATTGATTCTCGTTCAAGTTCTGGATCTAATTTTAGTTTTGTTCCAGACTGGAAATCATTGGCGGCTTGTTGAAGTCACCAGTCGGTCGTAATGGGCAAACAGGGAAAAATAAGGCGGGAAATAAGCAAGAGAGAGGAAATGGGTGGAATATTCTCTTTGCCGGACGCACGCAACCAGGTGCGAAGCGAGAAAAACAGTGTGGCATTAAACAAGACAAATTGAATTCACATTACTTCCATCTTGTCTCCATCACCGCCGCCTACCATTTTGCGGGCTAAGTGACCTGGGCGAAAAATGGCAGAGTGATTATGGTCCTCATTTTATTGATGGTGAAAGAGAGGCATATGGCACACAGTGATCTCATGAAATTTTGCCTTGGGGGTAAGATTTGGCTATTTTCCAGTCCGCGGGCATTTCTATGTGTGACTCGTGGGAGTCGCAATATTTAACGCTGTTATATATATATATATATATATATATATGTATGTATATTTATGAATATGTAAGAGTGTGTATATAAGGGTGTGTGTTTGTAGGAGTTGTATGTGTTTATACATGGAATATATCTATACATAAAATATCTGCTTAACTGTATGCATCCGGCAGAATACATGTAATATCCAAGATAAATTCTTTCTTTCAATAGCTCATTCTATCTCTGGGTTATTCTCTTTCTTTTTTTCAGGCGTAACTACCGTTATATGTATATATATATATATATATATATATATATATATATATATATATATATATATATATATATAGTGGGGAGTTTGATAGCATGATAGAAAATCTATGACTTTTTCTGTTTCGATTTGTATTATCTTTTCTAAACCAGTGGAATTCGAAGGAGTCAGTTGATGTAATATTCGAGCATATGGAGATTGCAAGCAGCATTCCTCAGATTTTTTTGTAATATATCCATCCCCCCTATATATATATATATATATATATATATATATATATATATATATATATATATATATATATATATATATATATTTCCTTTCTTTATGAAAGAGGCGTTCCTTATTAATTCTACTCCAAACATTCCATGATATTCCATAGAAGAGAATGAGAGCTTTTGATCATTGCAATTTTATTTGTGACTGGAACAAGTTAGACTTTCCTGATTGAGCTTAAATCAAAAACTACCAGTTTATCTGATTTTCTTGTCAAGATGAGGATTTTCACAACACATGTGTATATATGAAAATTAACAAAAATCACACTGACACGGGAAAAATAACTGTTCGTGGAATCCAAAACCACTCTAACACACACACATACACACACACACACACACAACGATATAAACATATCAAATATCAATGAAGGGTAAAGCAGACTAAGATAAACAAACTCTAAGAAAAAGAGAGGATGACCTCTATATAAACCACTAAACAACTGAAAATCATTCGAACTGTAAAGCCGAGTGAGTTTAAGTCGCATTGAGTACCCGATTAAGAAATGCCTTGTGCCATATATATCATCTGGCGAAAGCAACAAGCTGGAAACATACACGTATGTAGAACAAAATAAAAAAATAAATACATTCTAAAAAATACAAATCTCTTCGTTGATCTACACACACACACACACACACACACACACACACATACATATTTATATATTAGATCACTAAAAAGACCCAAAGTTCTATTGATGATTGGAAAAGAAAAGCATAAAAAGCAAAAAAAAAAAAATAAATAAATAAATAAATAAAAAAAAATAATTGACAATCTAGCAGAACGGTTTCGTCTTAACTCAGCTGAACTAAAGCGAGGAAAATTTTAAAAAAGGGAAAATATGAAAATATTTATGATAGGAACATTCTTTTTTTCATTGGAGACTATATCGAAATTACCTCTGTTTACACACAGACTTTCTGTCGGACAAAGTATAAAAGGTTTCCAATACTTTCAGATGAAATGAAGAGTGTGACTTGTTCGGAATAGAAAAAAAGTCTACATTAAAATTCACAGCACAGTAACGATAATTTATAAGGTGTTCTGCAATTGAAGACCCGTATGTATTGCTAGATTATCAGTCAGGCCACCAATAAATATGTGTATTTTTGTAGGAATATGTCTAATTTCATCAATTAGCCTCTGGTTAGTTCTTCCTATGTAGCAAGTACCGCAACTACACCTAAACAAGTAAATAATAGAATTATTATGATGAGGGGGGGGGGAGAACATCTTTACGGATAGATGTCAGAATGGGTTTCGTGTAAAAGACCAACCATATATTGGCAGAAAAATAGCACCTCTATACTGTTTGACTGGGAGGAATTAGTGGGATATTTTTTTAAATGTACACGATATTCTCCTCGTTTTAGTTGTATTGTGCGAGGATAAAACCGGTCAGGTAGTTTGTCGCGTTTTTTTTTTTGCTTTTTAGGTTATTATTCTCATCAAGAATAGAAGGTTGGGTCTTTTTGTTTTGATTAAATTTTCTACCCTAATATATATATATATATATATATATATATATATATATATATATATATATATATATATATATATATATATATATAGTGCAATTAAATGGCGACTCAAACTCGGTTAAGCCGTCATAATAAATTTATTTCGGCGGAGAATATATATATATATATATATATATATATATATATATATATATATATATATATTACCAGATTAAATATAGTGGTTAACTTCATGGTTAGAGGCGATAATTGCACGGATATATTTGAATTTCTATATATATATATATATATATATATATATATATATATATATATATATATTTACAGATTCCTAGATTAAATACAGTGCTCAATTTAATGGTTAGAGGCGAAAATATCATGGATATATTTGAATTTCTACAGATATATATATATATATATATATATATATATATATATATATAGGGAGAGAGAGAGAGAGAGAGAGAGAGAGAGAAAGAGAGAGAGTGCGTTAGAGAGAGAGAGAGAGAGAGAGAGAGATTGCCAGATTAACTATAGTGGTAATTTAATGGTTAGAGACGAAAATATCAAGGATATATATGAATTTCTATAGAGAGCTGTTATTTCGATAGCAATGGATATTGTCATTGAACGATGAAAATATAAGCACAGATAAAATATTCTGCCAAATTATTCATACTTATTCTTAACGTTCGAAGTATTTGAACAGAGTTAACACATATTAACTCTAATTAGTCACGCAGCTAAGTGACCCACTGTAAAACGATTTAATATATATAGTCACTTTTTAAAGCTATCTAGTACTTTGAAATCGCGTATATATACATACAAACACACACTCACACCCCCAACCAAACGGGGGACATCTCCACTCTAGGAGGAACCCCTCTTAAACTAGTAGACAGATTCACGTACCTAGGAAGCAGCGTCGAATCAACCGAAAAGGACATCGAAACGAGGTTAACGAAAGCATGGACAGCTATCAATAGGCTATCGACTATATGGAAATCAGACCTAACCGATAAAATGAAACGCAGTTTCTTCCAGGCAGCGGTCACATCGATACTGCTATATGGATGCACTACATGGACGCTAACAAAACGGCTGGAGAAGAAGCTAGATGGCAATTACACAAGAATGCTGCGTGCAATCCTCAACAAGTCCTGGCAGCGGCACCCCACGAGACACCAACTGTACGGCCACCTGCCCCCTATCACGAAATCTATTCAAGTTAGGCGAGCCAGACATGCTGGACATTGCTGGAGAAGCAGAGATGAACTCATAAGAGATGTACTCTTATGGATCCCCACACACGGCCGCGCAAGGGCAGGACGACCAGCTCGAACGTACATTCAGCAGCTGTGTGAGGATACAGGATGTTGTCCTGAAGACCTGCCTAGGGCGATGAACGATAGGGAGGAGTGGCGAGAGAGGGTCAGGGATATCCGTGCTGCCAGCACGATATGATGATGATGATGATATGGTGTTCGCCAATGGTCTGGGAGACCTGGGTTCAATCCCAGGTCAAGTCTTTCTAAAAACTTTAAAATGGTACTTGATAACTCCTTGCTTAACACACAGCAATATAAGGTACGTATCAAGGATAAAGTGGTGCAATCCAGGGAAATTAGTTTCGCCCTCCCCTACACTTTTGTGTCGTAGCTATTGAAAACGAAGCCTTTTAGTCGCCCTCGACTATGGTCATTAACTTTTACTCATATATATATATATATATATATATATATATATATATATATATTCGTGTGTGTGTGTGTGTGTGTGTGTGTAAATACTGAATGTTTTAAATTTATGCCTTCAATACACCTTATCAGTTTATTTTTTCGAAGTTCATAAACATTTATAATAACTCCTAATAATAAATGCACACACACACACACACACACACACACACACACACACACACACACACACACACACACACACAGAAATTGCACCACTCGCAAGATGAATTTTTTTAATCTTCCGTTTGGAACATTTGTTTAATTCTATCCTTCAGATTCTGATCGTCAGAAGCACTGTTCCATCATTTTACCATTCACTTCAGTTTCATTATGTTCACCTTCCTCTAATTTAGCCCACGACTTATTTCGTTTTGAACCCACTACTGCCTGCAGCAATTTTATCTGGCGGGCAAAGCCTGGTGTAAATAAGGGGGTCAGCGAAAAGGTCACTAGAAACGAGAACGTATAAAGTAATTCGCAGATTGATGAACAGATCAGCGAAATGACCACTTCGGTTAAATGGACGGACAAAAATACTCTGCGTAAAGGGGAAAAAGTGGCAAACTAGAGAGAAAGACAAAACGCATAAAGAGCATACTTTATTTTTTCGCGTAGAAAAAAAAAGTATTAAGAAAACCATGGAGGAAGAAATAATGGCGACCAAGAATGTAGTGGAATCAAAATATACGAAGAAAGGAAGTAAAACCGAATATAAATAGAGACGTAGATAGAATAATTTAAATTCTCTTTATCTAGCGTAAAATTGCGATCGTGATTTGCGTTGGTGAGGATCGAACTCTGTGTTTAATGTTTGAACATTGTCACGCTAAACTTTAGTCTACGGTTGGCGATCGTTAAGTTAGAACTACACAAAGATAAAACTAGAACCTTCGTATATAATTACAAATCACAGTAAAAATTCAGAGGAAAAATACTCCAGACAAAATTATCGGAAAATTAACGGGCAGAAAGCATAGGTTAACTGACACATTAACGTCCCAGAAAATATCACAAACATCTATCGATAGACAAAAGACCGGGGATAAAATTGAATAAAATGTGCCTGTTTTGGTTGTTATATGTACATATACTGTATGGCTATTAATTTATATGTTATTAATGAAAACTTGCTTGTAAATGGGACATAAATATCTTTAGTCCATTAACCTGGTTTGTCTTATTAATTCTACGACACCAGATGTGACTTTTCGTCAGTTAAATTCAAAATAATGTTATTATTGAAATAACTACTTTATCAACTTGTACATTTCTTTGCAGTTGGATAAAATTTAATCAAATATATATTTTTCGTTTTAAATTCAATGTGTCTTTTCGATGTGATTTTCACTGACAGATTTGGAAATAATTTACTGAGACTAAACACACAAAACACGCCTATTTGTGAAAGAGCATTTCTAAATTCAACTTTTCCATTTCAGTAATTCGGTGACATTGTGAAAATTGTTTTTTTTTATCAATGAGTATATCATGTGTTACTATAAATAACCTGCATGAATCACTTACCTTTTTATTTATCGTAGAGAAAGTCATCATCATGATCATGTCGTGCTGGTAGCACGGATATCCCAGACCCTCTCTCGCCACTCCTCCCTATCGTTCATCGCCCTAGATAGGTCTTCAGGACAACATCCCGTATCCTCACATAGCTGCTGAATGTATGTTCGTGCTGGTCGTCCTGCTTTTGCACGGACATGTGTGGGGGTCCATAAGAGTACATCTCTTATGAGTTCGTCCCTGCTTCTCCAGCAGTGTCCTGCATGTCTTGTTCGTCTAACTTGAATAGTTTTCGTGATAGGAGGCAGGTGGCCGTACAGTTGTTTTCTTGTGGGGTGTTGCCGCTAGGACTTGTTCAAGACTGCACGCAGCATTCTTGTGTAATTGCCGTCTAGCTTCTTCTCCAGCCGTTTTGTTAGCGTCCATGTAGTGCACCCATTTAGGAGTATCGATGTGACCGCTGCCTGGAAGAAACTGCGTTTCATTTTATCGGTTAGGTCTGATTTCCATATAATCGATAGCCTATTGATAGCTGTCCATGCTTTCGTTAACCTCGTGTCGATGTCCTTTTCGGTTGATTCGACGCTGCTTCCTAGGTAAGTGAATTTGTCTACTAGTTTAAGAGGGGTTCCATCTACAGTGGAGATGTCCCCCGTTTGATTATAGCACATATATTCCGTTTTGTGTGCATTAACATAGAGGCCTATGCCTGCGGCTGCTCGTTCCAAACTATGCAGTAGTGTTTCGGCTTGGTCGGGTGTATTTGCTAGTATCGCTATGTCATCGGCGTAGTCGGCGTCGGTAATATTTTTTGCGGGGTACCTTCTGCTTCTTTTCTTCGTCAGCTCGAAACCATTCTCTCTGATTTTGTCAATCGATGTTCTAAGTACGTAGTCTAGACAAATGATAAAGAGGTACGGAGTCAGCGTGTTCCCTTGTAGTACTCCTGCTACAATGTCGAAGTATTCTGTGTCTCCATCTACTTTTACTTAGGTGTTTCTATAGAGAATCGTTATTGCTGCTACGGTTTCTTTAGGTGTGCCGTACGCTGGTAAAGATTTGTTCCATCTTTAGGGCACCTCGGGTAGTGTAATTGTTAGCAAGCTTGACTAACAAACCTGCAAGAGTGAGTTCGAGTCTCATTGGGTGCCCCAATCAATCGGCCTTGTGCCACATCGAAGCAAAGAGCTTCGTAAATTACTGTAGAGAAAGTAACGTGACTTATTGTTCAAACATGTGAATAATATTCTTGGTGTAATATGTTTGTCAGTTAAAAGAGGATTTTTAAAAACATTTATTTTTATAATTTACTTCAAGTATTAATTTTTATTGCGGACTTTTGTCCTCATCTTGGTAGTTGTTTTTTGTTGTTTTTCTCACTACGTTTCACCCAAGTTTCACCTCTGGCCGTCTTCAGGTGATTAACCGCGGCCTCAGATAAGAATGCTGAGTCTTGTAACTGTATCCCCAGTAATTACTTGGCCGAAACGTAGTGAGAAAAAACAACAAAATAACTACCAAGATGAGGACAAAAGTCCGCAATAAAAATTAATATTTTGAATAAGAAGCCTCATATGAAAAAAATTATTCCCCAAAAAGATAATTTACTTCAGTTTTTACTTGTTCCTGATGTTTTTTGCTTATGAAAAGAAATTGACCCAGAAAAAAGTATTTTGGTTTAAAATGAATATCTTTATAATAATTGTTCTGCGAATTTATTGGTGTATAATCTCAAAAAGAAAAAAAAATGCCATTTCCGTTTGTTATGGATGCCCTACTCATTTAGTTGGTCTACAATACAAATAGCCCATCACTCTCCAGGTCTACAATTGATAAGAATTTAGTTTCCTTCTCCTTAATCAGTTGCCATATTAAGGTTTACTAACACAGTCTATTTACTGGAAGGAGAAGAGCAAGCTGCTTACATTTCCCAAGTGTATAAGAATTATATGAAAAGCAAAGAGCCTCGTTCAAGATTTGATCTCGGATACCTGAATCATCTTTCAAAGACAATAACCGTTACAATACAATCACCTCCAGTACATTCCCGCACCATGAGAAAAGAGTGCTGATTATGGAAAAGAAGGGTTTCGAAGATGGATTTGATTGATGATACTATTGATAATATGTCCAAATATATAATCAGGGGCTACCCAAAAGCTTCATTTTCAATAGCTACTACACCGAGATGTTGGGGAGGGTGCTACTCCTTTCCATGGATTGCTCCACTTTCCAATTGATACGTATCTCATAATGCTGAATGTTACGCAAAGAGGTTGCAAGCACCATTTTTAAAGTTTTTGGCATGACTCAACCAAGGATTGACCCCCGGTCTCCCGGACTAATTGCAAGCACTCTAACCACTAGCCAAGAGAGTAGGTTATAATAACAAAAAATATAAACGAAAGACTATTTTCTGACAAGAATGAATACTTATTTCCAAATCATTCCAGACGAATTCAGGTAAAATGTAGAATTTTTAATTCTGATTTAAAGATTAGACAAGAAATCCGAATTCATTCGATTGATCAATACAAAACTATCTTATTCCAGTCCATCAATTATTTTTTTATATGATGTCATGTATTGTATGTTTTCCTTCTGAATAATAAACGGTAACTGATCGGGTTATTATACTCTGAGCTTAGCCCATAGTTTCACTGATTGATTATATGCTAACATATTTGGGAATCGCGTTCATAGAACTGTTGTGCATATTTACTTTTTTCTGCAATTGTTTCTTAAGTGTGATTTTTTTTTTTTGCAGATGGCCTCATTGGAAATTTATAACCTTCAAACAGATTTATTTGACCCGTTGACAGGACACAGACTAAACCAGGGATTAATGGCAATGGTGATATACTCGATAATGCTCGGTTAACCAAAACTGGAGCCTCAACTTCAGATACAGTTTACTGTCATATCCAAAACACCCGCAGACAGAATAAAAAAAATTTGCTATCAATGGATTTTGCTTCATATTGAAGCAAATGCTATCACACAGTTCTCACGTTTATCCATTCGGTCGTATGATGTTAGAAAATTTGTGAATAGCAAGAAGAAGAAGAAGAAGAAATGGTGAAGGATAAAGAACGAATAGAGGGAATTGGAGGTAAGAGAAAGCAGTAAAAAAAAGAGAATATAAAAGAAAAGAAAGGTGTGGTCAGTATTGGACTATTAAGTGTCTGAAACTCATGATTTTTGTGAGAAGAATATGGGCGGGCTTCGAGCAACTCTCCACTCATTCGTGTCCTTTCCCCGTTTGGAAATATTGTTATACTTTTAGGTGTTGTTAACGTTGCTGACATTCTTTCGCTGCTGTCGTCAATCAACAGAGTTCCCGTCCCGACGGCGAAGCAAATATTCGTCCACTTAGACGCCGCCCCTCATATTATGCCTCCAGGTCACGCAGGACAAAATCTAGAGGCTCTAAAATCAGGAACATGGAATTTCGTTGAATATTACTGAGGTCTGTTCTGGAGTAAAAGAGAGGGGAAAAAAAAGAGACAGAAAGAGAAAGAAAGAGAAAGAAAGAAGCTGATTACCAAATTGGAGAAGAAAAAGGAAATAGTTACCTGTCAAGACTTAGTTGAGAGACTATCAATAACATTTTGGCCGGAGGTATAGTGGTAAAAGAATACCAATTAAATGATACAATTTTAAGATTTGAAAGTTTAAAAGTCTTGACTGCGATAACTGACATTGAACAATTATTTATTAGCTAAATTTTTGACAAATAACAATAAGACTCAGAAACCACACAATTATTCTAGGAGGGTGTCCTCGTGGTTAAAGCGATGGACTGCGGAATCGTAGTACGCGAGTTCGTACTGTAGTCGCGCTATTACGTTCACTTTCGGGAAAATACCCTTGGGAAAGGTAAGAACCCCCTTACCCTCCAAGCAATGGGTTAAATAGTACCACTACTGTTCTTCTAGGAGAATAGCATTGGCATTAAATAACCTATAAAAGTTGATATGCTATTAAACAAAGAAACCAAACCAAACAATTATTCTATTAGAAATTTTCGATAAGATGCTGATACTATTTGCATATACATTGGTACATAGTTTCAGAGTGTAAAATTTACGTACTCTCTCTAAAATCAAATTGTTGCTCCCGAGAACGACCTATGATCAGAGTTCAAATCTCTCAGTTTCAGGCTAGAATGAGAAAGTGATATTTGTTTTTCTCATTTAGATGAGAGTCGAAAGAGAGTGGGATACGATACCTTTTTATTTAGAAGAATATGTGAAGCCGGTCACTGGATTGGTAAATCTCATACTACATTAAATAAATTTAGATTAGACATATGGATGTTTCATATTCAGTTCAATAATTCAAGTGATCGCTTTCATAATGCTAGAACATTTGAATAATGATAACATCAAATATTCCTTCAAGTTATGACATCGAAACTGAAACAGCAGTAATGGATGATTTAATAAGTTACCAGATTGTTTTGTACAGGCATTTAAAATTGTCGTATATTCTTAAGAATTCAGTATGTTATTGCTATACATCTTATGAGATGACTGACCAATTTTTATGATTTCAGGTTCAAATGAACAGCTACTGAAGCAATTGGAATACACCCTACTAAAGCGTGATTGTCACAGCTGATGAATTTCAAAAATGCAATCTGACTCTTGAGAAGAAAAATATGCCATAACATTCTGTTTTAAACTTGGAAAAAGGGCCAGAGAAACGTATGGAATGCTTCGGACTGTTTTTCGACCATCTTGCATGAATCGAGCATCAGTTTTTGAGTGGCATAAAAAATTCAAGGAAGGCAGGGAGTCTGTGAGGGATAATGAGAGGTGTGGGGGGGGGCGTAAGGAAGTCAATACACCAGAGTTTATTGGCCAAAAGGTTACTATGTTGAGGTTTAATGGGAGTTCAGGAAGAGATTCGGTCGGAAGAGGCCAGCACTCTTCACATCGGGTCAGTGGCATTTCCTCCTGGACAATGCACCAGTCTACAACGCCATCCTTGTCACTGACTATTTGACCAAGATGGGCATCAAGACAGTTCCTCACCGTCCCTATAGTCCAGACCTTGCTCCCTGTGTCATTTGGTTATTCCATAAACTGTCGTTATGAGAAAATTTGAGGAGATGAAAGAGGCTGTGACGAAAGTCATTGACATGCTTACACAAGACGACTTTCATGGGGCCTTCCAGAAGTTGTTCGAACGGTGCAACAACTACATTGCAACCAGAGAAGATTACTTCGAAGGGGACTCGAGTTTCATGTGTGTACTATCAATAAAAGTGCCCATACGAAAAAAGTATGGAAACTTATTTAATGATCCTCATATATATATATATATATATATATATATATATATATATATATATATATATTTGTGTGTGTCAACATGTATGAGTGTATGTGAGAGTGTGTGTTTGCGTGTGTGCGTGTGACCTTGGTGTGTGTGAACATTGAGTGTGTACGTGTGTTTGTGTGGGGGTTTCAGTGTAACAGTACGTGTGGACGAGAATGAGGTCGCTTTAAATGTTCCAGTTTCTCTCCGTTTCCCCTTCAGATAAAATCCGATGTTTGGATAGGCCGTTCCATTGTATTAGTTGCCACACTATCCCAAAATACACACACACACACACACACACACACATATATATATATATATATATATATATATATACTTCATCACAATACTGAGCTCTTTTTATAATTGAATTTATCAAATCACACAATTAATGTACACAAACTAACATTTACACTAAACCAGTCGGTTGGGCTGTAGAATACACCGACCGCTTCTCTGCAGTGGAGTAAGAAAGCGAGTGTCCTGATATATGACACTAAACAATCTGATGGTTCCAGTAATGAAGGAGATTTGTGGAATGCGGAGTTCCCCTTTATTGCCATCGCTCCCAGGTCCACTCAGGCCTGGAGTGGTAGCACCTAATAAGGGTCTTATCTTTGGGTCAAATAGAATAAAACCATGGTTTCCAGTGTTTACTTTTTTTGCATTTAAACAGGATATTCATGCAAAAGTTAATTGTTTAAAATAGAAATGTTTTGACGTTTAAACTGTGTACTAATGGTGAGCTAAATTACTAGAAATAGAACTGTTTTTGACATTGAATCTCTCCTTACGCTAAACTGAATTGCGTGAATTAGAACTGTTTGACAAAACTGGATAGCATAAAATAGAAAAGTTTTTGACAGTTAAACTGTGTACTTATGCTAAACTGAATTGTTTGAAATAGAAGTGATCCTTTGTATAAAAATGGATTTGGCATCATATAACCTACACATGATGATATGCCATAAAACCCAAACAACCAACCAACATTCACACAAACATATGTACATCTAGATATATATTCGTGAATGTGCGAGTGTAGATATAAACATTTTTATTTTAACTCAAACCAACATATTTATTTCAATATTCTGATGAACTTAGACACACTCACAAACACATAAACACACAGGCATACACACACATAAACACAGATGCACTCACACATACACACACACACACATATATATATATATATATATATGAGTGTCTGCGGGTGTGTGTGTGTCTTTCGTCACTTACAATTTGGGTGATTATGTAAATGGCAATGAACTTTTTGTCCTTAGTAATGGGATCACGGAACACGTTTTTCAAATCATGAAAATTCATAAACATGTCAAGTTTTTTTATGTTATCGATGCACACTGTAAGTATACTACCAAACTAATCGCTTAGTTTTTGCCTGTCAGGTTAGCAGACTTGCATCTTCATACTTTTATATAATCCTGTAGACAAGCTGAAAATGTGGGAGTAAGAAACAAGGTTATAACATTTTCTTAATGCACTTTTTCTGTGTCTTTTTTTCCGGTCACCGGAAATTAAAATTTGCAAAAATTATGTTGTGCATACATATAGGGTAACAGCTAACTTTACCAAAATAGCAAACATCCACACAATAGTAAAAAAAAAAAAAAAAAAAGAAAAGAAAAAGTAGCTGACTATTCACTCACATGTCTGTAAGAACAAAAACTGCTCTATTTTTTACCCCAAACACTTTAAGTAAAATGAGAAAGAGCTGCCTTCAAGAACAGTGGAATGAATTTGAGGGACTCTTTACGGCTAGGTTCACCGAAAGCCGAGAACAAGGTAAGTATATTTATATATATATATATATATATATATATATATATATATATATAATGTCACGCCACCAGAGCGGAACTCCCTGACCCTCTCCCGCCACCCTTCTCCAACGTCCATCTCTTTCGGTAGGTCTTCAAGGTTACATCTTGTACCGGAACAGAGCTTCTGTATGTAGGTTCTTGCTGGTCGTCTTGCCTTTGTTCGTCCATGTGAAGGGGCCACTCGAGTACGTCACTTATGAGTTCGTCCCTACTTCTCCAGCAGTGTCCCGCATGTCTGGTTCGTCTAACTTGGATAGTTTTCTTGATGTGTGTTAAGTGGTCGTACAGCTGGCGTTTTGAGGGGTGCTCTCTCCAGGACTTGTTCAATATTGCTTGCAGCATTCTTGTGTATTTGATGTCAAGCTTTTTCTCCATACCTTTATTTAGCATCCATGTAGTGCATCTATACAGCAGTATCGATAAGACCGCTGCTTGGAAGAAACTGCGGTTCGTTTTACGTTCGTTTGATGTCTGTTTCCGTTGATGAGACACTACTTCCTACGTAGGTGAACTAGTTTACTAGTTTCAGAGAACTACCGTTTAGTGAGGACATGTCACCTCTTTGGATAAAGTACATGTATTCCGTCTTGTTTGCGTTGACGTGGAGGCGTATGCCAGCAGCTGCTCGTTCCAGACAATGTAACAGGGTTTCGGCTTGGGCAGGTGTATTTGCCAAAAGCGCTATGTTATCGGCGTAGTCGGCGTCCGTAATTGTTTGTGCGGAGGATCTCCTGCTTCTTTCCTTTGTCAGCTTGAAACCTTTGTCTTTCATTTTATTACTAGACGGTCTAAGCACGAAGTCTAGACAGATGATAAAGAGGTATGGGGCTAATGTGTCTCTTTGCAGCACACCTGCTACAAGGTCGAAGTAGTCTGTGTCTCCATCCAGGGAGCAAACTTTTAATTTCGTCTTTGAATATTGCATCATTGTTGCTACGATGGTTTATTTGGATGGGCCGTAGGCGGGTATTACTTGCTCCATTTTTCCTCTCTGTGTATGGAGTCCAAGGCCTTGGCGAACACGACAATTAATATTGTTGCATCTAGGTTTTTTGAACGTACACCTTCAAGAATTTGAAGCCATGTCAAAATTTTTGACGCCGTGTATCTATTTCTCCGGAGGTCATTTTCGTTCTTCATAAGTATCTTCACAATTTTAAGTTCTATGCATTGCGTAGTAGAACATTGTATATTTTGGTCGCTATGGATATAAGGGTTATATCTCGGTAGTTCTTGGCTAATCCAAGGTCTTGGGGAAGGGGAGGATGCATCCCTTATCCATCTGTCTATTGTGTTTTCATTATATACAGTATCAGAGCAGTCGTTGAATTCCCTGGTCTTCCATATATATGGGGGTATTTCATCAAAGCTACTGGTTATATATATATATATATATATATATATATATATATATATATATATAATTTTATTCTATAGTATTGTATTTGTTTAAAAATAATTTAAAAAAAATAAAATTTAAATTTATTAAGACAACTGGAGTCACATCTCTTCCGCATGGTGTTAAATCACCCCACGTGGTACCATATTGGGTGTTGACCCAGTATAGCGTTCTAACACCCCACATGACACGATGTTTACAACGTCCCCAAAAAAATTGAACATACAATGCAATCATCATCATCTGATGAAGTTTTCACTTCGAAATTAATAAGACCCAATTAATTATTTGGCATTGCAATAGCCCTCTAAAAAAACACTACAATAAAATAAAATGATTTGTATAATGCTTCAAGGAAATTATAAAATACTTTCAAATTTAATTTTAATCGATTTTAAATAATTTCACCCACAGATCATCAGGTTCTGTTGTTTAATGGCATATCAACCTTCTCGGGTTATTTAATGCCAAGTCCATCATTCTAGAAGAATGGTAGTGGTGCTATTTAACCCTTACCGATGGTATTTGTCTGAAAGTGCCCTTAATTGGGTAACTGTAGTTCGAACTCGCTTACAACGATTCTACTCCTCAGCGCATTAACCATGATACCACGAGGACACCTCCCTCAAGTTATCACTAAGGGAACATTCTCTGATAACTTTTCAAAGAGATTTTTAAAAATTTAAATGCCCCAAGAATATATATATATATATATATATATATATAGAGAGAGAGAGAGAGAGAGAATGAGGGAAAGAGAGAGAGAGAGAGAGAGAGAGAGATAGAGAGAGTTGTAATAGGGGAGAATAAATATAGAATGAAATGTCTGCAAATTGTTATGAAGAAAGTTGTTTGAAAACTCCTTTCTACCATTTCATGTAAGATAATACATGATGGCATACATAGTGAAATATAACGAAATTTACGTTGCTCCCATAGCGTAACAGGTAGCATAACTATAATGTTGAAATTAAATAATACTATTAATATCCTGATTAAAATGATCTTTGCACTTGTCATAGATAAAAAAAAATCTACATTTTCTGTTACAAATTGAGTAATAATTATTATCTCAGTTGAATTTTTGAAAGATTTGCACAAAAATATTCCTTAAGATTCCCACAGAATGGCTCTCTGTTTTATTTTCTTATATTCAAATGAACTTTTTTTTTAATCTCCTTACTTTTTCATATCTATCTATCTATCTATCTATCTATCTATCTATCTATCTATCTGTTTGGGAGGTTTTTTAGTTCTTTAGATACAGGCAAAATTACGTAGAGAAAAGTTCAGGTGAAGCGGAAGCACACGCAAATGGATGCTAAAACAGAACGATACAGAGAAAGCTAAACTGCTGGAAATGGTGAAAAATGAAATCCAAACATGGAATCTAGCATCGTCTCACCTGCAGTCCTCCAGTTTCTTGATCGATTTTGGCGCCAAGATGGCCATGATTGTTGCTTTACTACTTTCTAGATGATTGTAACGAGTTAAATCTATCTCTGGGGAGTCTCGTATCTCAGCTGTTGACAACGCTCTGACCTCAAATAACTGTTAATGTTAACCGGCTCGGTATTGTCAATACGGCACGCAACTGGAAATCTAGAGTCTTTTAAATCCGAACAGGGGAGGAAGGAATGTATAAAGAAAGAGAAAATGGAACAAAGGAGAAATATCGTGGAAAGGGAGGATCGATAAAGTGGGGGAAAAATGAGAGGGATAGTTAATGAAAATGTAGAATCTTTTAAATCCGAGAAATACCTGATGTAAATATAATGCGTTCGCAAAAATAAAGCAACACAAATTTTTACTAGCTAAAAAGAAATAATACAGTGGGTCTTATTATATCTTACAAACTCAGAATATAAATATAGTTATTTATATTTTCTTAGAAAATAAAGTAACAACGTAGGAAAAAAATACAGTTTTTCTGCTTACATACTTTCTCTTCTTTTTCAGATTGTCGTAGATTTTAAGAAATAAGGCACACACACACACACACACACACACACACACACACACACACACACACACACACACACACACACACACACACACAAATTATATATTTGTGTCAGTTTTGAAGTTATGGATGTCTTTTAAATCTGTTCAGTTGTTTCAAAGAAAATCGTGTAATTGTAGCTTAACACGATACTTGAGAGATACATTTAGACCGACAAGTAGAACAAAAAAAAAATAATAAAAAAACAAAAGGGAAACACACAAACCTTCACAATTATTTTTTCTTCTTATCCTAAAAGTGTTATTTTTAAAGGAAGAAGCTAAGCAACACAATGGTTTTATTAATTATACTAAATACAAGTCTTCCTGAGCCACACTAAATACAAATTAAACAAAAATACAAAATAAAAACTTTAGATTAATCAAAATTAACCATGTTTGGCCGCTATCACGGCCTCACAGATTTGTTGTATTTTTTCTACCAGAATATGGAGGTAAACTAAAAATAGTTCAGCCCAGTTTTCCTGGAATAATTGCCAGAGGTGAACCACATTTTGGGCTTGTTTAGCTCTGCTTTATCGGTCAAGTTCATCTCACACATATTCAATGGGATTTACGCCAGCTGATTGCGCCAGCGAAGACATCAGTTGAAGGATGTGTTATTCCTATTTACTTTTAATATACCTCTAGCAGAGTTTACTCACATGCTTTAGGTCATTATCTTGCATGAGTACAATTTCTTGAAGACCAACGAACTGCGTTCCACATGGGATCGCGAGATCCTACAGTATCCTGAGATAGCCGGTCTGATTCAATTTACCCTTCACATGGAGCAAATCCCCCAATTTGCAATTGGCAAAACCCCTCACACCATAACAAAGTCTCGTCTATGTTTACGATTGGTTTGATACAGGATGTTGCAGTACTTTCACCAATTCATGGCTTGCCCAGTCGGCTGGGGCTGTAGAATCTACCGATTGCTGCTCTGCAGAGGGTTAAGACCCTACCAAACGAGTGTCCTAGATATGACACTAAACAATCTGATGGTGAGGTTTTAAACTGCGTATTTATGCTATACTGGATTGTTTAAAATAGAACTGTTTTGACATTTAAACCGTGTACTCGTGCAAAACTGAATTATCTGAAATAAAACTATTTTGACTTTTAACTCTGTGTATTGTCCAGTCGACTGGGGCTGTAGAATACAATCCGAATGAATCTCTGTAGAGGGGTAAGACCCACCCCTGCGCCAACGAGTGTCCTGATATAACATTAAACAATTTGATGGTGAGGTTCCAGTGATGCTGGAGCTTTGGGGAATGCGGAGTACTCCTTCATTGCCATTGCTACCAGGTCCACTCTGGCCCGGAATCGTAGCATCTGATAGGGCTGTATCTATGAGTTAAATAGAACTAAACTGCATACTTATGCTAAACGGAATTTTTATTATTAGAACTCTTTGACTAAACTGAATGGCTTGAATTAGAAATGTTATTTGCGATTAAACTGTGTACTTGAATTTAAATTGCATGCTTATGCTAAAATGAATTGTTTGAAATGGAGCTGTCATTGACATTGAAACTGTACTTACTCTAAATTGAATTCTTTAATCTAGAACTGTTTTAACATTTAAATGTGTATAAACAAAATCTATGCTTATATTGAACTGAATCAGAACTATTTTAATAAACTGAATAGTTTGAAAAAAATCATTTTGACAATTAAATTGTGTACTCATACTAAACTTGTAACATACTGACCTCCGACCCAGCCTTCAATCGATAAACAGGTGCATCCGGTCGAAGATATCAAGATATAACCTTGACCGTGGGCGGGTTGAATTAGGTTCAAATGCGATACTCACAGGAAGTAGGTGGGAGTCAAACAATTATATAACCCGGTGCCACAGACAGTTCGAGTTAGTTGGAGTCAGTTGCAGTTGGAGTTCGAGTTGCAGTTCGAGACTGTGAGAACCAGCTACCAGCAGAGGGTTTGGGCCCTCAGGAACCTCGGTTGAGCAGCCCAGCAGAATGAGAAAGAAGTGCTGCCATAGTCAGCAGAACTTGGGGTCAATATGTTGCAGTCTGTTCAGTCTCCAACTTACCTTTCACACACAAAACTTTCACAACCCTTTCGAATAAAGTGTGAGGGGTATAGTTTTCTAAGGTCCATTTTTTTTGTTCGTTCTTCATTGTTGTTGATTTTGTTTCCGCGTGTATATGTATACGTATAGTTGTATCAGCCTATATTACATATTCATATTTGGTGCCTAAGGCCAGGCATGCCCACCATGGCATGGTTTCGAGCCAGGATAGACGATCGAAGAAACGGCCGAAGAGAGAATCGGAAACAGAATGCAACACTTCGAAGACGAGCGAGACACGAGAAGAAGGATCGAAAAGAAAAAAGAAAAGAAAAAAAAAAGAACAAAGGAAGAAATGCAACATGCTGGGAAAAAAAGGAATAGACTAACAACGAAAAACAGAGAGAAAAAGAAAAGAAAAGAGAAAAACTTAAAAAAAACTGTAAGTAAATTGCTCATTCGAATATGTTTCTATCTGTCATATTTGAGTTCGTGAAAAGAATTTACAATGATTATAATAATGAAAAAAAAAATAGTAATAATAACAAGTGGGAAGTAAAATGAGTCTTGTTGGCTTATATGTTAATGTTATTTGGCCTTTCTAGAAGATAAAATGGGAAATAATTTGATTAAAAACCCGAGTGAGTCCTAAGCACAGAAAAATGACGATGACTACTCTATGTAATTTTGAATCGTAGTGAGGGAGAGAGAAAGAAAGAGAGTAAGAGGGAAACATACAAGCAGGTGGCTGTGAAAAGAAAAGAAAGAAAGATGGTCCCAGCGTTAAAATGATTGACCGGTGATAGAAAACAAACTTTTTATGAAAGAAATTTTGTAGTAACTTGTGGATACTGTCCTAGCGCATAGTAATTGGAAATTAGGATTTTAGTCCGAGATCTGGGAGGATTTCGGGGCATCAATGATGTTGTCTGGAGATTGCTCATAAGCTTTTGTGTCCGTAGTTAAGGCTGTGGGACGGATCATGTTTGCGTTAATTGGAAGTATTCAGTGAAGTCTCTCTAAAATGGGATCGATTCCAGACGAAATGTATTGCTAGGATTACCAGGGTCACTAGGTTTTGACCAGGATCTGGGACCAAAGTATGGTCCTTTTAGGGTTTTGAGATTCTTCAAGGAATTACAGAGGGCCCTGTTGTGTTTGGGAGGATGAAAGATGCATCCGTATTGTACTTTGATGCACGCATATCAAGATAGCCAACAGCGCAAAGAATATTATAAAACAAAATTAGATTATATTTAGCCTGGGCAAGTGTTACATAGGGAGAAGGTCGCCTTCTAATTAAAATTTTGTTTTTTGGTTCAAGTAAATTCTTTTTGTATTTTTTTCTGCTATTGTTGTCCTGGAGAATTATTTGTAAAATGTGTGTGAAGGGGATGGGGACGGACATAAAGAAAATACCACATGTAGAATTTTGACAAATAATTATGGGATGATTGTAACATATTGACCTTCGACCCAGCCGTCAATCGATAAACAGGTGCATCCGGTCGAAGATATCAAGATATAACCTTGACTGTGGACGGGTTGAATTAGGTTCAAATGCTACGCTCACATGAAGCAGGTGGATGTCAAACAATTATATAACCCGGTGCCACAGACAGTTCGAGTTAGTTGGAGTCAGTTGCAGTTGGAGTTCGAGATAGTGAGAACCAGCTACCAGCAGAGGGTTTGGGCCCTCAGGAAACCCGGTTGAGCAGCCCAGCAGAATGAGAAAGAAGTGCTGCTATAGTCAGCGGAACTTGGGGTCAATATGTGGCAGTCTGTTCAGTCTCTAACTCCCCTCCCACACACAACCCTTTCGCAACCCTTTCGAATAACGTGTGAGGGGTAAATTTTTCTATAGAAGTGAGTTCGTTCGTCATTATTGTTGATTTTGTTTCCGCGTGTATATGTATACGTATAGTTGTATCAGCCTATATTACAAACTGAATTATTTGAAAAAGAAGTGATTATTTGCATAAAAATGGATTTGGCTTTAAATAACCAACAAAAGTTCATATACAATAAAACCCAAACAAACAAACAACCAACCAACCAATTCATGGCTGGATATAGATTCTTCGATTTGAACGAACGATTTCAAACTTTGATTCCTCAGTCCAAAGGACTTTATTCCACTGCTCTGTTGCCCAGCCTTTGTGCGTTTTGCCATCTACGTCATTTTGACATTGTTTTGCTTCCTTAAAACTGGTTTCTTGGGAGTAATTCTGCAATATAGGACAGTTTCTCTGGGTCTTCACCTGCCAGTTGATGTTAACACATTTTTTCAAGACATTTGTACAGTTGTGTAGGGATGAACAGTCACTCCTCTGTCACGCAAGCTGTCGATTCTGATGAAATTGTTCCCTATATAGGTAAAGAAATTAGTATCTCGCAAAAAGTAATTAAATACAATAAAATCTAAATTGAGTTCAAGTGATGGTATAATGTAACTTTTGGAAGACGTTTTATTCACACTCAGCACTAAAGAAAATAAAATGCTTTAAAATCATTTTTTCAAAATATATCTTGTTTCATTAAGGTAAAAGTTATTGAGGAAGAAAAATAAATAAAGTAAAAAAAATAAAAACGTTATGGTGCTGAACTTATTTCATTAAAATTACTTTTAGGATGAGAAATAAAAAATTCTGTTAGAGATCAAATACTTTTGACAGGTAGAGTATATATACAAAGAAAAAATGGTGTATGTAGAGAAAAAGCGAAAGAAAATGAGAAGAGTAAAAAGAAAGAAAGAAAGAAAGAAAGAAAGAAAGAAAGGTCTGTCAAGATTTTCAAAGAGAATTGTCAACTTTTTTCACTGTGAGCTAAATCAAGAAAGACAAGTAGTGCTGAAAATGAATGAAAGTTAAGAAATTGGAAACACACTCTCTCTCACACACACACACACACACACACACACACACATATATATATATATATATAAAGAGAGAGAGAGAGAGCGAGAGAGAGAGAGAGAGAGAGAGAGAGAAAGAAAGATTTTTTAATTCAATTGAGAAAGAAAAGGTTACAGAAAGAAAATCATTTGTCAGATTATTTTGAGGAAAATGTCATAAAACCTGAGATCCAAATCGTAAGAGATTTAAATATATATATATATATATATATATATATATAATGGTAAGTTCACTAACAATGGAAGAAAACATGAAAACGTAGCAATAAAATATATGAGAGCAAAGATATGACAGAGACAGAGGAAGAGACGGACCGACAGAAAGATAGACATATATATATATATATATATATATATAATATTATTCGGTCCAGTTAAACCAGAGTTGGGAGTAATTCCTTCAGGACAAGAAAATCATTCCCACTCCACCCAACGTGTCTAGTCTGTTTTATTTATTCATTGGATCTGAAGAAGTCCTGTTATATTTTTCTTCGTGTTTTTTGTTTACACCAGAAACTGAAAAACAGGATGGAAATAAATTTATAATCCTAAATTAACCGGTCTTTGCTTTTTTCTTAAATATATATATATATATATATATATATATATATATATATAGTTGGTTGGTTGTGTTCTACGACATACTAACCCTTCTAAGTTATTTAATGCTAAAACTTGTCTGCACATATACATGGAATATCAAGGATTTGTAAACGAATACTTTGTAGGTAATAATATTTATACTCATTTTTTATGCACAGACAAATGTAAGTTTATGGGTTTCAAAACAGAATATGCACCAGTGTCTTAAGGCAAACAGAATGCAGTGGAAATGCCACGTGAATTACATAGAACGAGTGCGTAGACATCTTAAAAATAAATAACGACGGAAGTTTTCAACTCCGAGCAATCAACAGAGTGGAGCAGTAAGCAGAGAGAAGGAAAACGTGACGACATGCCGTTTTAGACGTTGGCCTGGATGGTACCAGACGACCCCGGGTTGAGAAGTAGAGAAAAGTCGCAATGAACAAGACCTGCGAAAGTCGAAAGCAAGTATGATACCAGAACGAAGAAGAAACGAAGATGATTAAACGTTTTAAATCGGCTGTGTACGAGCCTCGTGGAGGCTGTGCGAAAAAGTGAGACTCTCTGAAGATATCGTGTCTCAACCAGGTGTAAATCTTTGCAGTTCCTGACTCTCTCTCTCTCTCTCTCTCTCTCTCTCTCTCTCTCTCTCTCTCTCTCTGCTCATTCAACTATTTCACTCAACCAATTTCGACTATTTCGAAATAATAAACTAGAAATATTATATATTTCATGCAATAAGTATTATTGTCCATTCATTTATCTATACAACACAAGTACTACCACTCCGGGTCAGAGTGGACCAAGGAATAAAGCCAATGAAAGGGTAATACACATTCTTCAGAGCTTTAATACTGCGACCTCAACATCAGATTCATTTTAGTGCCATATCTAGAACATTCATTGCAGGGTGATCTAAGATGTAATCGGTACAATTCCCAACCAACCCAGCCGATTTTGCTATTTATATGTATATTGAGATAGATAGATAGATAGAAAGATGTAAAGAGAGAGAAAGAGAGAGGGGGCGTCGATGAAAATTCGTGAAAAAGAGACTAAGAAAAATATGAAAGAATAAAAAAAAACGCTGAAAGGATTAGATAATGATATATAAAAGGAAAAGAATCTGATACAGTCCAGCACAATAACCAATGGTTTACGGGCACTCCTACATGATAAAATAGTTACTAATTTATACGTTCCCTTTATAAGTCATTTCTTAAATGTGGCTTCGTAGATTTTGAAAGGTTTATATTATTTTTCCAGTTGAATCGTGCAACAGTAACTTTTATTACACTTTGACCCTGAAAGTATATTTTAGAGTTTAATTAATCTCAGACACTTTCTTATCTTTTAAAAGATCTTGTCATATAAGCATATATACCTTCTCTTACTGAGACACAGCTCAAGAGATTGGTTAAGTGTCCTTTTCTAAAACCTTAATGCGAAGTTAACAAAAAACTAACCAATCAAAATTTGTCAGAACAGTGTTTTGTTTTCCTATCTAGATAACCCTTCTTTAATCACACCTCTCTAGTGCTCTCCTTGAATTTTTTTCGTAAGTACTTTTTATAGGTTTTTAAAATCATTCCAAACATGTATTGTTTATAAATAGGCAGCAGAAAATATCATTTGAATACGAAAGATTTCAAGTGTATGAGAATGCGTAGTCTGCACGAAATGTTAGGTAACGTGGGAGAGTACAAATTTTGTAATGGGATGAAAATGCTAATCACTATATTCAGAAAGCACGTAATAATCATAATAGTGGGTCCCATGAGTACCAGTGTTTGAGAAGTGAGTCAGTTAAAACAGTTCGCTCGGTTAATGATTTTGATATATTCTACGTGTATTATTACAGTATTCTTGTGAAAGAGTAAACTCAGCTGTCACATATATCCATATTGGTGATGTTAGAATAACACCCTAAGCGAGATAATTTCTCCGATGGCAAACGTGAAACAAATATCTGATCAATGTTCGTTTAAGCAATACCTATGCTTTATGGGTGCAGTACCTCAGCAGGAGAGATCTTTTGAAAGTTAGAATACACTACACATCAATAAGGATTTGCCGAGGTCGGCTATTATAAATTGAACACACACACACACACACACACACACACACACACACACACACACACACACACACACACACACATAAGTGTGCCGACATATACATACACACGCATACATACTGAATGCTATCTCATCTGAGAAACAAAAGCATGAAAATCTAAGCCATTTGTTTTTATTCTGTTATATATTTATATATGTTTTTAAAATCAATATTTAAAACTAAATGTGATCAATATAAATCGATAAATGATTCTAATCCTTGGATACATCACTAAAATTACTATTCAATGTTTCGGGTTATATGACAATTTTCAGTCAATTGAAGATAATCCAGATTAAACCATTTTTAATTTTAATAGCCTCATTGTTGTCTAATAGCATGAAATTTTGTGCCATAATTTTGTTTTTATTAGCCGAGGTTATATATATATATATATATATATAAACAGTCTGTCATACATATATAAACAGTCTGTCAGTGGATGACTATATATATATATAGTCATCCACTGACAGACTGTTTTGTTGTCACAACTCTTCAGTTTGGCTAGACACGCTGGATACTTCAAGCTGGGATCGAAATCCGCTTATCTCTCCGTTAGACCAATAACATATAATTCAGCCATCCGTGATCTAACGTCAACTGAGGAATTTGACGCATATGTATTAACTTTCGTTTGTTTATATTTTACGCTGTCAATTCGTTAGAAGAGCTTTCAATTATGCGAGTGGCAGCCGTTGATATAAATAAATATGTGTATATCAGTGTTACTCGACTCATGTTTTCCATAATTAACTATATGTATAGTTTAGAATATAAGAATAATTTTACCATCCAACAAATATTTTCTAAATATGATTCATCAAGTCGATGTGCCTGTGCAATTCTGCACAGCTTATACTTGTCAACTGACAATTCTACAAAAATCAAACCGATATCCTCTCTTTATCTGATATATTTTTCAAAAGAATGTCTTTTTTCCTGTCTTAATCACTATTGGAATCTTTGACGCTAACTTCTCACTGTCTGATCCAAATAAAAAAAAATACCGGACCCACATACTGATACGGACTCACGCACATACAGAGAAATACCCACAAGTCCACTCAGAACTTAGATGGGGCTTGAACCTTTTAGTCTTATTTAATTTTTCTCATATTGAATTATAATAAAATATTCACAGTCGAAATTTAGTTGTTAAGATGAGACAAAAGTATATATTTTTGAAAAACGGAGAGCAAAACATAATTGTGGTTTTTCACGAATATTTTTGATTAATTAAGCCAGAAATCTATTCGTTTAAGTCTTATCATTCGAAAAATTCTATTTGTCCTTCAGTATTCATTTTTATTGGCCTATAATGATTACGCTCTTTGTTGTTGTTTTTTTCTTCTGTTGTGCAACTTTGTGAAAGCAAGTAGAAAATTACCAAAGTCATCAATTTAAGGTGTGAAAATATAACAAAATTTTGATACTTAAAATAAAACTGATTGTTTAAGTGGGATAACAGTCAAAGACAAATGACTTGTTATGAAATTACTTGTATTGCTTTAAAATTGTTTGACTTACGAGAATAGCTTTTCGGGTTGAGCCAGAAAGTCCCAACCTTCGTAAATCCCATTGATATATATATATATATATATATATATATATATATATATATATATATATATCAGTCAAACTATAAATATTTGCCTGATTAGGAGTTGCCACTCCATGTGATAGCAAGATTACCCGCACATGATGATGGATAGAATCAACTAGACCAGTTTGTTTAAATGTTTTATCTACTGCAATGATTATGCTGGTTCGTCGAAAAGGCAAGTTTATTTGTACAACGCATCCCATAATTTTATTGAGCTGCAGGATGTCAATAAGGAAGTGAAGCACTGGGAATTCTTCATCTTTTAGAAACCATTTCCTTGTAATTCAAGTCGTATAGCGGATTGCATTGTTCCATTGTAATTATCCATTGAATTTTAGTTAACAGATGCTATGAATGATTGCCATCGATCTTCTTTGATATTGTGGTAGTTTGTAGGTGATGAAGTTCTTTCTCATAGATTAAAGTATTTCCCAGCAGAGCCATGTTCGAACCAAAATCAACTTGTTTTCTAAGCATTCATTTTGATATGGCACGCAAAAAATAAAGATGAACATCACATCGTGAGAAAGTGATACTGCATTTTCCATTACTACATGGTCCGATGCTTGCAAACCCATTAAAAATCCTCTCGGTAATGGACATTTGCAATCATCACTTCTCTGGCTAGCATCCAAACGACATCATTTTTATACAACAAAATTGATTTACCGCGTGTTGTGACGCATTCAGCTAAACAGAACAAAGTGTGTTACTTTGATATCGCTTTGGCCGAGTCTATTTGACATAATTATTTTCAAAAGTTTCCTATTACTCACAAGAAACACGTCAAAATATCAAAATTAAATATTTCCACCTGTATCACCTTCATCTACACATGACCCACCATTAGGAAATTTTAATGAAAAAGTTTCTATTAAAATCCAACTGCGGTATGTATCTTTAGGAAATATGTTACTAATTCCTAAAAGCACACACACACACACACACACAGACACATAGACACACACACGCGCACATGCACAATATATATATATATATATATATATATATATATATATATAGGTAATATTCGGTCAGGTTAAATATATATATAGGTTAATATTCGGTCAGGTTAAACCAGAGTTTGGAGTAATTCCCTCAGGACAAGAAAATCATTCAAGAGCTGAACATTTAAATTTTCCTGGTAGAGAGCTCAATGTAATTTATTACAGAGCAATATTTCTTTAAGAAAATAACCAAAGACCGGTTAATTCAGGATTATAAATTTATTTCCATCCCGTATTTTCAGTTTCTGGTGTGAACCAAAAACATGAAGAAAAAATTAAAGATATATATATATATATATATATATATATATTTCAGTCTATTCATGTCTATCTACCAATCTATCTGTTCTTCACCTTTTCTCATTTCTCTCTCTCTCATTGACTACCTCTCTATCTCTCTCTACCTCTAATCCCACACACATGTAAACGCATATATATATATATATATATATATATATATATATATATATATATATATAACCCTGAAGACCTGCCGGAGGCGATGAATGATAGGGAGAAGTGGCGAGAGATGATCAGGGATATCCGTGTTGGCGGCACGACATGATCATGATCATGATCATGATGATATATATATAAAAGTAAAAAAAAGTAAAGTTGGCGACCATAGTCGAGGGTAACCCGAAGGCTCCCTTTTCGATAGCTACTACACCAAGGTGTAGGGGAGGGCGCTACTCCATTCCCTGGATTGCTCCACTTTACCCTTGAACCGTACCTTATAATGCTGAGTGTTAAGCAAGGTGGTATCAAGTTCCATTTTTAAAGTCTTTGGTATGACTCGACCTGGGATTGAACCCAGGTCTCCCGGGCCATTGGCGAACACTCTAACCGCTGGGCCAATGTCCCGGTGTAAATATATATATATATATATATATATATATAATTCTATTCATATTTTTCAATCTGTTAAGGTTGTTTGATGAATAGGGTCTTAAACCACATGACGGTAAAAAATGATGGAGAAAGAGGAAATGTCTGAATTTATAGTAAGTAAATTCAAGTTCAAACCTGTGTAGAAGCCCAATCAGCTGTGGTAGTAGAATGCACCCACTGCACCTCTGCGGAGATGTAAGAATCCCTCTGGGAGTGTCATGTTATGACACTAAACAATTTGATGGTAAGTTTCTAGTGATGCTGGGGCTTTGGGGAATGCGGAGCTCTTCTTCATTGCCATTACGCCAAGGTCCACTCTGGCCCAGAATGGTTGCAGCTGATAGGGCTCTATCTATGGGTTAAATTGAACTAAACTGCATACTTATGATCAACTGAATTGTTTGAATTCGAAATGTTTGACTAACTTGAATAGCTTGAAATAGAAATGTCTTTAACAATGAAACAGCGTACTTATGCTAAACTGAACTGTTTGAAATAGACCTGTTTTTCATATTGAAACTGTACTTTCACTAAACTGAATTATTTAATATAGAACTGTTTTGACTTTTAAATGAGTGTAAACAAAATCTATGCTTATACTAAACCGAAATGGCTGAATTAGAACTGTTTGACAAAACTGAATAGCTTGAAATAGACATGTTTTTGGCAATCAAACTGTGTACTCATGCTAAACTGAATTGCTTGAAATAGAACATATTATTTGTGTAAAAATTAATTAGCGTTAGATAACCTACAAAGGTTGATATGCCATAAAACCCAAACAAACAATCAACAAACTGATAGGAACCTATCTATGGGTCAAATAGAACTAAACTACGTACTTATGCTAAATTGAATTGGTTGAAATATAAATGTTTTGACATTTAACTGCGTGTGGACTAAAACTACTGATACTAAACTGAATTGTTTGAAATAGAACTATTTGACTAAACTGAATAGCTTTAAATAGGAATTTTTTTAAAATTTAGATGTGTAATCCTGCTAATCTGAATTGTTTGAAATAGAACTGTTTATTTGTATAAAAATAGATTTGGTATTAAATAACCAACAAAGGTTGATATACCATAAAACCCAACCAACCAACAACCAACAAACCAAATATGTTTAGTCTCTGTTGTGACGCACTCTTCGTGGTACAGGAAAGAACAACAATACATAGTACACTTTTTACTGCTCAACTTCGAGTCATGCAAGGCTCGCTGTAAACGCTCCAAGAACCTGGTAACTTCTACTTTATACTGAAGGTGGATGTAACCTCCTCAACAGTTTCAAATCACTGCGATGGCATTGAGTATTTATGTTCGTTATTCATGAGCACAACGTCCCCGTTCATATAAAGCATTTATCAGTGATATAGATTTATCGCCCTATAACGTTTCCATTCCTTTTTCTTTGCTTAATTCCATGGTAACCTTCGTAGGTTATTCAATACTAACGCCAGAATTGAATAACAATCGTGTTAATCTTTAAACCATTGCTATTAATAGGAATATTGGTGATCATACTTTTCTCAAAGGTAATAGTTCGAAAGTCAATGTAATAGCGAAACTGAGTTCGAATCCATTTAGTACGATATTGTAGTTCAACAAGGAAGCTATTACGTCCTAGGTAACTCTCCCAATTAAGTTTCTCACCAATAAATATTCACAAATGCAAGAAAGATTTATGTCAATTTTATCACATAATCAAAAAATCTGCCGATACATTCATAGAAGGCGAAGGTAAGAACGTATTGCATTCATCAAACTGCAAGCGGTTTGAAGCCAGAAATCCACACTTGTGATTCACCTTAGGAAGAGGCTTCATTTGCCACCATTAGACTTCTATTATTACTTAAATTTTAAAAAGGATTTGTATGTCATCGCGTCTTAAGTGAACTAATTTCCTGAAAAAAAAAGTAGGCGCTTTGAAAAAAAAATGCAGAAAAATATATAAAACTAAAATTAGCTCATTCTAAAATAAATGTGAAAGCTTGAAAAAAAAATGACTTAATTTTGATTCCATATTCACATATCGGGCACCTAACGAAATCTGATGGTTAACAAGTTACATTAACATATCATTATTAATAGGTTCGATTCTCACAGAGTGTATTATACTTCTGACCTTATGCCAGACCTGAAAAAAGATTACTCAATATAGGTACCCTGCATGGTGAAATGATGAGCAATCTACACTAACGGTTACTTGTGAACTCAAGTCTTACCGGGTGGTTCATATATCCAGCTTTTTACCTTAAATAAGCTAAATTTATTAACGTATAAAACGCCTTGTAATCATGAGCAACCTTGACTGACAAACCCTTACTTCTGGCGTTGAGTGTTTTTGGGTGTCCCATACATCTAGACTGAGTCAACAATTAAACACAGCTGAGTAAATGGCTATATTCAGTACATATAGTCAAAGTTTGGAGACCTTATTTATCAAACCTTCTTTATATAAACACAAACACAGAAACACATATATATATATATATATATATATATATATGTTATACACACATACAAAGAGATAAATTCCCTTCCATAGTTGCGCACACATCCTTAATAGGGAGACCGGCATTTACATAGGGACCCATGCTTGATAGATCTTTCAATTGCAAAGAACCATTATGTTTATTAGATCCAGAGTAATGAGAGACATCGAGCTACGCAAGTGCTCCTGGTTCGTGCGTGTACACACTGAGCACAGCACAATTAGACAGCGGGATTTGACAGTCGGTGATTAGTCAAACATGTCACGTGATCGCGTTCATGTGAAACGCCACCCTTTGTTCTTTCTTCTTTTCCCATCACCGCACCCTCTGGTCGCCTTCCTAAACTTGCAAAGCTAGTGATTGATTGACGAGTTGGTATTGCATCAAACCACCTGCTGCATGGGAAATCAAATCTCTTGCCCCAACCAATCGCTTCTATGTCTGCTATCATCAATCTAT
Organism: Sepioteuthis lessoniana; assembly: GCA_963585895.1. NCBI lineage: Eukaryota > Metazoa > Mollusca > Cephalopoda > Myopsida > Loliginidae > Sepioteuthis > Sepioteuthis lessoniana. The sequence continues at coordinate 122,048,074 of OY757909.1, read as the reverse complement.
CACGATCTTTTTTTCTCTTTCTATCTTTCTGTTTCTTTCAATTTTGTCAGTCATTCTTGTTTACTCGTAGTAGCAAGCTATCTGGTTAGACACACGGAAATTATTCGCAAAGTATCGAGGATGAAACTGCGTTTACCAAAGCTGAAAAGAACAATAAATGTAAAAATAATTTTCGTCTAAAATTCAATCATTAATTTTCATCCTTCGATGGACAAATAATTCAAACCATAATTTAAATGGTGGAGTAGCTCTGGGAATTTACTCGTTATAGAGTGTGAAATCGTATCGTAGTATTTCTTTAAACAAAATCCGCCATTTTTGCGATATATTTTCCGTTTAAGAAATTAGGAAACACCCATTCATACCCAATTGCGATAAATATGGATGGTGATATGCTTGTAAAATACCTATCAAATATTATCCTTACAGCTGATAAAAAGCTACGTATAGAGGATTGGCATTAACTGGTTTACTTTATTCAGTTTCTTTGTTTAATGACATATCGACCTTCGTCGGTTATTTAATGGTATTATTTAGCTTACAGCTGTTTGGATAATGGTTCCCGATTGATCTAGACGTCAAGATATAATCACGTAGTATACAATTGGCTCGGTTGTGGACGCAAGTTCATTTAGATTTTAAAATAAATAGATAATTAAAGAGCCACTGTAGAAAATTGTAATCGCAGAATATATTTTAAGTGGAGATTAACAGATTTGAATTCCAAGTAAATCTACCAGACAAATAGCGATAAAATGTTAAAGAACAAAGTTTACCTTTCTATTTACCCTTAGCTAGAGAAAGAGAATTATTGGATTCATCATCATCATCATCATCATCTCGCGCTGGTAGCACGGTATCCCTGACCCTCTCTCGCCACTCCTCCCTATCGTTCATCGCTCTAGGTAGGTCTTCAGGACAACATCCTGTATCCTCACATAGCTGCTGAATGTACGTTCGTGCTGGTCGTCCTGCTTTTGCGCGGCCATGTGTGGGGATCCATAAGAGTACATCTCTTATGAGTTCATCTCTGCTTCTCCAGCAGTGTCCTGCATGTCTGGTTCGTCTAACTTGAATAGTTTTCGTGATAGGGGGCAGGTGGCCGTACAGTTGGTGTCTTGTGGGGTGTTGCTGCCAGGACTTGTTCAGGATTGCACGCAGCATTCTTGTGTAATTGCCATCTAGCTTCTTCTCCAGTCGGTTTGTTAGCGTTCATGTAGTGCATCCATATAGCAGTATCGATGTGACCGCTGCCTGGAAGAAACTGCGTTTCATTTTATCGGTTAGGTCTGATTTCCATATAATCGATAGCCTATTGATAGCTGTCCATGCTTTCGTTAACCTCGTTTCGATGTCCTTTTCGGTTGATTCGACGCTGCTTCCTAGGTACGTGAATTTGTCTACTAGTTTAAGTGGGGTTCCTTCTAGAGTGGAGATGTCCCCCGTTTGGTTATAGCACATATATTCCGTTTTGTGTGCATTAACATAGAGGCCTATGCTTGCTGCTGCTCGTTCCAAACTATGCAGAAGTGTTTCGGCTTGGTCAGGTGTATTTGCCAGTATCGCTATGTCATCGGCGTAGTCGGCATCGGTAATTGTTGTTGCGGGGTATCTTCTGCTTCTTTTCTTCGTCAGTTCGAAGCCATTCTCTTTGATTTTGTCAATCGATGTTCTAAGTACGTAGTCTAGACAAATGATAAAGAGGTACGGGGCCAGCGTGTCCCCTTGTAGTACTCCTGCTACAATGTCAAAGTATTCTGTGCCTCCATCCGGTGATCGTACTTTTACTTTAGTGTTTCTATAGAGAATCGTTATTGCCGCTACGGTTTCTTTAGGTATGCCGTACGCTAGTAGGATTTGTTCCATCTTTCCTCTGTGAATGGAGTCGAAAGCCTTGGTAAAGTCGACAAATATTAATGTCGCTTGTAGGTTCTTTGCCCGTACACCTTCAAGGATTCTACGGATGGTTAATATTTGTGAGGTCGTGGATCTATTTCTTCGGAAGCCATTTTGGTTTTTTCTAAGTATGTTGTCGATTTCGGGTTCTATTCGGTTTCGTAGTAGGGCATTGTAGATTTTGGCAGCTATGGATGTAAGTTTTATGCCTCGGTAGTTTTTGGCTAATCCGAGGTCCCCCTTTTTAGGTAAGGGGAGTATGCATCCTTTCATCCATCTATCTATCGGATTTTGATTGTATACTGCGTTGCAGTGTCGGAGCAGTATGTCGTCGAATTGTCTGGTCTTCCATACTTCCGGGGGAATTTCGTCCAGCCCTGCAGCTTTCCTGTTTTTAATTTTTCCATCCAAACTACAGCAATATTGAGAACGGTAAGAGTAGTGAGAAGAGTCCTGGAGACTTAAGGAGACTTGCTGACACTCAAACTACAGTGAAAAACCATCAGCTTACGCTGAAATGAAAAACTCCGAGTGAATAAAAACAATAAAGTTAGGTTTGAACATGTTGTTGGAGAGTATAGAAGCGGAAAGAAAAAATACGGCAAAATGAAGGTAATGATGGTGATAATAGAAATGTCCTGTCCACTTTTCCAAGTACCGTAACTAGAATTCTTTTGACAGAAATTATTAGAAATATAAATTCACTCTGGAGACGAAGGAAACAGCTAACAAGGAACGAAAAATACAATTGTAAAACTCGCTGATACTTTAATTTTAACTTAGTTGAAATGCTGGAAAATATTGCCGGTAAGTAAATATTTTCATACTATCCGATGTGCTATCGAAATAAGAATTTAATTCTTTGCTTTTTAAATGATAAACGTAAGTTTTGTATATGTTGTTCGCAGGACAAAAGAAGAGGAAAAATGATAACAATATGAAAAAAAGTGAGTGTTAAAATAGGAAGGTTACTTTAACTGATCTCTTTTGACAAAAGCCGATAATCAGTAACAGGCTATTCTAGATTGTCTATCTTCCACCGAGTCTCTAATCTTGTCTATCTGATTTTGAATGTATTCTGTCTGTTCCTTTATATATACGCCTGCTAATTGATATTGTGCCGTTTTTAGTTTTAAGGCATTTGTGTTTGTTGGTTTTTTTCGATAGTTTTTGGAGGCTGTTTTTACTAGTGCACGTTTTTCTCTCACCGCTAAAGTTTCCCATGGGACTCTATATTTAGTTTTAATTTTTGTTGGAATGTATTTTGCTGCTGCCTCGAGGTGTGCATTGACGAAATTTTCGTTTTCGTCGTTTGGTGTACTTTTTTCCGTCTTTTGTTGTAGTGTTAAAATGTTTAGCGCAGTGTAAGTTGCAGACAGTCACGTCCAGAATTTTAGCTCAGATCATCATGCCCATTTACTATGGCAGTAACACTTAGATCACAAGTGCCTCTATCTCTCTTTACATATATATATATATTGTCATCCACAGACAAACTGTTTCGTTCTATCAGAACTCTTCAGTTTGGCTAGACACGCAGGACGCTCGAAGCCGGGATCGAAACCTGTCCAACTCTACGTTAAACTAAGTTTGTGTGTGTGTGTGTGTGTCTCTCTCTCTCTCTCTCTCTCTTTCTCTCTCTTTCTCTCTCTCTCTCTCTGTGTATGTGTGTGTGTGTGTGTGTGAACTGCATAATATTTACAGATCTATGCCGTCTTTCATAACCACATTCCCCAATCATCAGCACCCCTTCGCCTATGTAACCAATTATTTCCTAACTTGGGCTGCTCTGACACAAGTGTGTCCACTGGGGTCAGTCACTGTATAGGTAGGATGCAACAACGATGTTATATGAAGACTCCAGCCGATTATATGGACATATGTGAGAGCATGCTTCCAAATAGTCAAGTCTGCATACGTAATTGCACCTCCATCACCATGGGACTATTTTGAGATAAAGGTTAGCAAATGAAAAAATATGAAAGGGACATTTGTACATCATGGTGTTTATAGTGGCCCCACACTTGTACAACATGAATCGCGTGCACTAAGTCTTCATAATTATTATCCGATAACAAGCCGAAGCAAGATACCCAATAATCACGTCAAACACAGAATTTTTCCTTCGAATTGAATAGTTTGACAATGAGTTAAGAGTAAAGAACTCCAAGGAATTATGCGTTTTATGACTGTTGAGGAAAAAGTTCGTTCCACCATTTGGCAGGTCTTACTTTTCATCTTTCAGGATATCTAGAAAAACACTCCCCAGCCTAGTTGGGGTTTCAAACTAAGTCGCCATCACCTGACTATGAAAAAAGGTTGCACTTGGTTGCAGAGTACGAGTACACTCGCCAGCCTAGTTGGGGTTTCAAACTAAGTCGCCATCACCTGACTATGAAAAAAGGTTGCACTTGGTTGCAGAGTACGATTTGTGTATATAATGACTTGAGACGAAAGTACGGGATAAAGTTGAGTTCCGGTCAAATAAACACTCAAAAGAACACAATTATCGGTTAATGTGTTAATATCTATCTATCTATCTATCCCAGTCTGCTCATATCTATCTATCTATCTATCTAATTTGTTTTGCTTTTTCTCTCCCCTCCTTAAATATTTGCATTTTACTCTCGATTATATAACTTGTTTTGTATATTTTTCTCTTTAATATACCCTTTTTTCTCTCTCTCGCTCTCTCTCTCTCCCTCACACACACACACACACTATATATATATATATATATCTTTTTTTACGAATTATTCTATTCTGTTTTACTCCCTCTTTTGATCATCATCATCATCATATCATTTTCATGTCACGCTGCCAGCACGGATCTCCATGACCCTCTCGCCACCAGTCTCTATCGTCCATTGCTCCCGGGAGGTCTTCAAGGCTATATCCTGGATCGGCGCAGAGCTGTTGTATATAGGTTCTAACTAGTCACCCTGCCTTTGCTCGTCCATGTGAAGAGGTCCACAGGTGTATGTCGCTTATGAGTTTGTCCTTGCTTCTCCAGCAGTGTTCCGCATGTCTGGTTCCTCTAACTTGGATCGTTTTTGTGATGTGTGGTAGGTTGCCGTATAGCTGCTGTTTTGTGGGCTGTTTTTTAACTGATATCTCAGGGCTTTATGTAACGAAGTTTTTCTCTATATTTATTTTCCACTTGAAGAGTTTAAGATATTATCAGAAAAAGCCAAGAGAAACTTATTTAATTTAGTTTACTCATACACAAAGCTAAACGAAGATAATCAACAACAGATATCTTTTAGTGTCTATTATCTCTCGGTCTTCAGCTCTCGGTATCCAGACATTACCTGGGATCGAACATCAATCTATTTCGTTATAACCAAATATTTAATTACTTTAGCCAAAGGTCAGGCTACAAAGTTAATAACTAAGTTAAATTCAGTTGGTTAGAATACAATTGTATTTGGTCACCCATTGAAGGTAGAATCAACTCGCAAATTGATATTCGAGGCAAACATGCGAACTGTTCCGTTTCTATTGGCGCCTTATCAGGCTTCGTGGTGGTAACACCTGTTCACTGTAACATTTATTATTTAAAGGCCATAAGAGCACATTAACACTCTTAAACATTAGCAGAGCCAAATTTATCTTAAGCCTTTAAAATGAAGCAATCAATACGAAAATGATTCAACACATTTAAAACCCTGTTGGTCTCAAGAGATTGAGTCGATAGTTTTAATTCAGATTACATGAGATTAAAACCATTTCTTTCTGCATGACATCGAAGCAGCTTTAATGACTAATTTACACATTTTGCTATTGATAAAAATGAACGGCGCCCAACTCCTCAATGATTGCGCTTATGTTAATTATACATTGCTTAGAAAATTATGTTGATACTAGCCGAAGTACGGTTTATGCAAGACTTGGATTGCGGCTGACAGGAAAAGGACTCATTGATAAATGATGTAAATAGCGATTGTTCCAAGTAGAAACTAAACCCAAATAAGAAAAAAAAAAAAAACAGGTCTTTTATCTTTGCAAATTTTCACTTATATTTAATATTGTTTTGTGAAAATAGCTTTTTGTGAGTAAACCTCTCTCAAAGACCACCTTTCTTATCCAACGATGTGCAGATTTCACGTTGAAATGTCCTTTTTCTGGCTTTGCTCCTTCTGATTATGATTGGTTTAGGGATTTATGTAATCATTTGGATGGTTTTAGGCTAAGATCAAGAGAGGAGGGGAAACAAGAAATGGCTAGATAATTTGCATCAAAACCGAAATAATTTTACAAGCATAGAATTTATAAGCTTGTTGCGAGAAATTCTTTGGTTCTAAGAAGATTATGTTTATGATTAAATATCTTATGTTGGCATAAGTCATTTTATAATATATACTCTAAAATCTTATATTGCATTCGTTCCAACCTGATATTACACAAAACAAATTTAAGAGTTTTTGATCCAACCCTTTGAATTTCTATTGATAACAAACATATTTTTTCCAATTATTAATCTATATTTCAATTTTATTTATATTTTAAAGCGAGACAGCTTTCATATTGGCTTATGCGGGTATTAATAATTTCTCTTGAATTAGGAAAAGAACCTACAGAAATTGGCGAGGTTTTTTCTTGACTTATAAAAACACCTTAAATACGGATTGCTTCATGAAAAAATAAAAGCGTACTTCCTTATATATATATATATATATATATATATATATATATATATATATATATATATATAAGTAAAAAAATAAAGTTAGCGACTGTTGTCGAGGGCGAACAGAAAGCTCCCTTTTCAATAGCTACTACACCGAGGGTGCTACTCCTTTCCCTGGATTGTTTGACATTACCCTAGATACGGACCTTATGATGCTGAGTGTTAAGCAAGGAGGAATCAAGTACCATTTTAAAGGTTTTGGTATGACTCGACCGGGGATTGGATATATACATATATATTTATTTGTATTTTTCTATATAAACTATTCTATAACTGTGATGGTGTGAAAAAAACAGATAGTAAAGTTTGCAAAGGAAATAAATATTACACAAACTGGTATCCGCGAAAAAATTCTTTTAAAAAAGAAAATAAAAACCGAAAAGCATACGTTCCACTTAAAAATAATCAACTAATAATGTATACCTAGCCAAGAGAAAAAAAACACCAACAATATTTTATGGTTTAAGCTACCATAAAATATGGTGGCGTAAAACAATTAATTTTATTGTTTACGCTACTGTATAATATGGCCGTAGCTAATAAAAAAGGAAAATAATTTTTCAGATTATTACAGAAAAAAAATTCCTCCATCGAATTATTTATACAAAATATTTAATAGCAACATTGTTAAATTGACTTATAGTTGTATGCCTAACATGGCAAGTTGGATTAATAAAACATCAAAAAAAATTTGGGATAACTAACGTTTGGAGCCTCCTGAATACAATTGGACAGATAAAATAATTTCCTCAAAGGGAAGTGGCAATTTGAGTGAAAAGATTATAATGTGGAATGTTTATCGATCAAACGATGGAATCTTTAACAGAAATGTCAAAAAGATATATGTCGATTCTTAACAGGCGTCTTCAAAAAAATGATATTACAATCATAGAAATAGTTTCACACATGAGGTATATAGACACAGAACTACTTTATGTAATTTTGTGTGGGAAATTAAGAAAACATCTAGCAACCTATCTCTTATTAAAATGTGAGATAGTAAAACAAGGACATAAGTATAAAGCAGGGGATAAATAATGACATTTACGTATAGAGGAGAAATTGGTCATAGCTTACTACTATACTCCCAATGAATTACTTAATCAAAGCTTAGAAATACTTAATGATTGTAGGCACAAAAAATGTTGGCTTCTTGGTTGACTGACACAATTTATTTTATCTTATTCATAATTTATTAATTTATTCCTCTCTCTCACACACACACACACACACACTCTCTCTCTCTCTCTCTATATATATATATATATATATAAGTTTTTTTATATATCTAATAGCATTAATGCTTATATGCGACCACCGGCTTCATGCCATTTTTATATGACAATCATCAGGCAGAGAGAGAAAGATTTTGATCTGCCACAAATCCAACAAGTGAGATAGCGACAACCATATACTGCTCTAATATACATTTTTATTTTTACAGGTTGGTATACCTACACATACAATTTCAATATATGTGATACAATCTATCTATCTATCTACACACACATACACACACACACACTATATATATATATATATATATATATATATATATATAGTGTGTGTGTGTGTGTGTGTGTGTGTGTGAGATCTATTCATTTTTATTTATTTAATTCCTTTTTATGGTAATCCAATTCTTCTTAGCAATTTTTAATCGATACAAATGTAGATTGGCCTCCTTGAACTGGAAATATCCTGATGATCGGTTTAAATGAAACCTTGGTAGAATTTTCCTGACTCTGCAAGAACAGCCAAAACTAAGTGAATCCATTTATAACAACTGAGACCATACTTACAAATAGAAAGTAATTATGTCACCTACAACAGAGGGAAGTTAGAAATGTCATTTTCTTGACCATTACCAGAATAGTAAGTTGTTGTTGGCGACCATAGTCGAGGGTAACCCGAAGGCTCCCTTTTCGATAGCTACTACTCCAAGGTGTAGGGGAGGGCGCTACTCCTTTCCCTGGATTGCTCAACTTTACCCTTGATCCGTACCTTATAATGCTGAGTGTTAAGCAAGGAGGTATCAAGTACCATTTTTTGAGTCTTTGGCATGACGCGACCTGGGATTGAACCCAGGTCTCCCGGGCCATTGGCGAACACTCTAACCCCTAGGATGTGTGAACGTTCGTAAAGTTAATAGACTGTAAGTGTTGATTATTTACCAATTGTTCAAGTGATCTGTGTTAGCAGTAATCAGCGTTTGACTAGCAAAAAAGTTCTGTTAAAAATGAGGAATGTTGAACGATCTACACATATAGGTGTGAAGACTTGTGTCGAAAAGCTATATTTTTTGATTAGCTGATCGCAGAAGAGCGGAGTTCCAATTTATTTATGTGTTTGTAGAGGGAAGTCATTTCTATATTTGTACGAAATGAAATAAAAATATATGAGCTCAATTCAACAAGAATGGATTAAAATGAATAAGATTGATAGGTACCTATATGACTAAATTTATTAAATGTATCATTCTTACAAAATCTTTTGTTCGATAGCTTGATATAAAGACACGGACACACAGAAATAATGGTTGAATGACAAGCAAGAATAATCAGATTGATTATTTATGATGATTAGTCATCAAAATTGAATGATCTTGAACGGAGATGACAAACATCCAGACCTAAAAAGTTGTGTTCATTTTATCTTTAGGTATTGATTACATTGTTTCTAGCATCTCTTCATAGTATTGTACGTCGAAATATTGTACAATAGAATTTCAAGAGAAACAATAAATATTTTCTGATGAAGTATCCTTAATCATCTTGAAATAATGATTATTTCAATTACTTTTATATCTGAAAAATGTCAATATAAGCCTTGAACTGTTTGTTATAAAATCCGAATTTATTTGAAGATATATTTTTTATCTGGCATGAAATGCAATTGATTTTTCAGCATATGAGAACAAGAATTTCCCTCTATCGCATTAAAGTTTCAGACCATCAAATTTAAGCAGACAATTGCTCTTATTTTATGCTAAAACGAAATTAAATATTAAAGATAATGTGAATTACTCTTCATAATCCTATGTACATTGGTGTAATATTGCCGTCTGTCAGTCCAATTTCTCTACAGGAAAACGGAGAAAAACAAATAAGTAAAGTAAGTGTAATTTTTGCCGTAAATTAAAAAATTAAGGCAAGCAACTCCATATTTTACCATTAAGTCAAATACAGGGTAGACTTGTTGTATTCTTGACACAGAAAATTAGACAAGATTTATCAGTGAATATATGATTTAGTGTTTTACAAAAAGAAATCAAATACACAAACACAAACACACACACACATATAATATATATATATATATATATATATATATATATATATATTTAAGTCAATCTATCTATCTATCTATCTATCTATCTATCTTATATATATATATATATATATATATATATAGGAAGATTGAAGTAATTTCGTAATTATGTACGAAAATGAAAAGTCATTATTCTAAGGATGATTTGATTTATTGTTGAATTATTTGCAAACGCTAAACATTTCGATTTTTACATTCGGCTTTATATTTGCAAGAAGGGCAGGTTTATCTGCGTTCTCTGCATCAGTAATACCTTTGGGGGCATATCGCGTCTTTCTTGCCTTCATTAGATCTGTTTCAGTTCACAGCATCTAGACAGATTATATATATATATATATATATATATATATATATATATATATATATATATATATATATATATATAAGTAATATCCAGTCAGCGTCCGAAGACAGTTTCTGTGGATTATTTGCGTATATAATATATGAGGAATTTCATATAAATCTATGGGTGTGCTCGATGTATGGCTATTGTATATTTTTTCTATCTGGGTTTATAAAAAATCCCATACGGAGCGTATATAGAGCAATTAGAAGTAAACTCAAACCTGGTTAAATTGTCATTATAAATCTATTTCAGCGAAGAATATCATTGCAATCTCATCAGATGACTGCACATGAGTTTCCTTCTAATTGCACTCTCTCTCTCTCTCTATATATATATATATATATATATATATATATATATATATACATAGTGCTATAGGCTAATCATTCTCTTGGAAACTCTACATTGCGTTAAAATTTTCTATGCGGAGATTATAAGCGAGCAGTATTTGCCCGATCTTTTCTCTCTTTATTAAATCAATAGATAATTGTGTTATTTCGATATTTTAAGATCTTCGATGATTCGATGAATAGATAGAATCAGAATTCGATTATCTTAAATAATTTTCCCAAACTTAAATCGATTATTGTTGAGCAGCATGACATAATAAATCTTTGCAGCAGTAAGAGTTATGCCTCTTTAGTCCAAAGTGATGACAAGGTCAATTTTTCTCGTGAAAAGCATGATGCAAAATTTTGTCTATTTTTTTTTCGTCTTTTGTTTATGAACAGCGTTGCATAATCGAAGAAGAATGTTGTAAATTTACTAATCTTCCACTCTGGCTTGAGTAAGGTGTATTCCAATTCCTGACGTAGCTGTTCATTTGAACCTGGAATCATAAAAATTGGTCAGTCATCTCATAAGATGTATAGCATTAACGTACTGCATTTTCAAGAGTCTTTGCCAATTTTAAATGCCTGTACAAAAAAGTCTGGAAACTTATTGAATGCCCCACTTATTTAAACTGACTCATCTGAGGATCAGCAAAGTTTAATTCAGCGGAGAGAATTTTTCGGTAATTTTTATTGTTTTCCTTTTTTGAATTATTCTGAATTTTTCAGGTTTATTTTGCTCACAACACTGTGAACATTGTACTGTTTAAAACGTTTTTTACATTGAGTTTTAATGATTGTTTTAATATCACACATACATAGATAGATAGATAGATAGATACGCCAAACACTTCCAATCCTTTGGTAAACTTTGGAAGCGAGTCTGGCTCAACAAAGACCTCTCCATAAAAAGTAAACGTAGAGTGTACTGCAAAATAATTATCTGAACCCTCTTTGACGCAGAAATGCGACTGGTATAAAGGACGGATTCCCCAAAACTTCACATCTCAATGATATGCCACTAGCGCAAAATTAAAAACGTCATGTAGTGGCCCATATAGATTCTTCTTGGGAATTCTAAACTCCTGGGCCTGAATGATATACTCGACCAACATAATATTAGATGGGCTGGGAAGTCGAACTCAGTTAAGGAGAGCTGACTGCCAAAACAGAGCCTGTACTCTAAATTTAGATAAGACGTACAAGACATAGACCAAAACTCAGGCTAATTATAAAAAAGGTGATGATGAACATTAGACAATTTGCAATAATTGTCTGTCTTCATTTCAATTTGCAGTATTTCGTTATATTTCACGTTTCATTACTGTACGAGGGTTATTTAAATGTTCTAAACCCAACCAGAAAGACGAGCCATGACTGTTGTATCAATTCACTAGATTTTTTTATAAAACTAGAAAAAGAAATTAGTTTTCTGTTTTAATCACGGGGCAAATTAGGACAATAAAAAGTGAGATGTATGTGACAAATCTAAAAAATCGACAAAACAGTGGTCAGAGTTGTCATAACTTATCTGAAAAAGACACTCAAGGATATCTATTAGGACATGGTACCGATTCTCACTGAAGATTCTTCTTCCTATCTAACTGTGAAGAAGTGGGCTGTGCAATTCAAGCTGGGCTGGGACGACATAGATTATGGCCTTCGGTCAGGTCATCCTAAAAGACTAACCACTGATGAACAATTTGATGCTGTTTAGTGTATGATTTTGGATACCAGGCATCTTACTGTCCTGGAGATAAAAAAAAAATTGTTTCTTCCAAAATTGTATCTGTTCAACTTTTCTTTCTTCTCTTTCTGTCTCTATAGTCACCTCTCTCTCTCTCTCACTCTCATTCTCTCTCTCTCTCTCTCTCTCTGTTTATCTATCATTCCCTTTTTCCCATCTATCTATCTATCTATCTATCTATCTTATTATTTATTTATTTGCGTGAGTATGCATAGTTTAGTTAATATGTAAAAATCAGTCAACCTAGTTAAACTTATAATTCATTTGACAATATTTTGATTGATGTGTTTCTCTATCTCTTATAATGCCTATCTATCTCCCGACTTTGTTAGATTGGCAGTAAAACTGGTACATAATTTTCTACTGCACGTTCAATGATTGCATATATGGAAGTGTCATGGATAGTTTTCGAGAAAAGCGTCAATTTTGCTAGTAGACCAACTAAATGATATATTGCAAGTTAAAATTGACCAGTTAGTGTGAGCCAAGTTGTCGCCTGCTATGAAATATGGCAGAATATCCTAATGATATGGTAGTGCAATTATTTTGGTCCTTACGGACAAATTTTTGAATAGGACATTTGCCTTGTCCCAACACTTTGCTCATTAGGACGATATTTGTCTGACACTTGACCCATTAGCTTGGAGGTAACATTACAATGGTCCAATCTAAATGCGAGCCCTCGACTTCATCAGAAAAAGATGCCAAAAAATAAAAAGTATGTCTATTATATATATAATAGACATTTATTTCTTGGTATCATTTTTTTCAGTAAAATACTCGGTAAAAAGAGATCAAATGCCAGCTAGCAGAGAGATATAAAATTGAAATATTGTTTACCAGGAATACCCTTTGTCTTCTGTAAACGGCAGTTTAATAAATTTATCTAAAAGCCCAGTCATTAGTTAGGAAGTTTTAGGAAGAAACATCCTCTCTGGTTTATATATATATATATATATATATATATATATATATATATGTGTGTGTGTGTGTGTGTGTGTGTGTGTGTGTGTGTAAAATGAACTGCACGTAGAAATTGAATATCGTACATACTTTTACAGGTGCCCTTTAGATGTTTATAGCCTTTGGGAGCGTTTTTAAACAACATATTGTGTGAGAAAAATGATTCCGTTTCACAGTTATTCTTGACTTTTGGCCTGCATAGTATATTTGCTAAGGATTATATTAATGTATTTATGTATATGTATGTTCCTGTACATTTGTATGAGGATATATTTATATCAGAGCGCATGAGTGTATATCCATGAGCATGCGTGTATATCTATCCGTATGAGTGTACATAAAAGGGACAGTCAAAATTCTTCATATCAAATATTTGACAGGAATTATCAACGACATATTTCTATGACTCCACATTTCATTGTTTCTGGTTTATTTTTCCTCGAATATCACTCTCATATATCAACTGTCCATGACACATTATGTTATCAATTACAATAGCTGAAAGTTGTCTGATATTCACTGTTTTATCTGTTCTTATCATTAACAAAATAAGTATTAACTGAAGATTTACAATATGACTTATAACTTTGTTTTAGTGACTCAGTTTTATACTTTATCGCCAGATGATCCACCATTTTAACCTTTACATAGATAAATTTCTTGTTCAGTAAATATTTTTTCTATTATATTGTTTAACAAATTCTTTATAAACACCTAACATGATAAACATAAAAGTCTTTAGATCTTGTATAATTTCGTTGGAAAATACTTTTCTGACAGAGTCAAATGATGTGTAAAGATAAATTCATCTATTTCCAGATAATATTCATTGACGAGAAAAATTAACTTTTAAAGTGATAATTATTGAATGATAACTAAAGATTACATCTTCTCATATATTTGTTTATTTATAAGTAATCCTAACATTATATATAGAAATGGGCTGTGACAAGACGTGATTATTATTATCATTATTATTATTATTATTATTATTATTATTATTATAGTATACTAATTAGAGTTTTTAACGTCAGTTTTACCTGATGGTCTTTCACTGGAGAATGAGTGACAGCAAGTCTCCTCAAGTCTCCAGGACTCTTCTCAGTATTCTGGCAGTTCTCAATAATGCTTTTTTGTAGTTTATTATTATTATTATTATTATTTTATTATTATTCACTCATTAGAGTTTTTCACATCAGCGTTAGCTGATGGTCTTTCACTAGAGTTTGAGTGACAGCAAGTCTCCTCAAGTCTCCAGGATTCTTCTCAGTATTCTGGCCGTTCTCAATAATGCTGTTTTTGGATGGTCTCCACTCGTCCGCCAACTTCCAAGTCCTCCAGTCTCTTTAGTAATCCTTGAGTTACTGTTCTAAATGCACCAATTACAACTGGTATAATTGTCACCTGCATGTTCCACAGTTTTTTTTAAATTCCCTAGCAAGGTCGAGGTACTTATCCTTCTTTTCACATTCTTTCAGTTTTATTCTGTTGTCAGCCGGGACAGCAACGTCGACAATTATGCAAGTTCTCTTTTTTTTGTTGATTATTTTAAAGTCTGGTCTTCTGGCCGAGATTAGGTGATCCATGTGTATGTCAAAGTCCCATAGGTGTCTGTGTGTGTTATTTTCTAGAACAAGTGCTGGGTTGTGCATATACCATTTGTTAGTATGGTCTCCTTGAGAGTTTTTCCAATCAGCGTTAGCTGACGGTCTTTCACTGGAGTCTAAGTGACAACAATTCTCTTCAAGTCTCCAGGACTCTTCTCAGTATTCTGGCCGATATCAGCAATGCAGTAGTTTGGATTGACTCCACACGTCCTCTTATTTCCAAGTCTTCTAGTCCTTTTATCAATCTTGTGGTGACTGTTATAAGAGCACCAGTTACGATTGGTATCACCGTCCTTTTTATGTTCCACAGTTTTTTCAATTCCCTTGCAAGGTCCAGGCACTTATCCTTCTTTTTGCTTTCATTCAACTTTATTCTCTGCTTAGCTGAGACAGCAAAGTCCACAATTCGACAAGTTCTCTATTTTGTCTGTTGATTATTATAAGATTTAGTCGTTTGGCCGATATTAGGTGATCCGGTTTTATTTCAAAATTCTGGGTTGAACATATACCTTTTGTTCGTACAGTAAAATTTTAATTTCTTGCACAGTTCCCAGTGGATCACCTTACTCATCCATTTCTGTTTGGTTTTATACTCTTTCTGAGCTAATTTACTGCATTCGTTCTTTATGTGATTCATCGTTTTCTTTTAATCACCACATAACCAACATCTGCTGTTTGGTTACGTCTTGTCTATTCTTGCTTTAATATGGTTGTTCCTTAAAGCGTTGTTTTGTACTGCTATAATAAGAGATCCAGTTTCTCTCTTTAGATTTCCCGTTTGCAACGTCCACGTTCTCTCGTGTGAGATGCCGCTGGTTAATCGCTTAAAACATTCATTTTGTTGTTTTTCTTTCCATGTTTGCTTTCTGGTTAGTGTCATTCTGTTGGTCCTTGTATTGTCAGTATTGTTTCTGGAGGCTGTACTCAGCGTTTTGATTTTTTTCTTGATTTGGTAGTTCAAATCCTTGTCATGTGACGTTTCCAACTTTTCGTTACTAGCATGGCACATTTTTCTATGCCAAATTCAATTCCTACATCTTGAGTGTATATTCTCCCTGTCTGTATTAGGGTTTCAGATTCTCTTTTATTTTTAGCAAAGTTTGATGGTGTCAAGGTACATTAATTGGTTGATTTACTCTTGCGATTTTCTGAGTTTTTATCCGCCTGCGCATTTCTTGAGAATGTGATAGAGTGGCATCATCGCTATTACAAATACTCATGGTGATAGAGCATCTCCCGGAATTATGTCTCTCTGGATATTTACCTCTGCTAAACTCTTTCCTTCTCCTTTCGATTTTGCTCTCCAGTCTTCCATAGTCTTCTCGATAAACTGAATGAATTCATCGGGTATTTTATAAAATACCCGATGAATTCATTTGAGAATGTGTAATATACTGCTTTGGGGACCACATCGTAAGCGTTTTTGAAGTCAATCTGGGCTTTAGCTTGATTTTCCGTCTCATTTTACTCTCGCTGACGATGTGTTGATCTACATGTAATAGTTCTCCTGTACCTCTGGAACCCTTGCGGCAACCTTTCTGTTTCCCTTGGAGTAGCAGATATTTTCCCTAATTTCTGCTGTTTGTATATTTCACGTCAACTGTTGGCCCGTTATTGGTCTATAGTTGTTTGAGATGTTTCCTTTGGAGGTCTTTTTAGATCAGTGTGTTCTTCCCTTTGGTCATCTATTCGAGAATTTCAGTTTTCTCTCTGTATTTATTCATTTCGGTAGCCAGTCTGTCGTGGGTGTAGGTTCATTTTTTAAACCAAAATCCCTGTATGACAACTAGGCCAGGGGTTTTCTAGTTTGTTTTTTCTAAAGTTTTGCCTTGAGTTCATCATGGTGTATTTCCAATTTAGGGCCAACTTCGATTATTCACAAATCTGTATCCATGTTGTTAATCCATTCGGCTCTTTTGTTATGATCTTTCCGTCCCCATTTTTTGCTCCAAAATCTTTTTGCCACGCATCCGGTTGTTGATATATCTTCACCTATGCACCGCTACTTTTAGGTAGAATATTCTTTCGGTGTTTCAGAAATTCCTGTTTTGTCTGTTTTGTCCCCTCTCGTTATCTTTTTAGTCTTTCTTCTTTCGCTCGTACTTTTTGATTAGACTCTTTGAGTCGTATTTTTCGTTCTAATTGTTGTGTTTTATTCGCTTCGTCCGAAAATATTTTCATGTTCTAATCTAGTATTTTTACTTGTTGTTGTAGTTCCTTTTTTTTTTTTTTTTTTTATCTGTGATTCTAATTTGTGTTCCCATCCGGTTTTGACATTATGTCTGTAGTCTTCAGGGGAACCCCGATTTTTTCACAGATTAATTTTGCTCTGGCATAATTTAATTCTTTGGTTTTCTTTTTTGGGTGATATTTGTCAATAAGATGTTTACTTTCTCGATTTCGGACTTTAATGTTCTCTAGTCTTGGTTCTCGAGAGAAGGCAAAGTGATTTTTTTTCTGATGTGATTCTTTTTATGATTTCTACATTAATTTTTCCTTCTGGGGTCAGTGTTTGCGTCTTTGTGTTTGCTGTGTATTGGTCATTTTCATTTACTGTTTGGTTAGGAGTTTCTGGTTTTCCTGTATTTAATGTCTCGGCTACTGTATTAGGGCTCTGTTGATGTGTTTGCCGATACATTTGTTGGTGAATGTCCAATATTTCCAGGTCAGAAAACTATCATTCTTTGTTATAATTCTAAACTGGTCTGAGAGTCTTTGGTTTGTTGTCTTAAATCTAGATAATTCTGTTCAAATTTCTTCTTATACTTTTTCTATACCCTCTTTTTGTAGGGTTGCTCCTAAAATAGCAGTAATGTCCTTGCTTTTTTATCTTCCCTTGTCCATTTTCAACGTTGTAGTCTTTGATTTGTGTAGTTAATTTATTCATCGTTTATGTACCTGAGAAAAGTATCGTTTATGTACCTAAAAGAAGAACAGGCAACATTTGCAAGTTGCCACCAGGTCCCCCATATGGGCTTTGAAGGGAACATCTTGATATGGTTATCGAGGATTAATACTTATTATCGTATACTATTTTCAAACAAAAAAAGAACACAAATTATACATGATTTGAGTTATTAACAGTCACATGGTTCTGATATATAGTGAGACACCCTATATGAATATATATCTTTGTTTTAGTGTTGTCAACATAAAAAAGTTTGCGTGTATATGCATTCAACAGAACATGAAGGAGACATATATACACATACATAATATATATCTATATATACGTATATGTATACAAATAGATACATAGATATGTAGAAAACATTTACCGTAAAAACAGTCGTAGCCCCTAAAATTATTATAGTGTTCTATACACAAATATTCAGAGCAATATCTTGATATTTTAATGATAATAAAAACAAGATAAAACAAGATCACACTCATTTAAGCGTTTCAAGAAAATAATCTTCAGCTCTGCCTATCCGTATTTGGACATAGGCACACCAGAAGATCATTTTCCCAAAACTCTTTTTGGAAGTATACTGGATACTAATTTTGCCTATATCATACATGATAAAATGGAAATTTATATTTTTATTCAAACATATACGGATCACGAATCTTTGCAATTTTCTTTGCGATAAACTATATTTGTAATATTCCATGATAAGTTTCATAATTTTTTTTTTTTCGGTTAACAGAATATCAGTATCGATAAAATAATTTTGTCTTTACATATGAACAATTACCGCCATATAGTCATAAGTGTTAACCCCTTAATGACCTTTATCGACTTATAATCATCACAAAATCAAACCTCTTGGCTTTTTGAACAGCTTTATCATCACTGCTGATTGTACAGTTACCATATCCTGAGATGAATTTGATCTTAAAAACGGTAGAATCCTTGGGTTAATGGTATTATTGATTCCTGAAGAGTTCAGATAACTAGCTCAGTTTGCAAGACGTCTAATATGTTGTATTCTCAGTAGAGGGATAAGACCCCCACTTCAAAAAGATGTTTCTTGGGTATGGCACTAAACTGCCTCTGAAAGTGAGGCTCCTTTTCTGGAGATCTATGAAGTATCGATTATCTCTTCATTGCCATTACTTCCAGGTCCACACTGATCCCGAATGTATCCTATCTAACTAAATATGTTTCAAAATTATCTGTAATCGAAAGGACCGTGTTGAAGAAAAATCTTTCAAGAAATTACACAAAAATGCAAATATGAAACTTCAATAAACATGATCCCATAACCTCCTAGTGTATAATTACCCTTGACCGGTTGACATGCCGTTAAAACCAATTTTAGAGTTGGCAATAATCCCGAGAAGAGCGACAGAGATTAGAACAACATCCAATAAACAGGGAATACAAGCAGGTACAAATAATTATAATGTTGATTCGTATAAGGATTTGAGGTTGTACTCTGTAGCCAATTTCCCGTTAAGTTTTTTACAGCTTTTATGACCATCTGAGACAGAACGTGTATTAATGATATTTTTTTCTAGAGATAATGAGCTAGAGAATTGAAAGAAGATAAGAATAACAGCCAAGATACCGAGGATACTGATAATAATGGCAGTGATAATTGCTATCCGTTGATGCTAACAGCATCCGGTTGTGATTAGTAGTCCGTGATTCCCACAAAAGAATCAATGTCGACACTTGTTTTGTCTCTTCTGAGTCAGTTTCCGGAGGTCCAGATGTTTTGAGTTTCAAAGCTTAGAAAATAGCACTCAAGACGTACATCTATCTATCTATCTATCAAGATAGATAGAAAGATAGATAGTTTAATATTTTCTATTGTCTTTTAGTAAAACAATGGTGATTAAATTAACAAGTTTGTTTTATTCGTGATTATACTCGCATTCTTCTTAGATGAGATTCATTACTTACGTGAAACAAAAGTCAATTTAGTGAAATAAGTAGGTTGGTTTTAAATTCATTATCTTTTATTTTATATTCTATCACAGTATATTTTATCCTTTTGTATTTTATTATTTTATTGTCTTCAACAGTTTCTGAGAAATGTACAAATATATTGCACACAAATAAAGGGTAGTGTCCGAAGTATAGAGGCAGTTTACACGAGATTGTTTTGACTTCTACGACTGGTAGAAATTCGCAGCCAGATAACGTATATGTGTATTAACAGTTTATTTCCAGGGAGGTTTCTCCATAGATGGCACCTGCCCATTCTTTTAAAATAGTTAAGAGCTTAATTTAATGCACAGTGCCTAAGGCATCATAGAAAAGACATGCCAACGGAATCTAAAAAAAAATAATAATATCCGCTCCACGGGACGTTCGTTTCGACAACCCACATTAAACCAAACCCTGTTTTACATTCCACGTGAGGGGGACAAATAAATAACTTCCTCGAGTCAGGGTGAGTTTAGCAGCCATGAAAATCGGGCTAAATTTAACAACGTATTACTATGGAATGATTATGGGGACCTAAAAAGTAGGGCACCACATCAGTGAAGTGGAAAATACTCAAGGTTTCTTTCAACAGTTGCAAGTGTATACGAGAAATATGTGAATTCCTGATTGTAGCACAAGAAAACACGACGTGCTCAGTCCAGACGCCTCAAATTAATCAGTAAACATGGACATTGCAACAAGAAAGACAAGGTACATGTCTCCATTTCATACGAGTTAGTTTCCAAATCTTTCGAGTGGACAGTCTAGTTAAAATAGGGAAGAGAGAACATGAGGATATGATTCTGTAATTGGCAGCAGGATGTTATGCAACCTTTTGGTGGCTCTGTAGATCTATGGATCATGTTGTTTGTGTTGTCAAGGAAACTTCAATGTCTTGATCGACTTGACAAACTCTGGTTTTAAAGCTGATTATTTGCATTGTTCGATATATATACCCAATCCCTCCACCAAAGATTAGATGCGGCACTAGGTCATTTTTTAAAATATAATACAACTGGTTTGAATTCAGAGTTTTCCTTCTAGATTGGTTTCTGTATCGAGACAAAAGAGCTTACACTATCCTACAATTTACCCCTAGCTAAGAGAGGAGAAAAAAGTGATACCTTCCTTTTCCAATGATATTTGCGCGCAGAGAACAGAAAACAGCCCCGTCCTCGATTTGAACTCGGCTATCTGGCTCTATTTTCCCCGGTGATAACTGTCTCATCACGAGCGTACATCATGTCTTCTGTTGGCAGAGGCTTATTTAGTGAGATCATATGACGATAGTGTTTTACGCAGGTGACTGGAGACTGGTTCAAGGAACACTCCTTTGACTCCAAGGATTGCTCCCTGCTCACCGGGCATAATTTTATTTTTATTGCAATATGGAAATATTGCAGAATTTGGTAAAGTCACTGAAGCTACACACAGCAAGCACAAATCTGGAAGTGTGCGTGAACCTGCCTGAAATAGTTGCAACACCAAGCCACTTTACTGGGTCGCGCAGCTCCTGTTGTTTATATGAAGGAAGAAAATACCGAGTATGAAGTTGCTGTTCCAATATTCTTGGCATTTCTGTTTCGAATTATTTTGATTGATTAATGTATGTCATCGTTCGACAAATATAATGATCGTAAAAATAACTTTTCGAAAAGTTGAGTGTTATTTATCAAAGGTAGCATTTAACCAGTAACAAATATATGTTTCTTAAAATGCTTACTTCCCAACATAAAATCTATTCCTTGTATTGGAAAGTTTTAGTATAGGAGTATTTCAGAAATGGAGAATAAAAATATATGAAAAAATAGTTTGGAAACAATTTATATAGAGTTGGTAAGCTGATCTTTAAACAATTCGAATTGCAATAAATAATCATAGACATATATATCCATACTTGAACAGTTTCCAAGATAAAAGGTGCATATCTTTCTACACATGCGAATGCAGGCAAAATGTAAGTCTGTATCAAAACTCAAACAAGATTTTTGCTCCATTAATAATCAGTCTGACACGCACTTTACTTTTGAACTTGTGCATCGATTGATTTATATATGGGATCATTTCCTTCATCCAGCTATCTTAATAGTACATTTAATAGTTATATAAATGTTTCTTATTGTATTATTTTGGGTTGCAATTAAAATAGATTGCGTTTCTCTCTTAAGGTTTCTTTTTCTTAGCCATGTCTTAATGATCTCCAAGGAAATATCCCTCGTTTGACTCTTGAAGAATCCACACAGTTATTTTCATTCTCTTTCAAGATTCTTGAGTTTTACTTTTTGTACTTATATAGCCGTTGCTGTTGCTTGCAGAGGTTTTTAGTCTTTCTCTGCTTTTTTTGTACTCTCAAATTCCTTGAATTTTTGCAACTACGCAATTCTTATGCAGACAAATACTTTTCCACTTTTTTTCCTTTTATTCATTGTCTGTCTCTGTTATCCCTCGCGTGATAGTCTTTATGCCTCGTCATCATTTTTCAACCTTTTTTCCATCTATTCCAATTCCTCCTTTGTCTATTTCAAGAGTGATGCAAAGCATTTTAAATGAGGAATGTATAGGAGTTTATTCCTTTTAAGATATTTCTGCTGCAGAGTTTAGTTTCGAGATTAGTTTTTCTTACATTTTATTAATTCCAGTGTGAGAATTTCTGCTTCGAATATTTCAAGGTTGTTGTAGTTTTCTTTTCTCCCAGGTTTTCTGATTCTTTCTTGATTTGGTAGTTTTATTTTTTCTGTCATTTATTATCACCCTTGTTTCATTATCAGCATAGCATATTTTTCTATGCCGAATTCCATTCCTATATCTTGGCTGCATATTTGTATGGATTGTAAAAGGGTTTCTTGTTCGTTAACATTTTTGATAAATATCTTAATATTGCAAAAATAAATAAAAAGGTAATATTCTTTGTTTGACTTCGTAAATTTGAGGCCTAATGCGTATTTCCTGTGTATATGAGTGGTATCATCACTATTACAAACAACAGTGGCGAGAGTAAGTCTACCTGGAAGTACGAGCCCTTTTAGATTTTCATCTTTGCAAGGCTTTGTCTTCCAGCTGTCTATTCCACTTTCCATGTTTTCTTGGCGTTCGTGATGGAATTCGATTTTTCTCCTGATATTTTATACATTTTCAGAAATTTTATTACTCACGTTAGCAAGACCATATCATGGGCTTTTTTTTAGCTAATCCATGCCATCAACTTGTTTTAACTCCCTTGAGAATGAGCTGGTCTATGTATATGTATATGTGTGTGTGTGTCTGTATGTGTGTAGGTCATGTGTTCCTCTTGTTCACTTTAGGGATTCTTTCGGTTTTTCTGGAAATAATCCACAGCATTTAAGTGAGTAATAGATTTGTTCTCTTATCTGTGCGGTTAGCATATTCCACGTCAATATTGAACACGTTATCGATCTATAGATGGTAAGGATGTTTAGGTATTTTTGTCGGGTGGATCAGAGAATTTTTCCTCTTTGTCTCTCATTTATGAATGCTTTATGCTTTTCGACATTTACTCAGTTGCTGAGGCAATCTTTTATAGATAAACGTGGATCTTTTAATCTATACCTATGTTTGCAACCATTGACGGATATATTTTAATTTGGTAATATCTTGAGCGTTGATCTTGATTAAACAAGGAGTATTTCGACTTGGAGGTCTTTCTTTAAGTCCATGTAATTCTTTATTCATGTTAATTATCCGTACAGTCTTTCTATTTCAATTCCAAAATTTCCCTTTAGAACTGTGTTATTTACTTGGCACCCGATTGTTCATTTGTTTTAATATTTCATCAACCGACTAGTATTTTCCTTCTTTATTTTGAAAGGTCTTGTTTTATTAGAATTGCTTGATTCTGATAGAGCATCATTTGAGTCATCTTTCTTTCATCAAAACTTTTTTGATTTATTTATTTCAGAAACGAGGATCATTAAATAAGTTTACAGACTTTTTTCGTATGTGCCTTTTTATTGATAGTATTCCCCTTCGAAGTAATCTCCTCCGGCTGCAATGCACTTTTTCTACCGTTCCGAAAACTTCTGCAAGGCCCCATGAAAGTCCTCCTGTGTGAGTGTGTCACAGCGTCTTTCATCTCCTCAATTGCCTCATAACGACAGCCTCTGAGCTTAGGGAATAACCAAAAGTTACAGGGAGCAAGCTCTGGACTATAGGGAGAGTGAGGAACTGTCTTGCTGTCCATCTTGGTCAAATAGTCGGTGACAAAGATGGAGTTGTGGACTGGTGCATTGTCCTGGTGGAAATTTCACTGACCTGATTTGAAGAGTGCTGGCCTCTTCCGACGGAAACTCTTCCTGAATTCCCTTAAAACCTCAACATAGTAACCCTAACCCTAACCCTTTGGCCAATCAACTCTGGTGTATTGACTTCCTTACTCCTCCCACAGCTTTCATCATCCCTCACAGATTCCCTGTCTTCCTTGAATCTCTTATGCCACTCAAAAACTGATGCTCGATTCATGCAAGATTGTCGAAAAGCAGTCTCAAGCATTCTATACGTTTTTGTGACATTTTTTCCAAGTTTAAAACAGAATTTTATTGAATATCGTTCTTCTAAAGTGTCAGATTGCATTTTTGAAATTCTCCAGCTGTGACAATCAGGTTTTAGTAGGGTGTATTCCAATTGCTGCTGTAGCTTTTTATTTGAAGCTGAAATCATAAAATTGGTCAGTCATCTTATAAGATGTTTAGCAATAACATACCGAATTTTCAAGAGTCTACGACAATATGAAATACCAATACAAAAAAGTCTGGCAACTTATTGAATGCATCACGTATTTTACGACTTGTCGGTTTTACTATTTTTTCAGTCTTTTCATTCCAATTTGTCCTTGTGTATATTTCCTTACTCGCTACTTTCATTTGTCTAAGTTTCTTTATTAGTCCTTTTAGTCTCACATTCTTTCCAGCATTTGATTTTCTGTTTGGGTTCATTAGAGGGATCAGTTTTTTTCTGCTGATTAGCTTTGATCCTTCATGAATTATATTGTTTACAAGGCTCACTTTAATTGTATCCTTCATAATGTACCTGCACATGTATTTTTTGTATCTC
This sequence comes from Sepioteuthis lessoniana, assembly GCA_963585895.1. Lineage (NCBI taxonomy): Eukaryota > Metazoa > Mollusca > Cephalopoda > Myopsida > Loliginidae > Sepioteuthis > Sepioteuthis lessoniana. The sequence goes on along the minus strand of OY757909.1, from coordinate 122,023,220 downwards.
AAGTAAAAAAAAACGAGCATCTTTTGGTCGGCAAGTTTTCGACTTGTATCAAATTTCGTGAATTCTGACCAGATCTTCATCATCCTTTTCATGCATCTTACCTTTAGAATAAAAGAATATAATATTTGGGTATTTTTTTCTAGTCGCTGGACATTGGCATAATTGTTAGAGTGTTCGCCAACGGCCAATTTTACTTTTTTACTTGTCTAATCAATTTTTCCTTTACTCTCTCTCAGATGCATTGCTGCTTCGGTCTTTGTATTCCTGAAATTAGAACAGCCAACATTAATAGATTGCCAGTCGGGTCTTTCATGATGATGAAACTCAGATCAGTCATCTGTGTACCACGTTGATTTGGTTATGTCTTTTTTCATGGGTAGTATATTTTGGCTGCACTAGAAACATTTTACGTCTGCTCTTGACAGAGATGTAACATGGAACTCTTCTAAGAAGGATGTCATTTCAGCGATACACAATAAATAAATAAATAAATGGAAATATTTGAAGATAGCAAAGCTTTGGAAAAGTTTATGTTTTGAAAAAAGAAAATATCTGGCATCTCCATTCTAATTACCAAATCGTATTTTCATCATAGTAAGTACTTGGTGACAAACTCATCAAACCCCTCTCGAGTAATTTCAAGATCTCAATAGATTCTTAAATGTTAATATTTCAATTTTTCTAGTCAACACGATTATTATTATTATTATTATTACTCATTAGAGTTTTTCACATCAGCCTAAGCTGATGGTCTTTCACTGGAGACTGTGTGACAGCAAGTCTTCTCAAGTCTCTAGGATTCTTCTTAGTATTCTGGCTGTTTTCAATAATGCTGTTGTTTGGATGGTCCCCACTAGGCCGCCAAATTCCAAATCTTCTAGACCCTTTAATAATCCTTTAGTTACGGTACCAAAAGCCCCAATCACAATTGGTATAATTGTCACCTTCATATTCCATAGTTTTTTTCAATTCTCTTGCAGGGTCGAGATATTTATTATTATTATTATTATTATTATTATTATTATTATTATTATTATTATTATAATTATTATTATTATTATTATTATTATTATCTCCATTAAAGTTTAATAAGTCAGCGTTCGCTGATGGTCTTTCACTGGAGTGTGACTGACAGCATTTCTCGTCAAATCTCCAGAACTCTTCTCGGTATCCTGGCCGTTCTCAATAATGCTGTCGCTTGGATGGTTTTCACTCGTCCGCCAACTTCCAAGTCCTCCAGGCCCCTTAATAATACTTTAGTTACTGTTTCAAAAGCACCAACTACAATTGGTATAATTGCCACCTTCATGTTTCACAGTTTTTTCAATTCTCTAGCAAAGTCGAGGTACTTATCCTTCTTTTCACATTCTTTCAGTTTTATTCTGTGGTCATCCGGAAAAGCAAAGTGAACAATTCTTTCTCGCTTCCCCAATCCTCATTAAGGACATAGATTTCAGATATAAGCAAAGAGCCAACACTTTACTTTCGGAAAACAGTTTAAAGTATATATCTTTCATATTTCTGAAGGTAATTAAAAGACATGCAGGCAAAAATAAACCGAGCACAAAATCGAATTCAGTTTATTGATTTTTTATGTGTGTGTGCTGATGCACAATTTTATTATGCATACACAGGGATATAAATACACAATACATATGCATATATTAATCTACACATCTATCAAGCAAACGTTACTTACACATAGACATAGATAGAAAGATAGATATTTACACGTAGATAGCGACTAATGCCGTACTTTACTCAGGTGTACTTACATGCATGTGTAGGTGTAACTGCATAAAACATATCATCATCATCATCATCATCATGTCGCGCTGGTAGCACGGATATCCCTGACCCTCTCTTGCCACTCCTCCCTATCGTTCATCGCCCTAGGCAGGTCTTCAGGACAACATCCCGCATCTTTTCAAAGCTGCTGAA